>JAPPVO010000002.1:94251606-94616951 GCA_030407325.1 Camellia japonica
CCTGAGGCCCGGCTAGTTAAGCAAAAGCTATGCAGAGTTCGTCCAGAATAGGCTTTGAAGATTAAGGAAGAAGTTTACCAAACAGATTGAGGCAGGGTTCTTGCTTGTATCTGAGTATTCGACGTGGTTGGCCAATATTGTTCTAGTCCCAAAGAAGGATGGCAGAATCAAAGTTTGTGTCGACTTCATGGATCTAAATAAGGCTAGCCCTAAGGATGATTTTTCACTGCCGCTGTAGACACCCCATTTTTGACCGTCCTCAAGACTTGGACGTCATCGTTTGAACACTCGATGATCATCTATGCTCGTGTTCGTTTTGAGTTCCCGGAGGTCTCGGCCGTGCGCCTTGCCTCAAGATCTCTCAACTTGACTGTTTTGTGCTTGGTTGTGGACCAAGCACTTGTGTTTTTGCTTTTGAGGGAAGAGGGTGGCTTGTTAGCCATCCCCTCAACCCATCGGCCAAGGCATGAAGCCATCGGCCCCGTTTTCTTGCCATCGGCCAAAAGTGTTGGCCGATCGGCACTATATTTGGTCGGTCGGCCACCTTTGTTGGTCAATCGGCCATATTTTCTGGCCGACCCCTTTCCATCTGCTTTTGGCAGATATTTTGTGCCAGCTGGCACAACTGGCATGCACAATTCCCCCCCTCCATACACGTCTATGGAGGGATTTGAGCCTTGCTTAGCTTCTCCAAAAAGCTTTACAAAATTAGATTTCTATAAAAGGAGAGCCTCCTCTCCCTTTCCAGGGGTTCTAGAAATCTGATATACAAGTTAGATATATATTCTCTCTCTCTATATCTCCCTCTCTCTAGATTTGTGTGTGTGTTTGAGCTCAAAAGTGTGTTTTGTTCTTACTATTGCACACAAACACCTAGCACTACACTATCCTTGGTTGTTGAGGCACTAGAAGGTTGATATTAGAGTTCTTGGGCTGTTTTTTGATCCAAGAAGATTGCTGGAGTTGTGTTCTTGAAGTTGTTCTTCAAGGGTGAGTCAACTTGCTTTTGATACCCCACTTTGGCTTAAGCTTTTAGACTTACTTGCATATTGTTTTAAGCTTAGCTCTAAACTACAAAAAGTTCTGATTTTATATGCTTGTTTTAGTTGCTTAAGGCCACTTTTTGGTTGGGGGTTGTCTCCCACCTCTTAGGCCTTGTTTGGCCCTATTTTGTGCCTTTCTTCTTGAGCTTTGGTATCATCTTGTTTCGGCCTACTCACCACTGAAATCCAGAGGGTTTTTAGTGGTGGCGAAGTGGTTTTGGAGTCTTGAATAGGAGAGGGACACCCCCCTCTCCTTGTGTCTCATATGCTTGTGTTGTTGGCTTATAAGAGTAGCATGTTTACTTAGCATGTCTTGGTTCTATTTCAGCACTTTTTAGTGGCTTTTAGGACCTGCCTTAACACTATTCCATGTTGGTGTGATAGCATCTTACATGCTTCACATACTTGTAGAGTAATCTTGCATGTTTGCATAACATGCATCTTGCATTTGGATCATCATGCTTGCATATTTTGGCTCAACTCAAAGGAGCTTTTAGTCATGTTTCACCGTGTTTGAGCTCTGTTTGGTGTTGTCTTGGTCATGCATACATTGTTTTGCATAGCCTTGGTTCATTCTAGCTTGTAAGCTTTGTGCCTTGAGTTCATTAGCATGTGTTACTTGAAGTATTTTTATGATTTGGCATCATCTAATATGTAATTTCAGTCCATGTTTCATGGTCACACACTTGCATTTATCACCTATGCCATGCTTTGGATAGTTTGTGTTTCATGCCTTAAGAATAGGTCATTGTGCATGCCATCATATTTAGGCCTTTGGGATGCCATCTAAGTGGGTTTTTGGGCTCATTCTAACATGCCAAACTCTGATTTTATTGGCCTAAGTCATGCCATGCTTGGTTGTAATAGGTGTAGTGCAATTGCCCCTTTTGGCCTTGTATGTGTCTTG
The DNA here is from genome assembly GCA_030407325.1 of Camellia japonica. NCBI lineage: Eukaryota > Viridiplantae > Streptophyta > Magnoliopsida > Ericales > Theaceae > Camellia > Camellia japonica. Next base: position 94,253,557 of record JAPPVO010000002.1, read on the forward strand.
TTTTGTGCTCACCTTTCTAGCATGTTTTGGCCTCATCCCATGCATGTTCTAACCTTGTTTTGGCCTGCCTTGGGACTGTTTTGGGTCACCTTGGTCCTTTGGGGCTTGGTTGATTTGGCCATGGTTCAAGTACCTTGGCTAGCTTTGAACTTGAAGTCCATTAGCATGCCTTGCTTGTGTTATGTGTTTGATTTGGCATCACTCTTAACATAATTTCAGAGCTTATGGTGTCACCATACTACCATGATTATCACCCCTCGCTCATGTTTGGGTGTTGTGACCTTATGCCTTAACTCTTGGACCATTGCATGTGCATGCTCATTGTGCATTTCATTCTATCACTTCATCATTTTGGCCACTGTTTTTGGTGTGGCTGAGGCCTATCCATTTTCAATGTAAGTCCATAAATCATGCGGTTTGTGTGTCGTTGCATGCTTATCGCATTGCATGTTGTCACATCCTCGTTTTTGGTATTGTTGTCGCATGCCTATTACATTGCATGTTTGTACGTTTAGGTTGCATTTTGAATGCTTGCTAGTTTGCATTTTGTCACATGTTTGATTAGGTTGCATTGCACTTGGCATGCTTGTTACCTTAGCCTTGTGCATGCTTAGGTTGCATAGCATTACATTTCCATGTTGCATTGTATTTGGCATACTCGCTTGCATTACACTGTGTTTGGTTTGGGGTGTCAAACCAAACACGAGGAGTGAGGAACGTTCGTACTTGAAGTGACGGAACGTGCCTCAATCCTTAGTCGCCGACGCTCTTGATCCAACATGATAGAGTGTGAGGCCTTCATGTGTTTTGTGCATTCATTCCATATTGATTTGCACACTTGGCTCCTTTGGCCATCATGCATTGAAATGCGTGATTGATGGCCCGAGGGTCGAGAACCATACTTCCTTGAGTTCATGACATGATAGGAAGGGTGGTTGTGCACACATTGCTTTGAAAATGCATTGCCATGCTCTGTTTGTCCTCTGCTGCAGCAAAATAGCATTCTGCAGGAAGAGATGGCCGGCCGGCCATCTTCAGTGCCGGTCGGCTACAAATTTATGGCCGAGAGCTCCATTATTGGTCAATGACCAATTCCACATGGCTGGTGTTCCCATACCTTGTCCGGTGACATCCCACAGTGCTTAGGGAGTGATTCAGAAGTACTCTTAAGACTTGCACTGTTTTCAGAGGTGCAGAGCAGTTTAAACAGAGGCAGCATGAGCATGGTGATAGATTTCCGAACGGAGCCGAGAAGGCATGCATTTGTCCCTCTTTCCGAGGCCTCTTTACCGCTCTAGTAGTTTAATTTATTTGTTTAATTAGTTAAGTGTTGTGTAATAATTAATTAGCTAGTTAGTTAGTTAATTATTTGGTTTGTATTATTTATTCGGACCCTCCATCGAGAGGACGAATTTTGTAATAAGTGTGCGTGAGTGTGTGAATGTCTTCCAACCCCATGTCTTTCTCCCTTTTACTAACTTGCTTTCAATGGTTAGTTCTAGGTCATGTTTCACTTAGCATCTTTATGCTCGCCTGTTTGCATCATTCATCTGTATTACATGCACCGGGCTCGGCGCATCATGCTAACCGCATTGTATTTCAATTCCTATTTGAATACATGTATCAAGTGTTGCATTTCATATGCCATCTTAGAATAGCCGAGCCTATTTCTAGTTGCATTTTGCATGCGTTGCATTAGCCATCTTAACATAGCTAGGATTGTGCATTGATTACTAACTAGCTATTGTTTTGGCTCGGAGTACTAGGTAAGCGTTTATGCTTTAGCATCTTACATGAGTGTGAGTGTTGCCATGATAGCATGATTGCCATGAGGCTATTTGCTTAAATGATATAACTGCCTGAATGCCTGTGGGTGAAGGTTGGATTACTTGAATTGGAATAACTCATCGAAATGCGAGTTTTAAGCCCACTTGAGAGTGGCAAAATCATGTTTTCTAAGCCCACTTGAGGGTGGAAAATCCACGTCTTAGCCTACTTGCGAGTAGCACCTTCAAACCATTTTAAAAAAAAACAAACATGCAATGTTTTGTTCCAAATTAGGCGATCTAGTCTATACTTGTGTGTTGTGCGCATCACATAGTAATTCTAGCTAATTAATCGGAATAAGAACACATGTGTTTTCAAAAACAAAATATCATGCTTAGTACAGGATGATCTTTTATCGGGTGAGCGGGGGTGCTCATAGATGACCTTCCCCAATCGTACCCAAGTTCCCGAGCCAAGGTAACTTTGGTGATGACGGACACGTGGCCTTAGGCATGAGTCAGGGTTTCCTAAATTTCCCCCAAACTAAAATATTTAGGTGGCGACTCTGTATCTGGCAAAGTAGTCCATGTTTGGCACTTCTTTACAAAAATCAGTTTTCCAAAACGATTTGCCGGATTTGGACTCTTTGGTGATTTATCATTCTCACATCGCACATTGTGAGATCAGATTAAGAACCGTGACATTTGAGTCCGAACTGTAGCATGAGGCCCTCGGGGTGCATCTATAGTTTCTGGCAACTCTGCTGGGGAGGTTAGAGAACTTGACTCGAACTCATGATATCTTGTTTTGATTACACTTATGTGTTTCTTTGCATTGCATGTGCATTGGTGTGCCTAGGACACCATGTTTTCCGTATGCTATTCCTGAACGGTTTGCCAGAGGCATGCTTTGAGAAGCGTGCCATAAGGCTGACCGGTTGCAGGCTCTGCCACGACGGGAACACAAACCCCAATTTTTACCGGGGCACCCTTTTTGACCATTCGACCTAGTGCATATTCGGAATCCATAGTGACTACTCCAAACTAGGACAGGTTGCTACCCGATTATAGGTTGTTTGAAACCGCTGTGTGTGTAGTGAAACCCTAGCTCCTGACGAAATAGGACAGGGAAACCCTACCCCAACATAGGGGTGTTTTGGCCCTTACTTGCTTGTTATGTGCTTTTTGAGTTGGCCTCTACAGGTATGCACGTATCAGTCTGCAAGTTTGGATATCAGGCCTGCGGGCATTAGCATCAGTGTTTTGGGGATTAGTTTTACCTGAGGGTATCAGATTCAGATTTGGGGGCAGTGATTTGGGAGCACTAATCAGTGGTTGAGGATAGTCCATTCAGTTTATATTTGCCAACTGTGCGTTGTCTTTATTTAAGCTGTTTTGCTGTCCGTTTTTCTGTTCATTATTTCCTTATTATGCTTTATTTATCTTTTTGCAAGGTAGTTTAGCACCATTGATTCCAACCAGGCAGATATCCCCCGAGCACTCTGGGTTAGAGGTCGCAGGCTTAATCGATCTAGGGATTTGATAGACGGACAAGCAGTGCTACTTTCTTTACCCCCGGTTACTAGACGGAGGTCAAGGGGACGCAGTGTATCGCTGCAGCGATCGCCAGATCAGTGGTTTACCTCATCAGTGGACAGTCAGGCTGAGGTCTTAGTTTCTACTGTAGGGATAGATATACCAGTTATTCAGCTAGATCAGCATAACATGGCAGGAATGGAAGAGATGATGCGTCAGCTCCAGGAAAGTATGAGAACTATGCAGCAGGATGCTGCCCGTCAAGCAGAATTTGCCAAACAATAGGCCGAGGTCATGACCCAACAGGCAGAGTTAATCGCCAGATTACAGCAGCAAACCGGAGGATCTGCTTCACACCAAGTTCCTCTCCGACCAGGAGTTCCAATACTCGGGGAAACACCAAATGTCCAGGGAGATACGGACATTCCGACAGGGCCGGCTCCACCCCCAATCCTACCCCAGCTATCCAAAACACTTACCAACCTACCAGATTCTCCCGTTGAGTTTGAGGTGGACCCCACAGCGTTGAAAGTGAGCAAGCTTGAAAAGCTGTTCAAGAAATCTCAGGGTGTAAAGTCCATTCCGGATATTGAGGATAGGTACACCGACTCGGCCGTGATGCTGCCAGATCGGTTTAAAATGCCGCATATTAACCACTTTGACGGGTCTGGGGATCCTATGGTGCATTTACGATTGTTTTCAGATATACTGAGGCCGATGGGCCTCTCCAAATTGCAGAAGCTTTCTTTGTTTGGCCGGACCTTGTCGGGTGTAGTGGCCATCTGGTATGCAAAACTAGAAGATTCCGTCAAGAGAAATTGGGAGGAGATGGCCGAGGCCTTCATAGCTCAATACTCCTATAATACACAGATCGAGGTCACAACCCGTGACCTTGAGACAACAAGACAAGAGCCGAAGGAGAGCTTCTCCGATTTTGTGACCCGGTGGAGGGCCAAGGCCTCGATGATGACCATCAGGCCTGTTGACAAAGATCAGATTCAGATGGTTGTGCGCAACCTCCAAACCAAGCTTATGCAGAAGATGATCGTTCTCCCCCTCCCTACCTTTGCAGATTTACATGAGATAAGGGTGCAGATCGAAGACGCTATGAAACAGGGTCTCATTGATAATGAGAGAGAACAGCCCAAGAGGACATTCAATCGCAGTACGAATGCAGGCACAAGCAGTGCTGCAGCTGCTAGAGCTTCAGAGGTGGGAATGGTCACCACCACCACCCCAAGAACCCTTGCAGCTACCCCATTCACCAGTGCGTCCGGAAGTAGCTCGTAAACAACCAGGAACCCACCCCGAGGCCAGAGAGTCTTCACCCCGCTATACATGTCTTTGTCCAAGGCTTTGGGGGTTTTGATTAGGAAAGGGCACTTGAAGCCCCTAGAGCCGCGACCATTGCCAGAAAAACTTCCCCCCTCCCATAACCCGGCGAAGTACTGCGCGTTTCACCAACAGCATGGTCATGACACCGACTACTGCTTTAGATTGCGTCACAAGATTCAGGACCTCGTTGACAACAGGGTGATCGTGCCTCCGGAGAAACCGAATGTCACAACCAATCCTCTCCCACCACATAACCAAGCTCCACCTTCCAAACGCATCAATATGATCCAAACTGGGGTTGCGTCATACGACCCTAGTATATATATCACCCCTTCTCACCTACCCAAGCCGGAGGTGTTCATTCCTGACAGCACTGACTTGTGCATATTGGACATCTCTTTAACCCAACTTGCAACGGTGGTGGTAGCTATCGAAGATAGAAGTGGGTCGACTGCGGAGGCAGATGAGAATGCAAATACAGGGCTTGAGAGGGCCAGAAAGGCCAAAGCCCCTGCGGGGACAGAACGTGCTGTGTGCGCAGGAGCAGAGCGTGCTGCGGGCACCGGAATGGAAGGTGCTGTGGGCACAGGAATAGTTATGACAGAGCCGGACAGGTGTCTGTCGGCTGCCGATGGCATGTGGTGGGAAGATGACAACCTATGTCTTGCCCACACAGATGAGGACTGGGGGAGTAACCAGCCGGATGATACCTGGTACATTGGCGAAGTTGATCACATGACTAGGAGCGGGCAGTATTTCAAACCCCCACACCTAGATCAACTAGAGGCGTCTGGAAAGGACAATGAGGCAGAAAAGCAGAAAGAAAAGCTACTCGAAGAAGAGGCTGTGCTGAAACAGCTTAAGAAGATACAGGTAGACATCTCCATCTGGGGACTGCTTATGGCTTCACGAGTCCATAGATGAGCTGTCCTATCTGCAATGGACAAAGCCAAACTCTCAATAGATACCACGCCTGAGCAGCTGGTAGGATTGGTTTTTCTGGGAGGAGCTTCCCCGACGTTGACCTTTTCTGACAAGGAACTGCCGCCTGAGGGCGCAAACCATAACAAACCCCTTTACGTCTCTATGGAGTGTAGAGACAAGTGGGTACCGGTAGTTCTTGTCGACACGGGATCCGCCATCAACGTGTGCCCGTCGAGGACGGCATATGCAATCGGGTTGAAGCCCGCGGACTTTATGCCAACTGCCCAGGTGATAAAGGCTTATGACAATACCAGCAGAGAAGTGATGGGGACTGTGCAGATTTAGACCAAGGTTGGTCCAGGACATCACGAGATTGATTTTCATGTCTTGGACGTTCCCGCAACCTTCAACTTAGTCTTAGGGCGGCCGTGGCTGCACCAGGTGAAGGCGGTCTCTTCCACCCTACATCAGACGTTGAAATACCCCCACGAGAAGGGGGTGGCTATTGTTTTTGGGAATTCGTCAATCCATCCGCCGCCAGAAGTGTCTACACCGGTTTTGGAAATCGAGCATGGCACGGAGAATGTATTCCTGTCAGGATTTACCCTGGCCGAGGCTCGGGTTGTTCAGAACATCTTAGCTGTTGATGAGGGGTTATATGTTAGTGCGCAGTCTGTGTACCTCATGACCAAGCTCCAGCATATCCCTGGGATGGGATTAGGAAAGAGTGGCCGGAAAGGCATTGCAGTATCGGCCGAAGTGCTGCACAACCCGTATACCTTTGGCTTAGGCTATCTGCCTACCAAAGAGGACTGGGTGAGGAAAGGCAAAGAAATGGCCGGGAGAGCCAGGGCCAAGTAGACTGGGAGGCATTTTGATTTGATGCATCGGCCTATCCAGGGCACCCTGAACGGACGCTTTGTTCGGGAGGGGGAAGACTTCCCATTCTGCGGCTTCCCAGAGCCATGGCTGAATGCCGAGAAGAGGCGCCTGCCGGGTTTTGAGATCTTCTTTGACTTACAATTGATCGGGGATGATATTGCTGAGGAGCAGGCAGACCCATCAGCTGAGGTTGAGCAGTGTAAAGAAGTGGATTCTGAGAGCACCGAGATTGAAATGGGGGTAGCACTGGCTTGTCTACTATCAGATCCTCCGATCGTGAATGAGTGCTTGGGGGATGATCTCTTAGTGTCCATGATTGGGAATGAAGCGGCTGCGAGCCCATTTGCAAACATTTTGGATGCATCCATTGCACCTTCCCTCATCTGGCAGTACGAGGAAGGCTTCTTATCGAGCAACACCGGGTCAGGTAGTGAGCCGGAATTTGATTCCACCAAGTCTTGTGAGTCGGAATCAGGTTCCAGCTCGTCTGAGTCTGAGTTCGGTATTCCTGGGGGTGACAACCTAGATGCCACAATCCTATCTAGGTCATCTTTTTCTTTTTCCTTTGAGTCTGTTGTAATAGAGGAATCAGGCGACTTGGAAGTGATTAATGAGAATGAAGTGGCTGTGGCTTTTGAGTATTTTTTTGTGCCTTTGATTTATTGCATTAATTCAGAATTTCAAAACTTCGATGAAAATGACGAGGAAGAAATTCCTCCGGTTTTGAAATATTTGCTAGAACAAGAGCAAAAGAGGTTTGTAAAACCGCTCATTGATGAAATCATCCAAATTAATGTTGGTATTGAGAAGGACCCGCGGCTGGTCCAGATCGGGTCTACGTTGTCTTCGGAGGAGCGCGAGTGGTTAGTCGCTTTATTAAAAGATTTCAAAGATGTTTTCGCGTGGTCCTACGAAGACATGCCTGGAATCTATCCTGAGATTGTACAGCACCGGATCCTTCTTGACCCAGAGGCTTGACCTATCAAACAGAAACTCAGAAGGATCCTCCCGGACTGGCTATCATGATCAAAGAAGAGGTCACCAAGCAAATTGACGCAGGGTTCCTGCTGGTATCCGAATACCTAACTTGGTTGGCCAACATCATTCCAGTGCCGAAGAAGGATGGTAGAATCCGGGTATGTGTGGATTTCAGAGATTTGAACAAAGCCACTCCGAAGGACGACTTTCCTCTGCCGCATATTGATGAGTTAGTGGATTTCACAGCGGGGCATGCATTGCTCTCATTTATGGATGGCTTTTCAGGCTACAACCAGATTGTAATGGCACCCGAAGACCGGGAGAAGACTGCTTTTACCACCTCGTGGGGGACCTATTGTTACAGAGTGATGCCGTTTGGGCTGAAGAATGCTGGAGCTACATATCAACGGGCCACGACCACAATATTGCATGACATGATCCACAAAGAGGTTGACGTGTACGTGGACGACATGATTGTCAAGTCCAAAGAAAGAGAGGGCCACTACACCACCTTATAAAAGTTCTTCCAAAGGATCAGAGAATTTCGGTTGTAGCTGAATCCTCAGAAGTGTACGCTTGGTGTTACAGCAGGGAAAATGCTGGGGTTCTTGATTACACAGAGAGGTATTGAAGTCGACCCTTCCAAAATCAAGGCCATCTTAGAAATGCCACTACCGAGGACTGAAAATGAGGTGCGAGGCTTTCTGGGTAAAGTACGATTCATAAGACGGTTTATTGCTAAATTAACCATGACTTGTGAACCACTCTTTGGTCTCCTGAAGAAAGGAAAGAAATTCCAATGGGACAGCCGATGCCAAGTTGCTTTTGAACAGATCAAGCAATACTTACAGAACCCATATGTATTGTCACCGCCTGAGCCGGGGAAACCGTTGATTTTGTACGTTTCAATAATTGAAACTACAATGGGCTGCATGCTTGCACAGGAGTATGAGGACAAGGTGGAGAGAGCTATCTACTACCTGAGCAAGAAGATGCTGGATTATGAGACTCGTTACACTCCGCTGGAAAAGGCTTGCTTAACCTTGGTATGGGCTACTAGGAAGCTGCGGCACTACCTGTTAGCTCACTCTATAATGTTGGTTTCAAGATTAGATCCCATCAAATATCTCTTTGAGAAACCGGCACTTACAAGTAGGCTAGATCGTTGGTTGCTTCTGCTTTCTGAATTTGATCTGAAATTTGTGACGCGCAAGTCAGTAAAGGGGAGAGCAGTAGTGGAGTTCCTAGCTGATCACCCAGTTGAAGGGGATGAAGCAGTTGAGTACCTATTTCCAGACGAGGCCATTCTGTATGTTGAAGAAGAGTTTTGGACAATGCACTTTGACGGAGCGTCAAACCAGTACGGGTATGGGATAGGGGTGTTGCTGATAGTGCTCGACAATTCCCGTATGCCTCTAGCATTCAAACTCCGGTTCCAAGTCTTGAACAATGAGGCAGAGTATGAGGCGTGTATTGCTAGACTAGAAGCAGCTCTAGAACTAGGGGCAAAACGGTTGGACGTCATCGGGGACTCGAACCTTGTTGTATCTCAAGCTAAAGGAGATTGGAAAGTCAAAGAAGAAAAGATGAGAATATACCACTAGACCTTGGACTTGCTGATTCCTCGGTTTGAGAAGCTGAACTTCGCTCATCTACTAAGAGAAAACAACAGGTTCGCAGATTCACTAGCAACTCTATCTTCTATGATAGACATCCCTTTTGGAGTCCGGATGCGTCCGATCATCATCGAACATAAATTTGCACTGGCCTACGAACTGATTGCTGCAATAGATGAGGTTCAAGATGAGAACCCCTGGTATTATGATGTCTGGAACTTCTTGGAAAAAGAGGCATATCCGCCAGGGGCAAATGCCAAGGATAAAAGGGCAATTAGAAGAATGGCTGCTCAGTTCATCATCTGCGGAGGAAAACTATACAAGAGGGGTCATCTCGGGATGCATAAGTTGTGTATTGATGCTGGAGAATCGAAGCACCTGATGGAGGCCATCCATTGAGGAGAGTGCGGAGCGCACATGAACGGAGTGATGCTAGCCCAAAAAATTCTCAAACAGGGTTACTACTGGTCCACCATGGAGGAGGATTGTATTGGCTTTGTCCGGCGATGCCACAAATGTCAAATCCATGCAAACCGCATGAACATTCCGCCGTCAAAGCTGTATAACATGACTTCGCCGTCGCCATTTTCAGTCTGGGGGATTGATATGATCGGGGCTGTCACTCCGAAGGGTTCCAATGGGCATGAGTTCATTCTGGTCGCGATAGACTATTTCACAAAGTGGGTTGAGGCCCAATCTTATGCGGTGTTGAAGGCTTTGCACATTGCAAAGTTCATCAGGAACAACATCATCTATCGATATGGGGTCCCGAACAAGATCATTTCAGATAATGGTTCCCACTTCAAGAAAGAAGTGATCAACTTGTTGGAGAAATACAGCGTGGCTTTTCACAAGTCATCTACATATTGGCCGTAAACCAACGGAGTAGTTGAGGCTGCCAACAAGAACATCAAGCGTATTCTGCAGAAGATGGTGGAAACCTACCGGGATTGGCCAGATAAGCTGCCGTTTGCTCTGTGGGGCTACCAGACTTCAATTCGAACTTCTACTTGGGCAACTCCATATTCCTTGGTCTATGGGATGGAGGCCGTTCTACCTATCGAAATTGAGGTTCCGTCGTTGCGAGTACTGGTTGAATGTCAGATAGCTGAGGCAGATTGGCAGCAGAGCAGATTCGAAGAACTTATGCACTTTGATGAAAGAAGGCTGAAAGCACTGTACCATGTTCAGGGTTATCAACGACGAATTGCCAGGGCTTTCAATAAGAAAGTTAAGTCCAGGAATTTGAAAGAAGGAGATTTGGTGCTCAAAGACAACCGAGCTCCCATCCACGACCCTAGGGGCAAGTTCAGACCTAATTGGACTGGTCCTTACATCATCAAGTCCATCTGGTCGGGTGGAGCTGTCGTTCTGATAGACCTAGATGGCCTAGAGTTCTCCCAACCAATCAACATGGACAAGTTGAAGAAATACTTTTCCTGAGAGGCTCGCTAGGCCGAAAACCCGAAAGGGCGACCTAGGCAAAAGTTAGAGCACAAAAAATTTGAAATGATAAAAACTGAGCTCGCAAGGTTGGAAACCCGCAAAGGGTGACCTTGGCAAAAGTTAGAGCGTAAAAGGTGAGGGTTAATACATGAGTGAACCTGAGCCGAACTACGTAAGGCTTGATTCCCATCTTTGGGATTCGTAGGCAACTTCATTTTGAAGTCCAGCCATAAACACTTCCCCGATCAACTTTGTCCATGAGATCGCCTTGGTCATTTTTGTCTATTCAGCATTCAAAAGCTCGGTCGTGATCTCCGGTGCAGTGCTACTCAGACTAGGGGCAACTTTCCAGTTGCTGGGATCCGGGGTTGTGCATCTCAGTGACAGATCTCAGGCGTGTCCAGTTCTGATCCATATCGAAAATGGTTTTGAAAAGTTTTAATAAAAGTTGATTTTGCTCAAATTGATCTTTTTGCAACTTAGACCATTTTTGGACCGAACGGAAAATTTTCAGTACCACAACTTTCAATTTCATTGATTTCAACACAGAGTTCTCTTGCTCTTGAATACAAAATTGAAGTTGCTTTTCATTACATTCATAAAGAAAACTTGAAAGTTCTGATTAAAGCAAATAAATTCAGGGCATAGTCAGGTGTTCCTGCGCCCTCTCCAAGAGCTAGTCGAAACCTTTGATGCCAAGCTGGGCTCGATCTGTGCCTCTTCATTTAGCCAATCTAAGCACTCATCATAGAGGGTGCAGCTGAAAGTAGGAGCGGGGGCCAGAAATTCTCTCGTCCTCCATGCCGTGGCATACCGAGCTAGCTGCGCGCCTCGGACCGGAAATATAGCGGGGTACTCAATCCCCTCCTCTGGGCAAGTCTGATCATGTCCGAACTGGCATCGGAACCGGAACGGAAAGTAAAACACGCAGTGTGTCAGGCCAATCAATTGGATCCCGGGCTAACGGGTCATGCTATAGCTCATTGCCGGTAAATTGAGCCAAGGGCAGTGCCAAGCAATGCGATTCGCGGACAAATTGCACATCCAGCTGTACCACCATCCTTCATCCGGAGCATCGACTAGACGTCTTCGGGAGAAATAACTGCGAGCTGAATATGCCAGACACGAGTCCATAACTCTCAACTTGTCCATCAACCACACCTGGGGAGGGATGAAAAATGAGAGAATAAAGAATAGAGAGGTGTACGTTGAGAGAAAAAGTGAGCAGAAGGTTTTGAGAGAAAAATCGAGCCTGAGGGCCGAGTGATGTGAGCAATATATGTGAGATGGAGTGGGAAAAATTACCTGCAATAGTAGTAGACTCCCTGCAAACCTAGTCGTCTCCCGACGATGAAAAGCGTCCAAGACTATCAATGTCTCGGCCAATGTCATGGCGATGCAGCTTTTTCCCTCTTTCAAGCCCTCGGCGACCTCAATCAAACGAGTGCTAAATCTGCCGAAGCCCGGGGCTAGTAGGAAATGAGATAGCATGCATAAGCAGAGCTCATGTCGTCGATAACCCTACCAATGATGGTCACCGCGGTCACCAGCATCAGAAAACTGACAAACCAAGCTCGGAATGTCCAACTCTCCATCATGAATCAATGACCGAGCATCATGCACAGTAAGGCCGCACATCCGTCCTAAGTCTTGGACGTGGCCGAATCGGAGTTGAGGCAAAATTTTTTCATCACGCTCGGATTCCATTAAAGCTTGGAAATCCTCAAAAGTGGGACACATCTCTTGGCCGCCAAAACTAAAGACGTATGTTATCGGATTCCAAAACCTTGCTGCGGCATGGAGGAACGGAAAACGCAGCGGGGTGCGACCCAACGTGAATAGTGCATTTATGCCAAAACCCCGAAAATTCAGCCTTTCCGAGCCATCCAAGTTGGCAATCCAAGTTGTGAGATTTTGGGCAAGAAACTCTTCCATTTGGTGCAAATCAGTGTTGAAATGAGGAAAACTACGAAGCTGGGGCTTTTGTAGAAGATAAGGTGTTGAGTGGAAGACAGGTGTTAACATTCTGGAGGTGCTTGCCATTTTTGGCCGATCGGCCAAAAATAGTGCCGACCGACCATCCCTTTTGGCCGATCGGCTAAAAATGTTGGCCGATGGCCATTTCTTGTGGCCGGTGACCTTTCCTTTTGCCCGATGGCCTTGCTTCTTGTTCCCTAAGCTGTTTATGTATTGAACATGCTGAGAATTTGTGACTGGCACCACTTCCAATGCCTTCTGATGGTGATTTTGCAAAGTTGCGCCTGCGTTACTTCAATTTGTTTAATCGAGTTGTTGTACATTTGCTTATCGAGTTGTATTTTACATTCTTTAAGTCTTTGCGTTGCTTTTCGAGTTGTATTTACACTTGGTTAGCTTATCGAGTTCTTTGTTTTGATTATCGAGTTGTTTTTGCCGTTAGTCGGTTCACTACCTGATTATTACGATGCAAGTGCTTAATTTTCAAATAAAAGTTCAAATCTCATTTACATTGTTATGTAATGCGATGCGATGCATAAAATGTACAAATGTAGCACCTTTTGAACAAAACAGCTGTTTCATTTCATCATGTCTTTTGCAAAAAGTACATAGTTTTGAGAAAGTAAAACCTGCCTGAGGCAGTACAATATGCTCAAACTACCAGTAAAAAGAAAAGTAAAGCAAAAGAGAGAAAAACAACAAAATGTCTGAACAGAGCAAAGAGAAGAAAAAGCAGCAGAAAGTCTGGATCAATATTAGTCATCTCAAGTGCGGGAGTTGGTCCTGGTCCTCTTCCTGGACGAGGGTCCAGGATCACCACCGCCATCTCCATAGTCAAATCTGAGCTGTCTCCGGCCTCGCCCTGGGACGACGCCGCCTCCTCGTCAGAATCATCGGGGGAAGGCTCTCGTGAACTGCTCTCAGCACGGGTGCGCCTATGTCTGCCTCAACTGTGGATAGTCATCCTCTGCCTGACTCCCCCTCCTCCTCGAGCAGGAACAGATGGTCCAGCTGGAGCACCTCCCACGGCCAGAATCTGGAACGGGGCCTGAAAAGGACAAATGGCAAATGCATCAGTTATGCTATGCAAAGTAGAGTATGAATACCGAATACAGTGTATGAGTACAGTGTATGAAGGCTGTGAGCAATGCTGTGAACAGTATGTGGGTTACAGTGTATTAGTACCGTGAGCGCTGTGTATCAAGTGCTATGTGGATAGTGTGATGCACCAGATTATGTATGAAACAGATTAAGCGGAGTTTGAGACTGCAGTTGAAAGAACTAACTGGGATATTGTAGATGGTCAACAAGTTAATGCACCGCTGCAGCATCCCTACCGCTGAGGTTATCAACTCCAGGGACTGGTGAGTGTACTCGACGGAAGCCTACAAAAGTGTTGAAGTCATTAGTATTCTGCGGGATATCAAATGAATTGAAATGACTGTACAGAATGCAAAGTGTGGTAGTACATACCGGGGTCGAGCCATAGACTCCGACAAGCTCATGATCAGCCGGAGGAGGAGCGAAGGGAATCTGATAAGTCTCGCCACCCTGTCCTCGGCATGTGATCGTCATAGGCAGCTCTAGCCATCCAGCTCCCTACCCCCTCCGGGACCCACTCCTACCTCGGGCCGGAGGTGCCCTCGATGCCCCTGCTCCAGCTGCTGGCGCCGCTGGCCTCTCTCGCTCAGCTCGACGAGCACCAGTCAAAGGCTGCATGATAGAAGCCTGAATGTACTTGGCGTAGTCACCCTCATCCCTGAAAGGCTCAGAGTCCCAGCCAATCGTGTAGTCTATCATCTCCTCTAAGGTGTAACTCTCAGTGTGCTTCACGTGGGTAGGAGGAGGTGCTGGAACTGCCTGCTCTGGTAGACGAAGGGTCTGGTGTAAGAAGCGCTCCCCGAAATACCATGCCCGACAGACTGGGCCCTCCAGTAGAACCCTGAACCGGGCAGTCTCTCGAGCACCGGCATATCGCTCCTGAACTATGTCAGGCAACGGGGCCCAAGGCTGCCAGGTGATTTGCAAATAAAACACAGTTTGTTATCTACTGATATTGAGAGTACAATATAAAGCGAAGCTTAAATGAACTGTAATGTTTGACATACCTTGGCTGAGGTGATGGTGTCAAAGTAGCGGTGGAAGAACATGAAGGACTCCCGTGGCCTCCGCTCACATCTCACATTGAAGCGGCGAGAAAATGGAACACCGAGAGGAATCTCCTCATCTGGCACTGGGGCGAGCCTAGGAAAGTAGGCATACATCCACAACTACAGGATGTAACTGAGCAGATATGAGTATGCTTATCAGATAAAGCAGTATACAGATAAAACAGGGTGCAGTATGTGCAGTACATTGTGCAGTGTGTGCAGTGTACAACCAGTGTAAAGCAGATTACGTACGCGCAGTGTGTGTGATGTATAGATAATGAAAAACGGAATTGAAAAGACAGAAAAGGGAACATGTACCTCCCGGGCTCGCCAGTAGCCTCCAAGCAACTGCCCGTTATGGTGGGAGGATGAGCTCATATATCCATAAAGAGTGGCCAAGCCCGCGCTAGCCCAGTCGTAGCGGCGGATCCGTGTCACGTCCACTAATGCGCTTAGCAGGTAGAGGGCGACGATGTTCGCCGGTCGGCAAAGAGTGTGGTCTCCAGCAGGAACATGATGAAGCCACGGGCATACTACTCCTCCTCCTCCCAAGTAGTAGGCGCTTGGATCCGGAAGTGATCCTCGAACCATGAGTACCTCACAAATCCTGCCCGGGCAAGAGGTGGCTGAGTGCCGAGCAAGTATAGCTGAGCGGCATTCCACTCATCCATATCTGTATCAAAGGGGATCGGATCACCCCTCACTCCGATGCCTGTGAGCATAGAGAAGTCAAAGGGAGTAATCGTCATCTCCCCGGTAGCAGAAAGGTGGAAGGAGTCGGTGGTGTCCCACCACCTCTCCACTAAAGCAGCAAGAAGGGGCCTACTCGTAGTGAGGCGCGAGAGTCCCATGCAGAAAGTCCCAAAGCCAGCCCGGTCGACAATATGACAGACCGCATCGGGCAGCTCCATATACCAACCTCGGGTGGCAGTGTTCCCATACCCCCGGAAGGCATAGGAATCTCCTTGTGTTCAAAACAGACAGTTGCGAAGTAGTGTTAGAAATACAGTGTTGAATGCGCTCAGAATTGATGAAAATGCAGTGTGCGTGCATGTGTTCAGATTTAAACAGATATTGGGTGTGGGTGTGCTCACACTGAAATACAGAATGTGATGTATCAGTGCGTCTGAGTTAAGCAGTTAAAGAACAGAATTGACTATCGTAGTTATATGTTCTACATTGCAGAAAGTGAAACAGAGAAAGAGTGTACCTCAGAAACGCCGTAAGACAGATGTGACTCTGGCTCATGCAACAAAAGCTACAGTGGCACACCCCGCGCATAGCTCCTGAAATGGCGGATGCCATCAGGAGGCAACACGTGTATCGCCGGCCTGTAGGTCGCCAGATCGAACAACCGGATGCGAAGAGGTAGGAGCTCGACCTCGGGGTCCACGTCCATCTCCGGGGGAGTCCCACCACGTGGAATGTCGTCCGCCATCTCAAAAGGAGCGTGAAAATGGCCGAGAATGTGAAAAACGGGCAAGAATGCGAAAGGTCAACCCAAAAGTCAACCCCGGGAGGGTGAAAAATGGGAGGAAAGGTCGGAGTATGAGAAAGGCATGAAGATCGAGGTATGACTCGGGGAAAACAAACACCAAACGGTGGAAACCAAGAAAAGGGCACCGAAACCAAGATTTGTTCAGTTCAAAGTGTGCGACACGAGGAGGGTTTCGCGAATCAAACGATGGAAGAGTGTCGAAAATAAGAGAAAAACACGGATCGAAGGAAGAAAAATCACCTAGGGAGAGAGAGGAAGGATTTTCGAGCTAGGGTGAAGTGGAAATATAAGGTTTGGAACCTTATATTTAAAGACCTGTAGCTAAAGGAAAAAATTGCCCCGACATTCCCATTTTTGGCCGGTCGGCCAAATTGTTAGCCGATCGGCTAAATAGTTGGCCGATGATCTCCTTTTGTGGCCGATGGATGGCCGGTGGCCTTCCCTTGTGGTCGGTGAACCTCCCACACCCTTGTTTGGGTCAGTTATGCGGTTTGGGACCTTCATTACTCAAGACAGTGCAAGAAAGTGCACTTTTGAACCTTAACCGGCCTTCGTGTTAACCTCGAGCCGTGTCTTCTTTGTGCGATGCTTGGTGCGCGCAAGGAGTATCCTTTCTTGTATCCTTTTGTATCTTGCAAGTTCCGCAAATCGCTTTAAATATGTTGTATTACATTGCTTTGTTTTGACTATAATAAGCGCGCTCGTTACGCGTCTTGCATTGAACAATGCCTCGTCTTGTTTTGAAGTTGCATCTCAACATCGCGAATGGCGTGCCTTCACCATACTTATGCTGAACATGGGTGTTTCTTGCTTTACACATTGCTTACGTTGTCGCGTATGCTTTACTTACATGTGTTCATGATTTTCTTGCTTTACACATTGCCTGCGTTGTTGCGCATGCTTTACTTCCATGTGTTTATGCACCCCGTTCTCGCATTGTTACACACATTGCTTGCGTTGTCGCACATGCTTTACTTACATGTGTTCATGCTTTCCTTGCTTCACATATTGCTTGTGTTGCTGCGCATGCTTTACTTACATGTGTTCATGCTTTCCTTGCTTCACACATTGCTTGTGTTGTCACGCATGCTTTACTTACATGTGTTCATGCTTTCCTTGCTTCACACATTGCATGCGTTGTTGCATATTGATTTACTTACATGTGTTTATGCCTCAACTGCATTGTCATGCACCACCATCGGCTTGCGTTGTCGCGCATGCCCCCCTCGCATTGTTATGCTTGTTTCAAATTGCATTGTTATGCACCACCATCGGCTTGCGTTGTCGCGCATGCCCTCCTCGCATTGTTATGCTTGTTTCAAATTGCATTGTTATGCACCACCATCGGCTTGCATTGTCGCGCATGCCCTCCTTGCATTGTTATGCTTGTTTCAAATCACATTGTTATGTACACACTTAGGTTGCATTGTTATGCACCCCTTTCACCCGTATTGTCATGCACTCTTCACATGCATTGCCACGCACGTCCCTCCGCATTATTATGCATCACACTTAGGTTGCATTGTCATGCACCCCTTCACTTGTGTTGTCACGCACTTTTCACTTGCATTGCAATGCATGTTTCTAACGATGTTGTACCTGTTAAGTTTCTTTCTTTTTCAGGCACGATATTGTATGTACGGTTCATTTGAAGCTGGCACGACCAGACGAACCAGACAGGTATTGTATTCTCCGCGTGAGACGTAGCGAGAATTGTATAATTCTCTTACATCCTTTCTGAATGAGTTGTAGTTCGATTCTTATTCGCTTGCTTAAACTGTTGCATTTATTGTGTATAATGCTTCGTTACAGCTCTCTTTGCATGATCATAAGTTATGTTCGGCTTTGTGCATGTCATTTGCATCTTGCCCCTGCCCGCGGACACATATCTTGCTATCTTATATGCTTGTTTGAGTCTTCGGCCTTGTCGAAAATGGGTCGTCTCTGGGCTTTGACATTCACTCCCGTCATCTTTAGGACTTTCGAGTTCTGTCAAAGAGCGGCAACTGTAGACACCCCATTTTTGACCGTCCTCAAGACTTGGACGTCATCGTTTGAATACTCGATGATCATCTATGCTCGTGTTTGTTTTGAGTTCCCGGAGGTTTTGGCCTCGCGCCTTGCCTCAAGATCTCTCAACTTGACTGTTTTGTGCTTGGTTGTGGACCAAGCACTTGTGTTTTTGCTTTTGAGGGAAGAGGGTGGCATGTTAGCCGTCCCCTCAACCCATCGGCCAAGGCATGAAGCCATCGGCCCCTTTTTCTTGCCATCGGCCAAAAGTTTTGGCCAATCGGCACTATATTTGGTCAGTTGGCCACCTTTGTTGGTCAATCGGCCATATTTTTCGGCCGACCCCTTTCCATCTGCTTTTAGCAGATATCTTTTGCCAGCTGGCACAGCTGGTATGCACAATTCCCCTCCTCCATACACGTGTATGGAGGGATTTGAGCCTTGCTTAGCTTCTCCAAGAAGCTTTGCAAAATTGGATTTCTATAAAAGGAGAGCCTCCTCTCCCTTTCCAGGGGTTCTAGAAATCTGATATACAAGTTAGATATATCTCTCTCTATATCTCCCTCTCCCTAGATTTGTGTGTGTGTTTGAGCTCAAAAGTGTGTTTTGTTCTTACTATTGCGCACAAACACCTAGCACTACACTATCCTTGGTTGCTGAGGCACTAGAAGGTTGATATTAGAGTTCTTGGGCTGTTTTTTCATCCAAGAAGATTGCTGGAGTTGTGTTCTTGAAGTTGTTCTTCAAGGGTGAGCCAACTTGCTTTTGATACCCCACTTTGGCTTAAGCTTTTAGACTTACTTGCATATTGTTTTCAGCTTAGCTCTAAACTACAAAAAGTTTTGATTTTATATGCTTGTTTTAGTTTCTTAAGGCCACTTTTTGGTTGGGGGTTGTCTCCCCCCTCTTAGGCCTGCCTTGGGACTGTTTTGGGTCACCTTGGTCCTTTGGGGCTTGGTTGATATGGCCATGGTTCAAGTACCTTGGCTAGCTTTGAACTTGAAGTCCATTAGCATGCCTTGCTTGTGTTATGTGTTTGATTTGGCATCACTCTTAACATAATTTCAGAGCTTATGGTGTCACCATACTACCATGATTATCACCCCTCGCTCATGTTTGGGTGTTGTGGCCTTATGCCTTAACTCTTGAACCATTGCATGTGCATGCTCATTATGCATTTCATTCTATCACTTCATCATTTTTGCCACTATTTTTGGTGTGGCTGAGGCCTATCCATTTTCAATGTAAGTCCATGGATCATGCTGTTTGTGTGTCGTTGCATGCTTATCGCATTGCATGTTGTCACATCCTCGTTTTCGATATTGTTGTCGCATGCCTATTAGATTGCATGTTTGTACGTTTAGGTTGCATTTTGCATGCTTGCTAGTTTGCATTTTGTCACATGTTTGATTAGGTTGCATTGCACTTGGCATGCTTGTTACCTTAGCCTTGTGCATGCTTAGGTTGCATAGCATTACATTTCCATGTTGCATTGTATTTGGCATACTCGCTTGCATTACATTGTGTTTGGTTTGGGGTGTTAAACCAAACACGAAGAGCGAGGAACCTTCGTACTTGAAGTGACGAAACGTGCCTCAATCCTTAGTCGCCGACGCTCTTGATCCAACATGATAGAGTGTGAGGCCTTCATGTGTTTTGTGCATTCATTCCATATTGATTTGCACACTTGGCTCCTTTGGCCATCATGCATTGAAATGCGTGATTGATGGCCCGAGGGTCGAGAACCATACTTCCTTGAGTTCATGACATGATAGGAAGGGTGGTTGTGCACACATTGATTTGAAAATGCATTGCTATGCTCTGTTTGTCCTCTGCTGCAGCAAAATAGCATTCTGCAGGAAGAGATGGCTGGCCGGCCATCTTCAGTGCCGGTCGGCTACAAATTTATGGCCGAGAGCTCCATTATTGGTCGATGACCAATTCCACATGGCCGGTGTTCCCATACCTTGGCCGGTGACATCCCACAGTGCTCAGGGAGTGATTCAGAAGTACCCTTGAGACTTGCACTATTTTCAGAGGTGCAGAGCAGTTTAAACAGAGGCAGCATGAGCATGGTGATAGATTTCCGAACGGAGCCGAGCATGCATGCATTTTATTCTTTTCCGAGGCCTCTTTACCGCTCTATTAGTTTAATTAATTTGTTTAATTAGTTAAGTGTTGTGTAATAATTAATTAGCTAGTTAGTTAGTTAATTATTCGGTTTGTATTATTTATTCGGACCCTCTGTCGAGAGGGCGAATTTTGTAATAAGTGTGCGTGAGTGTGTGAATGTCTTCCAACCCCACATCTTTCTCTCTTTTACTTACCTGCTTTCAATGGTTAGTTCTAGGTCATGTTTCACTTAGCATCTTCATGCTCGCCTGTTTGCATCATTCATCTGTATTGCATGCACCGGGCTCGGCGTATCATACTAACCGCATTGTATTTCAATTCCTATTTGAATACATGTATCAAGTGTTGCATTTCATATGCCATCTTAGAATAGCCGAGCCTATTTCTAGTTGCATTTTGCATGCGTTGCATTAGCCATCTTAACATAGCTAGGATCATGCATTGATTACTAACTAGCTATTGTTTTGGCTCGGAGTACTAGGTAAGCGTTTATGCTTTAGCATCTTACATGAGTGTGAGTGTTGCCATGATAGCATACTTGCCATGAGGCTATTTGCTTAAATGATATAACTGCCTGAATGCTTGTGGGTGAAGGTTGGATTACTTGAATTGGAACAATTCATCGAAATGCGAGTTTTAAGCCCACTTAAGAGTGGCAAAATCATGTTTTCTAAGCCCACTTGAGGGTGGCAAATCCACGTCTTAGCCTACTTGCGAGTAGCACCTCAAACCATTTTAAAAAAAAACAAACATGCGATGTTTTGTTCCAAATTAGGCAGTCTAGTCTATACTTGTGTGTTGTGCGCATCACATAGTAATTCTAGCTAATTAATTGGAATAAGAACACATGTGTTTTCAAAAACAAAATATCATGCTTAGTACGGGCCGATCTTTGATTGGGCGAGCGGGGGTGCTCACAGATGACCTTCCCCAATCGTACCCAAGTTCCCGAGCCGAGGCAACTTTGGTGATGACGGACACGTGGCCTTAGGCACGAGTCAGGGTTTCCTAAATTTCCCCCAAACTAAAATATTTAGGTGGCGACTCTGTATCTGGCAAAGTAGTCCATGTTTGGCACTTCTTTACAAAAATCAGTTTTCCAAAACGATTTGCCGGATTTGGACTCTTTGGTGATTTATCAATCTCACATTGCACATTGTGAGATCAGATTAAGAACCGTGACATTTGAGTCTGAACTGTAGCATGAGGCCCTCGGAGCGCGTCTACGGCTCGTATTGATGAGTTGGTAGACTTCACCACGGGCCATGCATTGCTCTCTTTCATGGATGAATTTTTCGGGTATAACCAGATTCTGATGGCACCAAAGGATAGGGAAAAGACCATTTTCACTACTCCATGGGGCACCTATTGCTATCGAGTCATGTTGTTTAGATTGAAGAATGCTGGAGGTACTTATCAAAGGGCTGCAACTACCATTCTGCACAACATGATCCACAAAGAGGTTGAGGTTTATGTAGACGATATGATTGTCAAGTCCAAAAATCGAAAAGGCCATTACACCGCCTTGGAGAAATTCTTTCAGTGGATCAGAGAGTATAGATTGAGGTTGAACCCACAAAAATGCACTTTCAGCATAACAACGAGAAAATACTAGGATTCCTAATTACTACAGAGAGGAATTGAGGTAGATCCTTCCAAAATCAAGGTCGTCTTAGAAATGCCACCACCAAGGACTAAGAAGGAAGTGCGCGGCTTTCTGGGTAAAGAGCAATTCATAAGACGGTTTATTTCAAAACTAACATTGACTTGTGAACCACTATTTGGTCTCCTGAAGAAAGGAAAGAAGTTCCAATGGGACGATCGCTGTTAGTTTGCTGTTGAACAGGTTAAGTAGTATCTGCAGAATCCGCATGTGTTATCACCATAAAAACTAGAAAAATCGCTAATTTTGTACCTGTCAATGACAAACTCAACCATGGAGTGTATGTTAGCTCAAGAGTCACAGGCCAAGGTGGAGAAAGCCATTTACTACTTGAGCAAGAAAATGTTGGATTACGAGACCCGTTACTCTCCCCTTGAGAAATCTTGTTTAGCCTTAGTATGAGCTACTCGAAAGTTGAGGCACTACCTGTTAGCTCACTCTGTAATATTGGTTTTGAGATTAGATCCCATCAAATATCTCTTTGAGAAACCAGCGCTTACGGGTAGGCTAGCCCATTGTTTGCTTCTTCTTTCCGAATTTGATCTTTAATATGTTACACGCAAGTCGGTTAAAGGGAGAGTTGTAGCGGAATTCCTGGCAGATCACCCAGTAGAGGAGGATGAAGCGGTGGAGTACTCTTTCCCAAATGAAGATATTCTGCAAATAGAAGAGAAAATGTGGATGATGTAATTTGACGGAGCAGCCAATCAATACGGTTATGGGATCGGTGTGTTGCTAATGGTGCCTGATGACTCCCATATACCCTTAGCCTTCAAACTCTGGTTCAAAGTATCCAACAACGAAGCAAAATATGAGGCATGTATTGCTGGTTTAGAAGCCGCTCTGGAGCTAGGGGCAAAAAGGTTGGACATCATCGGGGATTCAAACTTGGTTGTGTCTCAAGCCAATGGAGATTGGCGGGTTAAAGAGGAAAAAATGAAGGTTTACCATCAGGTCTTAGACATACTAATTCTGAGGTTTGAATAGCTAACGTTTACCCATCTGCTAAGAGAGAACAACCGATTCGCTGATACACTAGCAACTCTATCTTCTATGGTAGACATTCCATTGGGAGTCAAGATGCGTCCGATTATTATTGAATAGAAGTACACTCCAGCCTATGAAACCATTGCCATGATAGATGAGGCTTCAGACAAGAACCCCTAGTACTACAATATCTAAAATTTCCTAGAAAAGGAGGCGTATCCACCAGGAGCAAATACCAAGGACAAAAGGGAAATACGGTGTCTGGCCATTCAATTTATCATCTGCGGGGGCAAGCTGTACAAAAGAGGTCATCTGGGAATGCATAAGCTATGTGTTGAGGAAGAGGAATCGAAACACCTTATGGAGGCCATTTATGGAGGAGAATGTGGAGCCCATATGAACGGTGTGATGCTTGCCCAAAAAATCCTTCGACAAGGCTACTACTGGTCAACCATGGAAGAAGATTGTATTGGTTTTGTTCGGCGATGCCACAAGTCCGAAATTCATGCCAATCGCATGAACATACCAACGTCTAAACTCTATAATATGACTTCACCATGGCCTTTCTCAGTCTGGGGAATCGACATTATCTTGGCAGTCATGCCAAAAGGGTCAAATGGGCATGAATTTATCCTGGTATCAATCGACTACTTCATGAAATGGGTGGAGGCCCAGTCCTACTCTATGCTAAAAGCGTTGCATGTGGTTAAGTTTATCAAGAACAACATCATTCATAGGTATAGGGTGCCCAATGAGATTATCTCCGATAATGGGTCACACTTCAAGAAAGAGATAATAGACTTGCTTGAGAAATATAACGTGGCTTTCCATAAGTCATCGACCTACAAGCCACAAACCAATGGAGCTGTCAAGGCAGCGAACAAAAACATCAAAAGAATTCTACAGAAGATGGTAGAGACTTACAGGGATTGGCCGGATAAACTGCCATTCGCACTCTGGGGCTACAGAACCTCAATCCGAACATCTATTGGGGCAACCCCCTACTCTCTCGTTTATAGGATGGAGGCTGTTTTGCCAATTGAAATTGAAGTGCGGTCGCTACGGGTTATGGCCGAGTGTCAGATAGTAGAGGCAGATTGGCAGCAAAGTAGGTTTGAGGAGTTAATGTTGTTTGATGAGAGAAGACTAAGGGCATTATATCATGTCCAGGGCCACCAGCGTAGAATTTTCAGGGCTTTTAATAAGAAAATGAAGTCTAGAAATCTTAAGGAAGGAGACATGGTGCTCAAAGATAACCGAGCTCCCTTCCATGACCCTAGGGGCAAGTTCAGACCTAATTGGACTGGTCCTTACATCATCAAGTCAATCTGGTTAGGAGGGATGATTATTCTCATGGACCTAGATGGATTGGAGTTTTCACAGCCGAACAATTTGGACAAGTTGAAGAAATATTACCCCTGAGAGGCTCGCTAGGCCGAAAACCTAAAAGGACGGCCTAGGCAAAAGTTAGAGTATGAAAAATTAGAAATAAAGAAAAACTGAGCTCGCAAGGTTGAAAACCCTAAAAGGGGACTTTGGCAAAAGTTAGAGCCCAAAAGGAGAGAGTTAAAACCCGAGTGAACCTGAACCGAACTATGTAAGGCTTGATTCTCATCGTTGTGATACGTAGGCAACTTTATCCTGAAGTTCGGCCGTAATCATCTCCAACTCAACTGTCCTATCCATTTGTTTGATTAGGTCATCTTTGTTCGTTATTTATAAGCTTGGTTGTGATCTTCGTAGCTTGGTTATGATATTCGTTTTGGGAAGAAGACTCATTGTACAATGTATAGCAGTGGTGGTAGGCAAGCAGGGGCAGTTATAATATTTCGATTTGGAGTTACACATCTTGAGTATCGATTTTGCGTATGTCAGGTGGTGATTGTTTTCGAAAATAGTTTTGAAAAGTTTTAATAAAAGTTGATTTTTCTCCAAATTTTTTCTTTTTACAACTTACACAATTTTGGGACCAAAAGGAAAATTTTTAGTGCTCACAACTTTAATTCCATTGATTTCAACATCAAGTACATTCTCCAACTCTTTGCTACAAATTGAAGTTGCTTTTACATCATAAAACTTGAAAAGAAAGATCAAAGCAATAAAACTAGAGGCACATGGGTCAGGTGTTCCTGCACCCTCCGCTCGTACTGGCAGAAGTCCCTGCAGCTAAAGTTAGTCCAGCTTGTGCCTCGTCCTTGAGCCAAGCCAAGCATTCGCCAGAAAGGGCATAACTGAAACTAGGAGTAGGGGCAAAGGGCTCTCTCGTCCTCCAGGTAGTGAGGTACCGAGTCAAGTTCGAAGCACGTGTTGTGAATGGAGCTGGGTATTCCACCCCCTCATCTGGACATGGTTGATCATGCCCAAATTGGCATCTGAACTGGAAAGGGAAATAGAACACACAGTATGTGAGGCGAATCAACTGAACACCCGGTTGTCGGGTCATGCTGTAGGTCATCTCGGCTAAGTCAAGCTAGGAGCAACGCCAAGCTATGTCGACTGCAGACCTGTGGCACATCTAGTTGCACCACCATCTCTCATTAGGGAAGTCCACTAGGCATTAGCGAAAAAAGTATGGTCAAGCTTAGTAAACCGAGCAAGGGTTCACAACCGTCAGCTTGTCCATCAGCCAAACCTAGGAAGAGATGAAAAATAAGAGAGATTAAAGAATAGAGAGGTGCATGTTGAAAGAAAAGTAAGGAAAGGGCTTTGGGGAAAATAGAGTGTGAATGTTGAGTGATGTGAGAAACATATATAAGATAAGGTGGGAAACAATATCTGGAGTAGTAGTGGACTCCCCACAAACCTAGTGGTCTCTCATCGGTGAAAAGCACCCAAACCTATTAGGGTCTCGGCCAAGGCCAAACCGATGTAACTCTTACCTTCTTTCAGGCGTTGGGCTACCACAATCAACTTGATATTAGCTCCACCGAAACTAGGGGCAAGAAGATAGTGTGCAAGCATACACAACTAGAGGGCATGTTGTCGAAAGGCTTGCCAAAGGAGGTCGCCTCGGTCACCAATGTTAGAAAAGCGATGAATCAAGCTGGGTATATCTAGCTCTCCATCGTGGGCCAAGGATCGAGCTTTGTGCAAAGTAAGCCCACACATCCGTCCCAAGGCTAAGGCATGGCCAAAACGGGACTGAAGTATAATTTTCTCATCGCACCGGGATTCCATCAGTGCCTGAAATTCTTCAAGAGTCGGGCATATTTCTTGTGCTCTGAAGTGAAAGACATGCGTAATCAGGTCCCAGCATCGGACCGCAGCATGGAGAAACGAAAAACAAAGTGGAGTACGGCTCAATAGAAAAAGCGCATTTATGCCGAAACCCCTAAAATTTACCTTTTCTATGCCGTCTAAAGTGGCTATCCAATTTGTGAGTTTCTCGACAAGAAATGGCTCCATTTGTGCAAGAAACAGCAGCTGAAATGAAGTTCTGAGAAAGAAATCATGAAGGAGGACCTTTTGTAGAAGATAAGGTTGTAGTGGAGGCCAGCTGTCAGCTTTCTGGTGGTTCTCTACATTTGTGGCCGGCAAGCCACTTCTCTTGGCCGGCATCGCCCCTTTGTGGCTGGCAAGCCACTTCTCCTGGCCGGCATCCCCCCTTTGTGGCCGGCAACTCCTTTTTCTGGCTTGCCGTCTGCTTGTGTGCTAGGTAGTGTTGGTAGCTTGGTTTTTGTCTTGATCATTGTGTTTTGAGATCTTGTTATGAGTCTTTTTGTCTTGATTATTGTGTTTTGAGGTCTTGCTTTGAGTCTTTTGGTCTTAGCAAGTGTGTATATTTGTATTTTGAGTTGTTTTTGCTTTACTTATCGAGTCGTATTTTTTGTCGTTGGTTGGCTCATTATCCGATTAAGAACATTATTCCAATGCAAGCATGTTTGGTTTCAAATTCAACTTCATGTTCTTTTTCATGCAAGTATGTTCCTCGTGGTGCAATGCTCATGTTGTAGAACCAAAACCCGTTTCATAAAAAGTGCGAGGGTTTTATTCCGATCATGGTTTTTACAAAAGGAGTACAAGTTTCAAAAGCAAAAGTAAAACCTATCTGAAGCTATACATGTGCTAAACTACCAAACTAAAAGAAACTAAGCAAAAAAGTCTAAAAAATAGTGCCAATCATCTCAAGCCCGAGAGGCCCTCTTCGTCCTCTTCCTCAGAGGGGACTTAGAGGCACTATCTCCGTTGGTGCTACTATCAGAACCAGACTCTGAGCCTCTGCTCCCTGCCTCAGAGCCGGCCTCGGCGCCATCTCCGCTCCCCGATCCTAAGCCAGCATCATCGTCCCCGCTCTTAGACTCATAATGTCGACTCACTATATCCTCGGAGGTGCTGGCCTCATCATCATCATCACCACTCAAAACGGGCTCCAAAGGACTACTTGGGCCTCGAGCACCCCTGTCCTTGCCTCGACCGTGATGCTCATCTCGACTGTGTGTTAGGGCACGTCTCTCTCGCTTTCCTACTGTTAGAGGAGGTGTTGCTGGTGCTGATGCTACCGCTGCCACTGGTGCCCTTGGTATAGCTGGGATCTGAAAAACATAGGTGTCGTCATATCATATACAGTGTGTATAGTTGCAGGATACAGTATAACATAATGAGCGTCGTGCATAAAATAGATACAGTATAAGTACAGTGTGCCAATACAGTGTATCAGTGTGTGAGGTGGTATGAATACTATAGTGGAAATGCCAATGTATCAATGAAATGCATGCTGAAATAAAGAAAATACCTGAATACCGTGGAGACCAAGCATCGTTTCTCTCATCTACACCATGTCGATCAGGGAAGTGACTAGCTCGAGGAGGTCCTCTGTATACCCAGTAGGTGCCTGCAAGTGCATTTCAATCATCAATATCTGAAATAGGAAGCATGGGGTGCAAATTGTAAAGTGTGCTCCATACCTGAGGCAAACCTCTAGCTTTGACATACCCATGTCCTGCCTCTACCGGCTTGATCGAAATCTGATATGCTGTCCTGGTCGGCCGCCAACATGTAAGCACAGTAGGAATCTCTGGCCAACAGGTAATCTACCCGATGGGAGCGGCCTCTCTAATATCAGCCCTGGCCTCTCGAGCCTCACTTGCCATGGAAGCTCCTGCTGCCTCGCCTGCGCGAACACCCGTCAAAGGAGGCATAAGATAAGTCTAGATGAATGTTGCATAATCACCCTCTGTTTTGAAGAAGTTCGCATCTAAGCCCGCCATAAACTGAATAATAGCTTCAGCTGAGTGGCTATCTGCTGTACTCATAGACACTGGGAGTGGCATGGGAATGACTAGATCAAGCGAGCCTACGGTCTGGCGTACAAACCGCTCACTCAGAAACCAGGCTCGGCAGATTGGGCGCTCCAGCAAAATCCGGAAGCGAGATGTGCCCAGGCCCCTGCATACTTGTCACAACCCAAACTAGCCCCTATGGGTTTAGCATCGTAACCGGCCAGTAATCCTTGGATTACCAAAGGCCTCTTAACAGAATATCATATAGTTAGGGGCTACGGAAGCAAATATATAAAATATACGTGGCCCAATGAGCTGTGATGACATACATGAGACAGATAGACAAATAATTTAAAATTTTTGAAACTTGCGAGTGAAGTCAAAAGATATAGTATTTACACATCACTCCATGAACATATAAACAGAAATCTTGCCCGCACTTAAAAGGAGCAAAGTCTAGTACATCACAAAAATAGCCACTAAACTTGTTTCCATCTGAAACCTCCTCATGAGGCACAAAGATTGGCTGACAAAAACTGAAACACAGGCCGTCAACTTTAGGCCTGGTCACGTGTCTTGTCACCTACATATATAATATAAATAGTGAGCTGGAGCCTAGTGAATAATAACGGAGTAAAGGGTTTTAATGAATGACGTCCGTACAGATTCAGAAATCATAATTCAGTTTCATAAAAGATTCATATTCATATTCTTGTTCAGATCATATATAGAAATTAGAGTTCATGCTTAATCATACGTGGTACATCCATTAGCGCTAACAGAACAGATGCAGAACAGATGCAGAACATATGGTGGTTATGAATAACCAGTTCCATAAAAGGAACCTCCGGATGTAGGTAATAGAGAATATACACGCTGAGCCCCATGATAGAGCCTTTGGTATGGGTAACATATTGCAGACATATTAAGTTCCATGATAGAACCTCCGATACTGGGTAATAGCTAACAGATATCACATGATGCTAAGGATGCCACGAATACATTGCCAGAAATTGGACAGTCATTCATTGTACAGAACATATCATTTCAGAAAACAGATCTTAATTCATCATACAGAAAGTAAATAAAGTTGAACATAGCTTTACTAAGTTATTACTCACAGTTGGCTTCAGGTGCAGACAGACAGAGCAGGCTAATCAAGCGGTCTATGGCACATGACCTACATTAACACATAACAAATACACATCTAAAATACATGTTGGAATACATCTAACCCATTACGTTCTTGTTCTTAGTGTGTCTTTTCATGGATCCTTCTTATTATGCCTTAATCTTGGCCTAGGAATGCCTAGGATGGAATGAGGATGCAAAAAAATGTATTTGAAACACTTTTTCCAAAACTTGCTGAAAATAGGGTCCACGCTTAAGCGTGGCTTTCCTCGCTCGAACGGACATGCAAAAAGTGAGGGTTCGCTCGGGCGTGACTTCCTTAGCTCGAGTGAACTGTAAATTCTGAAAAAGTACTGGTTGCTTAACTCAACATAATCTTCATGAATTCATGTTCTAAACATCATAATTATATAATCTAAGTGTTGAATTCATACCTTAACCTCTCAAGTAAGATCTAGATGATGAGCACACTAAGATTCCAAGCTAATTCTTCCCAATTCAAACAATTCTTGTTGATCTCAACTCTCTCTCACTCTTGGTCCTTCATTCTCTCATACGTTTTTGAGCTCAAGGAGTAGGGAATGAGGGTGTAAAGTAAAATAAGGGGGTCTAAATAGCCTTAGATAGGCTTAATTCAAGTGGTTTAATTAAGATTCACTTAGGTTAATCACATTGACATTAATCATTCTAATTTAATCGTTCCAAATCGAATTTCAATTAAATCTACCATAAAATTCTATAAATTCCACATAACACATAAATCAAATCAATTTTAGAATTAGATGCCGATAAGGCCTTCAATTCGCAAAATATAGTAGGATCTCAAACAAATATTCCTACAATAAACAGATAGAAACACAAATAATGCAACATATATGGAATAAATCCAAAATTTTATCTTAGTGACTTATTAGGCACATGAAATCATGAATTAACGTTAATCATAGGTCGGGGTTGTTACAATAGTGGTCCCTCACACCGGCTGACATCGTTGCCTAGGGTTTCCATGTGATCTGCAAACAAAGAAGTTGCTGTCAATTGCCGAAGTATGAATTAGAACAGTAGTGGAGCAAAAATGACTGAATTTCAGGTGACCTTGGTGGTAGCCACTGTGTCAAAGTATCGACGGAAGAAGGCGAAGGTCATATCATCACGACTCTGGTGCCGACACCGACCGTTGTACCATTACGAGTAAGGGACAACAGGGGGGATCTCATCTAATGGCCCTGGGGCAAGGGCCAAAAAATATACGTAAACCCATAACTGCAAGGAAAGGCAGTAGCGTTATGAACAATGTTAACAGATATAGAAAGTGCAATAGATACAAAGAGTGTACAATGTCAACATATATAGAAAGTGCAAGGTAGAAAGCACAGAGCATGGGCAAATATGGAAAGTGCAAAGTAGAAAGCACAGGTGTTGAACAGATATAAAGCAGAAAATGTGAAGTAGAAAACATAAGTGCAAAGTAGAAAATGGAGTGCATACCTCCCAGGCTCACTAGTAGCCTCTGACCCGCTCTCCCCTCCTACGAGAAGTGGAGCTCATGTAGCCATAAAGTGTGGCGAGGCCAGCTCCGCCCCAGTCATAGAATCGGACCCAGGGCAAGGTCACTAAGGCACTCAGTAAATACAATCCTACGGTGTTCCACCTATTCGTAAACAAGGTGGTACTGAGGAGGAACATCAGGAAGCCCCGGGCGTACTACTCTATCTCCAACAGGGTCACGGGCTCGCTCCCGTGGAAAAGCTCAGAAAACCAGCTATACCGCACCATCGCTGGTCTGGACACAGGTGGGTGCACTCCAAGTAAGAAGATCCAACCTGCCTCCCACTTGTCTATGTCTGCGTCGAAGGGGATCGGATCACCCCCTACTTCTAAGCCTGTCAGCATGGAGAAGTCGTAGGGAGTCATCGTCATCTCCCCAGTAGAAGAGAAATGGAAAAAATCTGTGGTGTCCTACCACCTCTTCACCAACGCTCCGATGAGGGGTCGGCTCGCTATGATGAGTGAAAGTTCGGAGCAGAAAAGGTTGAAGCCAGGCTCGTCGACAATATCGCGGACCCCCACGGGGAGTTCGTAGTAGTAGTCCCTGGCCGTCGCCGCTCCATACCCCTTGTCGCCGCTCCATACCCCTTGTAGGTACGGGAGTCTCCCTGTGACAAAGAAGAATGAATCAGATGAAAGACAGTGATAAATGAGCATTCAGAATAAAGGCAATGTAAGAAATGTAATTCAAGGAAAGGCAGAAATACATGAAAATAGAGTTTTTGCCTCTTGTAGCTCGCCTTTTTCGCGCCTCCTTTCAGAAGTTCGAAAATAAGCCCTACAGTTCGGCCTATCGCGGTTCTGAATCTAACTCCACAAGTGCAATGCTCCACAAGTGCAATGCGAAATAGATAATCACCAAAGAGTCCAAATCCGACAAATCTTTTTGAAAATCGATTTTGAATCAAAAATGCCAAAAATGGACTGCTTTGCCAGATACAGAGTCGCCACCTAAATATTTTATTTTGGGAAAATTTAGGAAACCCATGACTCGTACCAAAGGCCACGTGTCCATCATCACCAAGATTGCCTTGACTCGGGAACTTAGGTGCGAGAGGGGAAGGTCGTGAATACATTTGAGCACCCCCCGCTCGCCCGATCAAAGATCGGCCTCTACTAATCATGATAGGATTTTTATGTACATTATATGTTCTTATTCCGATTTATTAGGCTAGCATTACTATGTGATGCGCACACACAAGTATAGACTAACTTTGCAAGAATTGGAGTATTTCAAGTCATGTTTGTTTTGGAAATTGTTTTGAATATGTATAAACATTACTCAAATTATTCCAATTCAAGCAATAAGCATTCATCAACAGGTATTCAAGCAGTTATAGAACTTAAGCATTTAGCCTCATGGCAAGCATGCTAGACATGGCAACATCAACACTCATGCAATATGTTAAAGTGAGTAAAGGCTCACCTACTACTCCAAGCCAAAACGAACAAAAGAGTTAGAAAAAATGCATGATTCCTAACTGTGCAATATAACTAATGCAACACATGCGATATGCGATCTAAATAGGCTCGGCTGCTAAACATGGCATGTGAAACAATTTGATAACACATGATCTAAGAACATATTCAAAGAAGAATTGAAACAATAATGCAGTTAGAATGATGAACCGAGCCTCGGTGCATGCAATACAGGTGGATGCAAAAATGAAGAATGCTAATTGAAACATGATGTCCCTAAACTAACCGTCATAAGCAGTTAAATAAAAGGGAGAAAGACATGGGGTTGGAAGACATATACATTATTACAACATTGCGCTCTCACGAAGGAGAGTCCAAATGAATAAACTAGCTAATTAACTAACTAATTAGAGCTAAAGCTAATTAAGCTAACTAAGAAACTAGCTAAGCTACTTAACTAGTTATTACAACACTTGAATTAACTAACCAGTTAACTAATTAAATAATTACAACACAAGTGCAATTAAATAAGTAATTAAACTAAACAACTAACTACTATGTCTCGGGAAATGAGGTATGTTCATGCGCATGCTCAGTTTCCACCCGAAAAGACTTACGTTTTGCTTCTGAATGCCTCTTTTTGAACAGTTGAACACCAACACTGTTGCTCACTCTACTCTACCTTACAAACTCACTGCTGAAATTTGCACCAGTAGCCGGTCGGCCTGTGATGAGGACTGCCGGCCACCAGTGATGGCCAGTCGGCCATCAAAGGTGGTCTGCCGGCCACCTGCCAGCCACAGTTGCTCAGTTCTCCTTGCTGCAACAGAGGACAAACAGAGCATATATAGGGTATTTCCAATGGCTGTCTACACAACTCACCCCTCCTTTTCATGAGCAAATCCAAGGAGTGGTGAACTTAAGCCACAAACCACCAACTCAAGCAATTTCATTGCATGATGGCTTGTGAATCAAAGTGTGCAATTCCAATGAATGCAACAAAAAGAGACTCTAAAGACCACTTCCCTATCATGGATGGTCAAGGGAAGTGGTGACCTTGGAGCCTTGAATCATTTCATCACTAATGAGTATGAAATGGTTCAAGCTTCCATGTATTGAATTAACGTCCGATTGAACACAACCAATTATTATCTTGCACCACTTTTAGTCCTAATTTTAGTTACTCATTTTAGTTTACCAACCATTCTTTAATCCGTTAAGTCCACTAGTGAGTTTAAGTCCTCTAAACAGAAAGAAGGCTCAAACTAATAGTTGTTTTAGGCATGAAAGAGACATCATGCTGTTGGTAATGAACCCCTTGAGGGATTAAACCATTAAGCATAACATCTCAATCTCATACTTTAAACAAACAAATTGTTTGAACTACTTTCAAAGCAAAGCAAAAGCCAGGAAAGGAGGGAGATTGTAGAGATGAGTAGGTGCTGAAAATGAGTGAGAAAAGCATAAATAAATGCTATCACCTCAAATGAGATGGTGTCTAAGGCCTAAAACTCCAAACTCATGAAGACAATTACACTATAAGCATGCAAAGCAAAGCTCAAATACAACTAAAAACCGAAAAACAGTGCTAAAATAGTCTAAAGTAAGTCCTAAAACATGTTGGACACGAGCTAAAAATAGCTAGATTAACATGCCAGTAAGCAAGAGAAGGGCAAAAGCATCCAAAACAAGGTATAAAGAAAGGCTATCAACCCGTCAACGTTTAATGGCCTTAAACCCAAGCTTCAGCCCAAAAATGCAGAGTTTTGACAACCCCAAAACAATGGAAAAATAGTAGGAATAATAGCAAATAAATCAAAGCTACGAGCAAAGCCTTATACCTTTTGAAGAGAAGAGCAATTCCAAGAAACAAAACCAAGTAAACACACCCTATAGAGCTCAAACCAAGCTCAAAAGTACCTCAGCTCAAAGATGAGAAGATTTGGTTAAGGATGTATAGGCAAAGGTTAAGGAATTATAGGCAAAAATGTACAAATTTGCTAGAGAGGAAAATTTTTTATCTCAAAATTTTCTAACCTTCAAACATGAGAGAGGGGCCTCTTATATATAGAAAACATGAAATTCTCTCAAGGAGATCCAGCCCTATACGTGGGGATAGATGCATGCATCTGTGCAAACAGATGGCACAGCTGGCATAAAATATCTGCAAAATGCACTGGTAGTCGGCAAGCCACATCAATGGCCGGCAGCCAAAAAGTGATGGCCGGCAGCCCAAAAGGGATGGCCGGTTGGCTACCAGAGGCTGTAGGCTTGAAAAGCTAGGCTTGGTCCAAAACTGGGACAACAAAGGCATAGGATTTGAAAGGCTCAAAGTTGTGGCATTCCGCTGAGGACTTCGAGCACTTGGCAAGCAAATACGTTCATCATCGGGTGTGTATGTGAGGACGTCCAAGTTGTAAGGGCTATAAAAAATGGGGTGTCTACAGTTGCCCCTCTTTGACAGAACTTGGAGTCATGAAATGACGTGAGTGAATGTCAAAGCCTGAAGACAACCCATTTTGACAAGGCCGTGAGACTTGGACAAACAATCAAGATAGAAAGAAATGGTTGCGCCCACAGGCTGCCTACTTATCCCTTTGCAAGGAATCAAACCAACGTAGTTCTATGGCAAAATACAAATGATATGCACAAAAACTTTGAAAGCTAGACTCACTCACCATGCGAGACCGGCTATGTTGAAAACTCATGATCATACGAGATGATGCAATAGGCAATAATAAATGCGATAAGCAAGAATGAATACAATAAGAAAGATAACAACACATGAATGAGTAGCTTCAAGTAAAAAGAAGATAAAACCGCACTCTAACTACGTCAAAATAAGAGACGAGGAAAGAAAACACCACTCAGGGTTGCGTTTCACGCACCCTGACAAAACTGAGACAAAAAACCGCTTGGGGTCGTGTTTCACACGTCCCGAGAAACAAGAGAACTCGCTCAGGCCCGCGTTTCATGCATCCCAAGAAATAAGAAAACTCACTTGGGACCACGTTTCATGTATCTCGAGATACAACACAAAAATCGCTCGAGCCCGTGCTTCGCACATCCCGAGATAAAATCTGCCTAGGGCCACATGTCACACGTCTTGAGATAAAACCGCTTGGGCGCATGCTTTGCATGTCCCGAGATGAAACCCGCCTAGGGCCGCGTGTCACACGTCTTGAGATAAAACTGCTCGGGCACGTGCTTCGCACATCCAGAGATGAAACCGGCCTAGGACCACGCATCACGCCTCCTAAGATAAAACTACTCGGGCATGTGCTTCGCATGTCCCAAGATGAAACCCGCTTGACACGCGGCCTGAGATAAAACTGCTCGAGCTTGTGCCTCACATATCTCGAGATGAACGAGAAAGAGGCAAAAAGTGCCAAACAATGCGATAGATATGCATGATGGACAAATGCCATAGATGCACAAAGTGAACAAGTGCGATAGATGCACAAAGAACTTATCTTAAATTCCTTTGAATGAACCGTACATACAATATCGTTTGTTTGTGTTGACAAAGGAAGCAAGAAAAAAAATTTCGTATTTGTGAAAGCATAACTAACATGAACAATGTGTGATATAGTGACAATGCATATTCTATGCAAGATAAACAACCGAGATATGAAGTTTAAGTGAGGGCATGTTCCATGCAAGATACAAAAGCCTATTCTATGCATGATTGATAGCATGTTCTATGCGATGTAAAATACGCATGCAACGTATGTAATGAATATTTTATGCAATGATATATGTGAAATGCACATTCTACGCAATAAGAGAATGAGAAGAAAGCAAAGGCATAAAATGAATGAATGCAACATTCGATGGGACCTTCCAATTTACCTCTCAGAGGAAATATGTTTAAAAAAGGATACACCTCATTCGTGTTGACAAGTGATGAACATCATGCACCGAAAACACAATTTTGAGGTTCCATAGACACAATCTGGACCCAACAGTGAACTTTCCTCGCAACTCTTGCGAAACAAAGACACAAAATAGCATCAGGACTCAGAGGGAGGCCCCCGGCCATTGGCCGACCATTGGGGGAGGCTGTCGGCCACCTGCCAGCCACTGTACAGCCTTGCTGGCCACCAATTAGCCTTGTCGGCCCCCTGCCAGCCACCGATGGCAGTGCGGGGATTTTTCAATCTTTTTGGCTCGGGTCTTTAAGTATAGAACAAGGCCATTCATTTCCTCACTACCACACATCCGAAATTGCTCTCTCTCTCTCTCTAGGTGCTTTCCCTATCTAGATCCGAGCTTTTTACGCATTTTCCAATGCCCTATGCAAACTTTATTCACTAAACCCTTTTAATGCTCTTCCTTTTGAATCGATCAAAATTTGATTTTGACACTTTTTTTTTTCTCATTTTCTAGGCTTGTTCCCCTCGAGTTTCTCTTGGGTTTGGTGAACTTTTCCCGGCTTTAACTTTTTCTTTCATTTTCCCTCTCCTAGGGTTGACTTTTTTCAAGTTTACCCTATTTTCTCCATTTTTCACCCATTTTCACCCATTTTCCAGATGGCGGACGATTCACCACATGATAGGGCCCCTGCAGAGGTTCCCCCCATATTTTTACCTGTTCCCGAGGAGGATGAGCCAATCGTTGCCGACGCTGGCGAGGTAGTTGGGGGCGTCGAGGTCGACATCGAGGAGGAGTTTGAGCCCGAGCTCAAGCCAGAGCTGCTACCGTTGAGGGTATGACCTTTCGATCTAGAGAGATACCATCCCCGTATACATATCCTACCACCCAGAGGCATCAGGCACTTTAGTGACTTCATTCTTGGTGTACCAGAGGATCTCCTACTGAGGGAGCCGACTTCTCACCTTTCATCCATTGTCGTTGAGGTATGAGCTCTATTTTCATGCATTCCTGCCTGTCTTTACTTGCATTTCTTGCACTACATTTTCTTACTGTACTTCTTGCATTGCCTTATATTTGACTGTACTTTCATCACTGCCTTATATCTTACCACACTTTGCCACAGAGGAGTCTCGTGCCTTCAGAGGGTACGGAGCTACGACCGCACAAGATTGGTATGATGAGCTCCCTGCAGGAGTTCGTAACATTGTGGATGAGACTGGCTTTGGCCTATTCTACTCCGGCCTAACGCGGGTCATTGCTAGCCATCCACTTCTGGGAGCACTTGTGGAGAGGTGGCAGGACACCACTAACTCCTTCCACTTCTACACTACTGGGGAGATGACGATGACTCCCTATGACTTCGCCATGATCATGGGCTTAGGAGTAGAGGTTGATCCGATCCCTTTCGATTCAGACATGGGAGAGTGGGAGGTGGCCTAGGTTAAGCTGCTGGGAGCTCGTCCACCCTTATACCTGGTAGGCATAGTTAGATATACCTGGTTTACCGAGCAGTTTAGAGGAAGCAAGCCCGAGATGGTAGAGGAGATGGAGCAGTATGCCAGAGGCTTTCTGATGTTCATCTTCAGTACCACCTTGTTTTCGAACTGGTGGAACACCGTAGGCTTATATCCACTGAGTGCCCTGGTGACTTTTCCTCGGGTGCACTTCTATGATTAGGGCAGAGCTGGCATCGCCACCCTGTATGGATACATGAGTTCTACCTCCCGTCTGAAGAGAGACTTAATCAGAGGCTACTGGGGGCATCTCAATTCCCTCTTTGCACTTTATATTTTCTGCTCTACATTTTCTAGTTTATATCTGTTCAACACCTGTGCTTTTTGTTTTGCACTTTCTGCATCTGTTCATGCTTTGTGCTTTCTGCTTTGCACTTTCTGCATCTGTTCACGCTTTGTGTTTTCTGCTTTGTACTTTCTGCATTTGTTCATACATTGTTGATCACATATCACTGCATTTTCCTTACAGCTGTGGGTTTATGCTTATTTTCCAGCTTTGGCCTCAGAGCCCATAGGGGAGCTCCCACTGGCAGTCCCTTACTCACGGAGGTATGACGGTCGGCACCAGCGTAGGACTTGTGAGACCTTCACATTCTTTCACCATTACTTTGACACTGTGGCTGCTCATGAGGTAACCCAAAACATAGTCATTTTTGCTTTAAACTTATTCTGATTCACATTTAGCAACTGACAGCAACTAACAATCTGTATACTCTCTGTTTGCAGATTACATGGCAGCTCTGGGCCATGATGCTGGCTGGGATTTAGGACCAGTACGCCGGGGCCTGGGCCACTTCTTGCTTCTGCATTCTACTTGAGGGCCCAGTTCACCGGGCCTGGTTCCTGAATGAGCAGTTCGTTCGGTAGATAGTGGGCCTACCAGACCCGATCATTCCGATGCCTCCTCCAGAGTCCATGAGATTAGCAGACAGCCTATCTATAGATGCAGTTACTTATTTTATGGTGGGCTTGGATGCTGATTATTTTAGAGTAGAGGGCGACTACGCGACCTTCATCCAAACACATCTCTTGCGACCCTTGACAGGCGTTCGCGGAGGCGAGAAGGCGAGAGCTCCTGCTGCGAGAGAGGCGTCTAGAGTGACCAGGGCGACTAGGGCCCATGCTAGAGGGGCTCCCTAGGCGAGGTAGAGGATCGGTTGGCCCGAGCTTTCCACCGCGCTAACATGCTAGCGGCATACTGGAGATGCTTACCAGGTCCCGATTGAGCCTGCAGCGGCTGGGCATGAACTTGTCGGGGTTTGAGGCCCGACTAAGGTATGGACCACTCTTTACTATTTGCACCCCACATTTCCTTTCAGATATATTTATCACGAACATTGATCATCCAAATGCATTTGCAGGCATCCATTGAGTACACAAGGAGCGCTCTCGAGTTAATAGCATCTTTGATGGGCATGATACACAGGAGGGAGACACTGCTCAATCTCCACGGTGTCCCGCTAATTTACTTCAGTCTGCACTTTATGACATCAAATTTCCACTGATGCACCAACATTTCAACTGTAGTATTCCCAAACTGCATCTAACACACTGCAAAGGCACACTGCATTCATATACTGTACTCACACACTGTATCTGACTTCTACATACACTCACTCCGCATACTATACTTGCATCTAATACACACACTGCATACCATGCTTGCATCTGATACACACACTGCAACTAATACATGACAACTGTCTTTTCAGATCCCAGCTATACCGGGTGCACCAACGACAGCACCAGCACCAGCACCGACAGTACCTCCTCTAACAGTAGGGGAGAGAGGCAGAGACATGGGTGCCTGAGATCAGAGCAGCCCTTCAGTGCCTATCTTGCACGACGATGACGTTGAGACCAGTGACTTTGTGGAGGTAGTGAGTCAGCATTCTAAGTCATCCGAGAGTGGAGATGATGATACCGGCTTGGGTTCTAAGAGCGGAGGCGACGATGCTAAGGAGGGTTCTGAAGCAGAGAATGGAGACGATGCCGGCTCTGGTTCCGGCTCAGAGACTGATTCAGACATCGACGGTGATGGAGATAGTGCCCCCGAGTCCTTTCCTCCAAGGAAAATGACGAACAGGGCCTCTCGAGCCTGAGACAGCTGGCGCTGATTTTTTGTATTTTTGCTTAGTTTCTTTTTGTTTAGTAGCATTAGCACATGGTATAGCTTTAGGAGGTTTTATTTTTGCTTTAAAACTTGTACTCGTCATTTTGTAAAAACCACAATCGGAATGAAACCTCATAGTTTTTGTACAAAGAGTGTTATTATTTTTGCATCGTATCACTTTTGCATGAAAGGACATGGAATTGAAATGGCCAAGAGCACTTGATTGAAACAAAATTATTAATTGGGTAATGAACCGACCAACAACCAAAATACAAAATTCAACATACAACTCGATAAACAAAATAATAGCAGCTTGATAAAGAAAACAAAACAACTCAAATACAACTCAACAAACTTGCTAAAACCAAAAAGACTCAAAATAAGACCTTAAAACACACAAAGAGCAGAACAAAACACATGCTTTCAGCATTGTTCAGCACAAAGGTGGCAAACAGTCCTAAAAAGAAGGCTGTCGGCCAGGAAAGAAGCTTGCCAGCCATATGCCGGCCACAAGAGATGGCCTGCCAGCCTCTTGCCGGCCATCAATGTAAAGAACCTCCAAATTGTTGACAGCTAGCTTCCATTTACTGCCTTATCTTCTACAAAAGGTTGAACTTCATTAATTCTTCTCCAGAACTTCATTTTAGCTACAATTCCTTCACAAATGCAACCATTTTTCACCGAAAAGCTCTCGGACTGGATTACGACTTTGTACGGCTCGAAAAAGGTGAATTTCTAGGGTTTCGGCATGAATGCACTTTTTCCACTAAGCCGAACTCCACTTTGTTTTTCGTTCTTTCATGTCATGGCTAGATGTTGGAACCCGATTACACACGTCTTTAGCTTCGAGGGACAAGAAATATGCCCGACAATTGAAGAATTCAGGCACTAATGGAATCTCGGTGCGATGAGGAAATCATACCGTAGCCCCGTTTTGGCTATGCCCAAGCTTTGGGACGGATGTGCGAGCTTACTCTGCACGAGGCTCGATCTCTGGCCCACAACAGAGAGCTAGACATTTCCAGTTTGATTCATCGATTTTTCGACGTCGATGACCGAGGTGACCTTCTCTGGCGAGGTTTTCGGCAGTATGCCCTCTACTTGTGCATGCTTACACATTTTCTTCTTGCCCCTAGTTTTGGCGAATTCGACATTCGCTTGATCGAAGTGGCGCAAGGCCTGAAAGAAGGCAAGAGTTGCTTTGGTTTGGCACTAGCCGAGACTTTGATAGGCTTAGACACCTTCCATCGGTAAAAGACTACCAGATTCGTAGGGAGTCCACTACTCCTTCAGGTAATGTTTCCCACCCTTTCTCATATGTGTTTCTCACATCTCTCGGCACTTACTCTATTTTTTTCTCAAAGCCCTTTTCTCTCAACATACATCTCTCTTTTTCTTTCATCCCTCCCCAGGTGTGGCTTATGGATAAGCTGAAGGTAATGGACTCTTGCCCTGAGTACTTAGCTTGAGGCTATTTATTCTACCACCGACTAGTGGATTTTCTGAATGAGGGATGGTGCTGCCACTAGATGTGCAATAGGTCTGCTGCTGACATAGCTTGGCATTGCCCTTGGCTTAATCTAACCGAGATGAGCTACAGCATGGGTCGGCAACCTGGGATACAGTTGATCGGCTTTACACACTATGTGTTCTACTTTCCTTTCTGGTTCAGGCGTCAGTTTGGGCACGATCAAACCCGGCTAGAGGAGGGGGTAGAGTATCCGGTTTCATTCCCCATTTGAGGTTCACACTTGGCTAAGTACCTCACTGCTTGGAGGACGAGAGAGCTTCTGGTCCCTGCCCCTAGTTTCAGTTACGCCTTTTCTGGTGAATGCTTGGCCTGGGTCGATGATAAGGCACAAACCAGGCCCACTTTGGCTTCAGAAGCTTCCACAAGCATGAGTAGAGGACGCTGGAGCACCTAATGCGTCTATGCCCCTAGTTTATTGATTTGACCTTTCTTTGCTAGTTTCTTCAATGTAATAAAAGCAACTTTGATTTGTATCAGAGAAGTGGAGAACTTTATATTAAAATCAATGAAATTAAAGTTGTGAGCACTGAAAATTTTCTTTTTGGTCCAAAAAATGGTCTAAGTTGTAAAGGTAAAATTTGATCCAAAAAAAATAAATAAATAAAAAAAATCAACTTTTATTAAACTTTTCAAAACCATTTGCCGAAAAGAATCACCACTGGACATGCACAGAATCAATCCTCAAGATGTACAACTCTGAATCACAACCAGACAAAGATCATAACTACCCCTCGTTTAAACATCACTACTCTGCACTGTAACCACCTCTTCTCTTAGAGTGAAGATCACAACCAAACAAAGATGACCTGATCAATCACATGGACAGGACAGTTGTCTTAGAGGTGTTTACGGTCGAACTTCAGGATGAAGTTGCCTACGTATCCCGAAGATGGGAATCAGGCCTTACGTAGTTCGGTTCAGGTTCACTCGAGTATTAACTCTCTCCTTTTGCGCTCTATCTTTTGCCAAGGCCATCCTTTAGGGTTTTCAACCTTCTGAGCTCAATTTTTTTTTTACTTCTAATTTTTTGCACTCTAACTTTTGCCTAAGTAGCCCTTCCTGGTTTTCGGCCTAGCGAGCCTCTCAGGGATAATATTTCTTCAACTTGTCTATGTTGATCAGTTGGAAAAATTCTAGGCCATCCAGGTCCATGAGAATAATAGCTCCACCCAACCAGATTGTTTTGATGATGTAAAGACCAGTCCAATTGGGTTTGAACTTGCCCATGGGGTTATGAATGGGAGTTCGGTTGTTTTTCAGCACCATATCTCCCTCTTTGAGATTCTGGGACTTAACCTTCTTGTTAAAAGCCTTATCAATCCTGCGTTGATAGCCCCGAACATGGTACAATGCTTTCAGCCTTCTCTCATCAAATAGCATCAGCTCCTCGAATCTGCTCTGTTGCCAATCTGCCTCTACTATCTAACACTCAGCTATAACTCGCAGGGACGGGACTCTATTTCAATTGGTAGAACAGCCTCCATCCCATAGACGAGAGAATAAGAGTTGCCTCTGTAGACTTCCAGATTGAAGTTCTGTAGCCCCAGAGTGCGAATGATAATTTATCTGGCTAGTCCCTGTAGGTCTCAACCATCTTCTGCAAAATATGCTTGATGTTCTTGTTGGCAGCCTCAAGAACTTCGTTGGTTTGTGGTCGGTATGTAGATGACTTGTGAAAAGCCACATTGTATTTCTTTAACAAATCTATCACCTCCTTCTTGAGGTGGGAGCCATTATCTGATACAATCTCGTTTGGGACTCCGTAATGGCAAATGATGTTGTTTCTGGTAAAGCTTTCAACATGGCATAGGACTGAGCTTCTACCCATTTTGTAAAGTAATCAATTGTCACCAGAATGTATTCATGCCCATTCGACCCTTTTGGTGTGACTACGCCGATGACGTCAATTCACCAGACTGAAAAAGGCCATAGTGAAGTCATGTTGTACAGCTTTGACGGTGGGATATTCATGCAATTAGCATGAATTTGGCATTTGTGGCATCGATGAACAAAACCGATACAGTCCTCCTTCATGGTAGACCAGTAGTAATCTTGCTTGAGAATCTTCTGGCTAACATTACTTCGTTCATGTGCACTCTGCACTCCGCACTCCCCTCCATGGATGGCCTCCATTAGACGCTTTGACTCCTCTTATTCGACACACAACTTGTGTATTCCTAAATGACCTCTCTTATATAGTTTACCTCCGCAGATAATAAATTGGACCGCCATCTGCCGTATTCTTTTTTTGTCCTTGGCATTCGCCCTTGGTGGATAAATCTCTTTTTCCAAGAAGTTCCAAATATCGTAGTACCAAGGGTTTTTGTCTTGCACTTCATCTATTGCGGCGATAATTTCATAGGCCTGTGAGTATCTCTGCTCAATAATGATCGGACACATCCAGACTCCAAGAGGGATGCCTATCATGGATGATAGAGTTGATAAGGCGTCAGCGAACCTATTATTCTCTCTTAGTAGATGCGTGAAAGTCAGCTTTTCACACCTAAGAATCAGAACGTCTAGGGTTTGGTGATAAATCTTCATTTTTTCTTCTTTGACTTTCTAGTCTCCATTTGCTTAAGAAACAACTAGGTTTGAGTCTTCAATCACGTCCAACCTTTTTGTCCCTAGTTCCAGGGCGGCTTCCAAACCAGCGATACACGCTTCATATTCTACTTCATTATTGAAGACCTTGAACTGGAGTTTGAAGGCTAAAGGTATATGGGAATTGTCAGGTGCTATCAGCAGCATACCTATCCCACAACCAAATTGATTGGACACTCCGTCAAAGTACATTGTCCAAGTCTCCTCCTCAACTTCCAGAATGGCTTCATCTGGGAATAGATATTCTACCGCTTCATCCCCTTCTACTAAGTGATCTGCTAGAAACTCCGCTACAACTCTCCCCTTGACCGACTTACGGGTGACATACTTGAGATCAAATTCGGAGAGAAGAAGCAACCAACGGGCTAGCTTACTCGTAAGGCTTGGTTTCTCATATTTGATAGGATCTAATCTCGAAACTAGAATTACGAAGTGAGCTAACAAGTAGTGCCTCAACTTCCTGGTAGCCCATACCAAAGCCAGGCAAGCTTTCTCCAGTGGGGTATAGCGAGTCTCATAATCCAGCATTTTCTTGCTCAAATGATAGATGGCTTTCTCCACCCTATCCTCAGATTCCTGAGCAAGCATGCATCCCATTGTTGTGTCTGTGACTGATAGATGCAGAATCGAAGGCTTCCCCGGCTCTGGCAGCGATAACACAAGCGGATTCTGAAGGTACTACTTAATCTGCTCAAAAGCAAATTGACATCAATCATCCGATCGGAATTTCTTTCCTTTCTTCAGGAGACCAAAAAGTGGTTCACAAGTCAAGGTTAATTTAGAAATAAATCGTCTTATGAATTGTACTTTACCTAAAAAGCCTCATACCTCCTTCTC
Organism: Camellia japonica; assembly: GCA_030407325.1. Lineage (NCBI taxonomy): Eukaryota > Viridiplantae > Streptophyta > Magnoliopsida > Ericales > Theaceae > Camellia > Camellia japonica. The sequence goes on from JAPPVO010000002.1 coordinate 94,298,250, forward strand.
AGTCTTTGGTGGTGGCATTTCTAGGATGGCCTTGATTTTGAAAGGATCTACCTCGATGCCCCTCTGTGTGATCAAAAAGCCTAGTATTTTCCCTACTGTTACATCGAAAGTACATTTCTGCGGATTCAACCTCAGCCTGTATTCCCTGATGCATTGAAAGAATTTCTTCAAGGTGGCATAGTGGCCCTCTCTTTCCTTGGACTTGACAATCATGTCGCTCACGTACACCTCGACCTCTTTATGGATCATGTCATGCAAAATAGTGGTTGTATCCCTCTAATAGGTAGCCCCGACATTCTTAAGCCCAAACGGTATCACCCTGTAGCAGTAGGTACCCCACAACGTAGTGAATGTAGTTTTCTCTCTATCTTCGGGCGCCATCAAAATCTAGTTATACCCCGAAAATCCATCTATGAAGGAGAGCAGTGCATAGACTACGGTGAAGTCTATCAACTCATCAATATGTGGCAGGGAAAAATCGTCCTTCGGACTAGCCTTATTCAGATCCCTAAAGTCGGCACAGACTCTGATTCTGCCATCCTTCTTCGGGACTAGAACAATGTTGGCCAACCACGTTGGATACTCAGACACAAGCAAGAACCCTGCCTCGATTTGTTTGGTAACTTCTTCCTTAATCTTCAAAGCCCAATCCAGACGTATTTTCCACTACTTCTGCTTAACGGGTCGGGGTCAATGGGGATTCGATGCTGTACAATCTCAAGATCGATTCCAGGCATGTCTTCATAGGACTACGCGAAAACATCTTTGAAATCTTTTAATAAAGTGACTAAGCGCTCGCGCTCCTCCGAAGACAACGTGGACCCGATCTAGACCAGACACTGATCCTTTTCAGTGCCCACATTAAAAGCAATGATTTCATCAGCAAGGGGTTTTGCCAACCTCTCCTCCTCCCGATTAATCAAGTTTTTCAAAACCAGAGGAATTCCTTCCTCATAGTTTTCAGTAAAATTTTGAAAATCTTGGTCAATGCAATAAACAAGCAACACAGATAAGTACTCAAAATCAGCAGCGTTCTCATTCATAAGATCCAATTCATCCAGCTCTTCGACTACAACTGACTCAAAAGAAAAAGAAAAAGAGGACCTGGACAAGACCTTGGCATTCGGGTTATCACCCCCACGAATATCGGACTCCGACTCAGAAGAACCGGAATCTGATTCTGACTCCACAAACTCTGTGGAATCATATTCTGGCTCATTACCCGACTCAAAACTAGACAGGTAGCCCTCCTCTAGCTGCCAGACAAGAGATGGTACTTCAGATACATCCAAAATGCTGCTGGATGGGTTCACACCTGGCTGATCCCTGATCATGGAGATGGTCAGGTTATCCTCCAGGCTCTCTAAATCGGCCAGAGGATCTGAAAGGAGATATGCCAGTGCTACCCCTACTTCGAGCTTGCTGTTGTCTGAGTCACTTTCCATGCTCTGTTCAACTTCAACACTTGGTTTAGCCTTTTCCTCGACATCACTGTCTTGCAGCTGTAGATTGAAGAAGATTTCGAAGTTGGGAACACACTGCTTCGAGGAATTCATCCAGTCCTCAGGAAAGCGACAAAATGGAAAGTCTTCACACTCCCGAACAAAGTGGTCATTCAGCATTCCCCGGATCGTCCTGTGAATGAGCTCATAGCGTTTCCTAACCTGCTTGGCTCTAGCTCTGCCTGCCATCTCTTTTCTTTTCCTAACTCAATCCTCTTTGGTGGGGACATAGCCAAGACCAAAGGCATGCAGATTATGCAGTACATCGGCCAATGCTGTGACACCTTTCCAACCACTTCTTCCAAGTCTCATTCCTGGCACATGTTATAGCTTATTCGTGAAATAGATTGATTGGGCATTGACATACATGCCCTCAACAGTTGCCAAGATGTTCTGCACCACTCGGGCCTTAGCCAGAGTAAACCCTGAAAAGAATACATCCTCCTCGCCATGAACGATCTCCAGCACTGGTGTAGTTACCTCCAGCAGAGGATGTATGGACGAATTCCCGAACACAATCGCCACTTCCTTTCCGTGAGGGTACTTCAGCATTTGGTGGAGGATAGAAGAGACTGCTTTCACCAAGTGCAGCCAGGGCCTCCCTAGCAATAAGTTGAAAGTGGCCGGCACATCCAGGACATGGAACTTGACATCCTATTGAGCTGGACCGACCTAAACACAGATTTGTATCGTGCCCATCACCTCCCTGCTAGTATTATCATATGCCCGAATCACTTGGGTTGTGGGCACGAAGTTTGATGGTTTTAGGTCGATAGCATAAGTTGTGTGAGAAGGACAGACATTGGTAGCTAACCCAGAATCGACCAACACCATTGGAACTCATTTTTCCATGCACTCAATAGATATGTATAGGGGTTCGTTGTGTGCTGAGCCTTCTGGCTGCATTTCTTTATCAGAAAAGGTTAGGGTTGGCCCGGCGCCTCCTGGGAAGACCAATCCCACAAGCTGTTCAGGGGTAGTATTAATGGACAACTTAGCTTTGTCCATTGCTGATAACACGGTGTAGACGTCCCCGAACGCATCCCGGGGAAAGGGAGTGCGAGTCCCCCCCCCCCCCGTTCTGGTTCGATATTGGGTCACTACAGTTCGAAGGACTCAAATGTCACGGTTCTTAATCTTGAACCAAAGAGTCCAAATCCGGCAAATCGTTTTGAAAACAGATTTTTTTGAAAGAAGTGCCAAACATGGACTGCTTCGCCAGATACAGAGTCGCCACCTAAATGTTTTTTTAATGGGAAATTAAGGAAACCCTGACTAGGTGCCAAAGGCCACGTGTCCGTCATCACCAAAGTTGCCTCGGCTCGGAAACTTGGGTACGATTGGGGAAGGTCACTTTGTGAGCACCCCCGCTCGCCCGGTCAAAGACCGGCCTCTACTAATCATGATATCTTATTTTGAAAACATTGTGAGTTCTTATTCCGGTTATTAGCCTAGGTTACTATGTGATGCGCACAGCATACAAGTATAGACTGAGTCGCCTGAATTGGAACAAAACATTTCATGTCTGTTTGTTTGAAAATGGTTTGATGGTGCTACCCGCAGGTAGGCTAAGACGTGGATTTGCCACTCTCGGGTGGGCTTAGAAAACATGATTTTGCCACTATCTGGTGGGCTTAAAACAAACAGTCAATGATTTGTTCCACTCCAAATAACTCAACCTCCACCCACAGGCATTCAAGGCAGTTATATCACATAAGCACATAGCCTCATGGTAAGCATGCTATTCATGTTAGCACTCACACGCATGCAAGGATGATAAAGCATAAAACTCACCGAGTACTCCAAGCCGAAACAGAAACTCATTAGAAATCATGCATGATCCTAAATATACAGAAATGCCTAATGCAACACATGCAATAATGCAACTATAGCAGGCTCGGCTATTCTAAACATGGCATATGGAATGCTACAGCTAACAAGTACTCAATTTGGAATTGAAATACAAATGCAGTTTGTATGATGCGCCGAGCCCGGTGCGAGCAAAACAGATGAATGATGCAAACATGCTATCATACTGTATGCTAATTGAAATATGCCCTATATCTAACCATCATAAGCGGGTAAATAAAAGGGAAGAAAGACGTGGGGTTGGAAGACATACATCACACTCACGCACACTTACTACAATTATGCCCTCGCGCAGAGGGTCCAAATAAATAATACAGTCCGAATAAAAGAATAATACAGTCCGAATAATATACAAATTAACTAAGAAAAACTGTAAACTGGCATGCAAGCCAGGGGGTGCCTTAATTCTGATGAATGCTGCAAGTTTGGGCTGCCTTGCGCGGAAATCCACTGGGATGCCCCAATTAGCCTCTGTTTGCAATGTTTCTCGAAAAGCGTGCCAGACTCCGAAAAGTTGCTGATTCTCTATTTTGCTGCAACAGAGAGCAGGAAAGGGGCATAACAATGTATTTCACAAATATATGCATGCCTCGATCCTTGTGCCACCAATCACGCATATCGATGCATGATGGCCGAGGAGCCGAATTGCACAACTCAATACAGGATGAATGCATATGAATGCTACAGCAAAACCTAACTCCTTCATGGATTATCCGGAGCTTCGGTGACTTGGGAATTGAGACACATTCCGTCACTCGGAGTATGGAACGTACCTCGTTTCCCGTGCCCGAGCTAACTCCTATCCCAAACACGATGCGATATGCATGATATGCATGAAATGTAGCTAATATGCAATCCTAACATACACAATGCTATGGGATGGCATACACGCTATACGAGGTAATATACAACCGGGCATACACAATGCCACGGATGAAATGGCATACGCAATGCAATAATGGGCTTACATCAACATGAGAGAGCCTCAGCCACACTCACATAGGAGGCCATTGGATGAAAATGAGATGCCTCGAAATGCGTGCACACGGGCACGCAAACCAAGAAAAAGGCATACGGAATGCAACAAAGCTAAAATGGCATACAAAATGCAATATGGACTGATACTAACATGAGAGAGCCTCAGCCACACTCACATAAGAGGCCGATGGATGAAAATGAGATGCCTCGAAATGCGCGCACACGGGCACGCAAACCGAGGAAATGGCATATGCGATGAAATGGCATGGAAATATGATATGCAAACATGCAAATGAATTTCAGCACTGAAATGTGGGGCAAAACAGTCCCGAAACATGGCCAAAGTGTACCCCATGCATGGAATGATCCCGAAACATGAATTTTGGCACCCGAAATGGCCTATAGCTACACCAAACATGCATAACTGATACATGACATGAAAAGGAAGAAGCAAGGAAACCTCAAAACTAACATTTTTTCAGCACAAAACATGGCCAAACAGCAATCATAAATAGGGCTAACATGGCATACAAAAATGGCTCCACAAGGGAGGCTATGAAGCAAGTGGTATATGCAAAGCCCAAATGGAAAAACAACCTTATACAACACTGAAGAGGGACTAAAAATATGAACATTTACAGTAGATGACATCCCCCAAATCAGTATGCAAACATGCCAAAAATGCCATGCAAGAAATAGGCCACAAGAGGATATAACATGAAGTAGGCCAAAAATTCATCAAACAAGCAAAGAAACTTCATGAAATATATCCAAGGGGTCAAAATATGACCATTTCCAGTTCTGATGATGGCTGAAAACAGAAGCTAGATAAGCCTAAAAAGGCATGCAAAAATGGGGGCCAAAGAGGGGTATAATGGTAGGTATAACATGGAGGCCCCAAACAAGGTTGATCCCTTCTACAATGTTTTAGAGAGACACAAAATAAGCTTACTCACAGTTCATGACATGCTCCAAAACAATTTACATATAGGCCAAACAAATCATGCAAATTTACGGTAAATAGGAGAGATTATGAAGCAAGTGCAAGATAGGGAGCCCAAACAGGGTTGAGCCCTTCTTCAATGTTGAAGAGGGGCTCAAAATAGGCCCTCTTACAGTTTACATTATGCTCGAAAACAGATCACACATGGGCTAGAAATTTCATGCAAAAATGTGACATATAAGATGATATTGAAGCAAGTACAAGATGGTGATCTCAAATAGGGTTGAACCCTTCAACAATCATGTATAATGGTTCAAAATAATGACCCTTTCAGTTAAGGTCGAAGCTCAAAAAAATAAGCAAATAGGCTAAGAAATTGGTGCAAAAAAAGGGCTACAAAAGGGGGAAAGTCTACTTACCCTTGAAGACCAATACTTTGACTACTTCTTGGACCAAATTTGATGACTCTAAGCTGCTGGAATTCCTCCCTTTGCTACTGGAATGGAGTGGTGATGGTAGAGCTTGAAGATGATGAAGAAATGGAGCCTAAACTTGAAGGAAATGGAATGATATGTATGTATATGCTCAAACCAATTCTTGTAACCCTTTCTCTAGAGTTGGGAGGCCCTCTATATAGACAAGAGAGGGAGAGGAGAATCAAGGCAAAAGTGGAGGGAAATGAGCCCTTATTTCCCTCCAAAAGGGTCCCCCGGATAGAGATATTTTTGGGGAAAAATAGCTATACAGTTGTAAGGCACACCTCCCAAGGAACACGGCCGACTAGGTATTTTGGTTGCAGGTGGCCGGCCGGCCACCCCCTATGGCCGGCCGGCCAAGGGGCAAAAATGAAAAGCTGATTTTCTGGCCGGCCACCACATATTGGTGGCCTCCCATGTGTCCTCAACAAGACCTTGTGGTTCAAATTTGGCAACTCTAAAACAGGAGAGAGAATAGGCCATTTTAAAGAGGGGTTCAAAAGGGGCAATAACAATTACTGGCCGGCCATGTGATATTAGGGTCCTCCCATGTGTGTACAACACAAATATGTGGTTTTGGCTTGAAGAAAATGCTCCTAGGGTGGTCAACATTGGCTCGGAAGTGAGAAAAAACGGGCGTCGGAGGGCGCCGGAAGAGCATAACTGGTTGCTGAGACAATTGCTGGCCTCCCACCCTCCAGTGACCTTCCTTATGATAAAATAGAGGTACCTGCCAAAAATGAACAAAAAACCGATGCAAAACGAATGCTCGGGGGCCAAAACACGCAGTTCGGGGTCCCGAAAATAGGCTGTTAAGCACCGAAAGTGGCATTCGGCCACGAAGTGGGTCTCTCGGACCTCAGTGTCCCTCAAAAGGGAGTAAATAAGATGCATGCCAAAAACCGGAGGAATCGGAGATGGTTAGGCGGTCCCGAACCGAGGCACACGGCCTGACGGCTCCGAAAACCGGGAACCGGGCTCCGAAATGGGCAAAATGGCCTACGGCCACGAAATATAGCCCACGGCCACTGAGAGATGGTCTACGAGACCTCTCCCTCCCCTCAGGAAGAGAAACAAAGAAAACCGAGTCTGGTTCACAAACCGAGGCAAGGCACAGAAGAGGGTTCGGAAGTCTGGAGGCAGGGCTCACGGCCGCGACTCTGAGACTTCCGAACGAGCACGATATGCAACATCACCGAGCGCTCAATCGGTGACGTCCGAGTCTTAAGGTCGGTCAAAAATGGGGTGTCTACACACGGCCTGTCGATGCACCTGGGAGGCCATGAATAGACCCCAAATTGAAATGTCGGCTTGGATTTTCTTTAGTGCCTCAACACTGCTTCTTCTTCCAGCTGCTTCGCTTTCTGTTTCTTAAGCTCTCTATCTTTCCCAAAGGCCTCAGCTTGGTCTAAGTGCAGTGGCTTAAAATGCCGCCCACTTCTTCTCATGTGATCAATCTCCTTAGTGTACCATGTGTCGTCTGGAAGGGTCTCATCCCAGTCTTCATTGGTATGAGCTAGATGTAGATCGTCGTCCTCCCACCATACACATCCGGCAACCAACAAACAATTGTTCAGCTCTGTTCTAATCACTCTCACATCCCTAGCAACCCCCACAGGGTGTTGGGCCATTCCACCTTTCTATTTGTCTGTAACCCTCTCTTGTTTAAACTGCTTCAACACAACTTCCTGTTTTATGTCCGAAGTACTCACAGTACCCAATTCCTGAGCTAAATTATTGACGCCAGTGCTCTCCAGCAACTACCCTTTTTCATCGGCCATTCCGACCACTACAGCAGTTCCTGCTTCCTTTTCATCTAGTTTCGTTTCAGTTCCTTCCTCCCTGTTTGGTTCATCACTTAAACACCCAGAGTTGTTCGCTGATCCATTTAAATCGAACCAATCAATCTGCACATCCCCTTGATCTTGTTCGTTGAAGAACTACAGGTTGTCTAAGTCCTCCTCAAGCTCTGCCATATCATCCAAGCCTTGGTTCGAGCCATCCTCCCTTACCACATTGACCTCCATTGCAGTTGGCAATACCACTTTCTGTTTGACTTGATCAATCGGCACAATATAGCAGCTCAGATTGTACACCCCTTCAGACAAGTCCTCAGAGCACTTAGGCAACGGACTTGTACTCTCCTTTATGGCCAACTTCCCTTCTCCTGCCACTGCCACCATCACAAGCTTACGTTGAAGTATGAACATGTCCATCATGCACAAGTCTATGCTTTTAGGAATGAACATCGTCGTTCTAGGTAGGTAGGAAGGGGTAATGTATATACTGGGGTTGTAGGGGATGGCCAATGTATGGATTAGGTTTATGTGTCAAGCTGGGGGAATTGGATTATGGGCCAAGAGAGGGTTGGTAGCTACATTTGGCTTTTGGGGTGGTGCGATCACTTTGTTGTCAATGAGGTCTTGAATCTCATGACGTAGCTTGAAGCATTGGTCGGTGTCGTTATCGTGCTGCTGGTGAAATGCACAGTATTTGGTTGGGTTTTTGATGGAAGAGGGTCAGGTAGTGGGCGAGGCTCTAACAACTTGAGATGCCTCTTTCTGATTAACACCCTCATGGCTTGGGATAAAGGCATGTAGAGTAGGGTAAAGGTCCTCTGGGATCAGGCTGGGTTGTTTGAAGTTTGTGGGGTTATGTTGGCAAAGGGATTGGCGGTCTTGGTTACGGTGGTGACAACACTCACATTCGACGGCTGTGCAGCTGTGCTACCACTAGTGGTTGCATTGGAACTACGTACAAAAGGCATCTTGGCCTGCTCTTTTTCATTAGTAATCAAGCCCTGTTTCATGGCATCTTCAATTTGAACTCCCATCTCATGGAGCTCGGTGAATGTGAACAGAGGTAGGACTATCATTTTCTACAGCAATTTCCTGTGCATATTGCAGACTACCATCCTTATCCGATTTCTCTAAAGGTCATGTAGTCATCATTGAAGCTTTGGCCCTCCACCTCGTCACGAATTCTAAAAAGCCCTCCTTTGGCTCCTGGTACGTGGCCTCGAGATCACGAGTTGTGACCTCGATTTGTGTGTTATACGAGTACTGTGCAATAAAGGGCTCAGCCATTTCCTCAAACTTCGCAGAATCCTCCAACTTCGCATACCATATGGCGGCTATACCCGACAGGGTCTGGCCGAAGAGTGAGAGTTTCTGCAATCTGGTTAGGCCCATCAACCGCAGGATTTGTGAAAACAACCGAAGATAAACCATGGGGTCTCCGGAACCATCGAATCTATCGATATGTGGCATTTTGAACAGATCTGGCAATGTCACTACAAAGTCGGTATACCCATCTTCTATGTCGGGAATAGAACTAACACCCTGTGCCCTTTTGAATAGCTTATCCAGCTTGTTGACTTTAAGCACAGCTGGGTCAACCTCAAATTCAAATGGAACCTCGGTTTGATATACAGGTGCTTTTGAGGCCCGTGGTGGGATCGGGTATGCTGGATTGCCCTAATTCTCAGCTGGGCATGAGTAGTATAGACTGTGGCTGCAGGTGCTGGGATACCCGCAGGAGGTGCATGGGATGCAGAAGCCGCTGTCGACTGTGGCTGTTATTGTCGTAGCCTATTTATAACCTCAGCTTGACGTGTTGTGACCTCGGTCTGACGAGCAGTGTCTTGCTACATGGTTTCAACTGGTTACTGAAGGTGGTGGATCAAGTCTTCCATACTGATTAGGGGATATTGTGCCATTAGAATGCGTGAATGATCTCGTGCTGCACTAGATGTAGAAAACTGAGCCTGACTGGATGTAGATGATTGCTAGACTGGTGAACTGTGCCTAGCTCTTCTCCGTCTAGTAACCGGTGGGAGCGAAGCAAACACAGGTTGTCCCCTAACAAGATCTCCGGATCTATAAATCCTCCTAACACAGGTGTAGACCGCCCCCGAGAACTCTCTGGCTCCGCGCCGTGAGGGCATGAATTTCGTTTTGTTCTCGAGCTACTACAGTTCGGACTCAATGTCATGGTTCTGAATCTAATCTCGCAAAGTGCAATGCAGGACCAATAAATCACCAAAGAGTCCAAATCCGACAAATCGTTTTGGAAAACTGATTTTAATAAAGAAGTGCCAAACATGTACTGCTTTGCCAGATACAGAGTCGCTACCTAAATATTTTATTTTGGAGAAATTTAGGAAACCCTGACTCGTGCCTAAGGCCACGTGTCCGTCATCACCAAAGTTGCCTTGGCTCGGGAACTGGGGTACGAGAGGGGAAGGTCATGCAATGAGCACCCCCGCCCGTCCGATCAAAGATCGGCCTGTACTAAGCATGATATTTTGTTTTTGAAAACACATGTGTTCTTATTCCGGTTAATTAGCTAATCTTACTACGTGATGCGCACAGCATACAAGTATAGACTAGATCGCCTAATTTGGAACAAAACATTGCATATTTGTTTGATAATGGTTTGAAGTTTGCTACTGGTAAGTAGGCTAAGATGAGGATTTGATGAATTGTTCCAATTCAAGTAATCCAACCTTCACTCACAGGCATTCAGGCAGTTATATCAAATAAGCAGTTAGCCTCATGGCAAGCATGCTTTCATGGTAATCAATAACACACATGCAGTATGCTAAAGTGTAAACACTCACAGTGTACTCCGAGCCAAAACAGAGAACTAGTTAGAAATCATGCATGATCCTAGTTCATGTTAACATGGTTAATGAAACACATGCAAAAATGTAACTAAAATAGGCTCGACTATTCTAGAATGGCATGTGAAATGCAACAATTCGATACATGTATTCAACTTGGAATTGAAATACAATGCATTTAGCATGATGCGCCAAGCCCGGTGCATGCAATATAGATGAATGATGTACACATGCAAAGCATAAGGTATGCTAAACAAAATATGCCCTAAAACTAACCATCGTAAGCGGTTAAGTAAAAGGAAAAAAGAAATGGGGGTTGGAAGACATGCATCACACACACACACACTTATTACAACAATTGGCCCTCTTGACGGAGGGTCCGAATGAGAAGCTAACTAGCTAATCTAAGCTAATTAAACTAAGGTCAAGTTTGGCATGTGCCCAAAAAGCTAAAAAGTCAAAAAGTTACTCAAAAAGTTAAAAAGTTATCACTATTCACCAAAAGTCAAAAAGTACGGCTGCACAACTCTCAATCCTAATTTTCCCCTACACACTAATTTATATAATTTTTTAATACACATTTTTCCATAAAAAGTTAAAAATTTAACCCAAACAACCATATTTTTTTCCTCAACTTTTCAGTCCAAAAAGTCAAAAAGTACACTTATTTAGGACATATCCCAAACAATCCCTAATTATTACAAAACGAATAAGCAGCTAAACGCATTAACTACTTAAGTAAAGAACCAAAGCATAAGCTAGCTAAGGAAAGCAGTAAAACAGGAGCCTCGAAGCGAAAAGTATGTGCATGCTCGGTCGCCTTGTTTGGAAATCCATCGCGATGCCCCAACTTGCCTCTGTTTGCAACTGTTCTCAGAACCTTGCACCAAGCTCCAGAAAGCTTCTAACTCACCTTAGGGACCTGTGGGAGGGTTGCCGACCAATTGTTGATGCTTCCAGCCACTAGCCGACCACTTTTTGTTGCTGCAGACCAAAAAAGTGGTCAGCCAGCTAGTTTTTCTGGCCGGCCGGCTAGTTTTTGCTGCACTTCTCTAGTTTGCTGCAACAGAGAGCAAGAAAGGGCATGGCAATGTACTTGCAACATATGTGTGCACAACCACCCTCCCTATCATTTCATAAGCTCAAGGGAGTGTAGTTCTCGACCCTCGGGACACCAATCACGCATTTCAATGCATGATGGCTGAGAAGCAAGATTGCACAATTCAATGTAAAATGAATGCACACATAAACACATAAGGGCTAGAACTCTATCACGATAGATCAAGAGCGTCGGCGACCTAGAATTGCGGCACGTTTCATCACTTCAAGTATGAAATGTCCCTCTTTTCTCGTGTTTGGACTAACACCTAATCCAAACAAATGCAATGCGATTCAAGCATGCAAACATGCAATGCAACTACATGGCATACAGAATGCAATGTAAGATGGCATGCACAAGGTGAAGAACATGGCATACACAATGCAATGGACAACATGGCATACTCAATGCAATGTAACATGATCAACTTAACAAAGCTAATGACATGCGAAGAAGGCTAATGCATGCATACATAAAGCAAGGCAACATAAGCATACAACAACATGACAATGTAAGTATGCAAATAATATGAAAGCAAACATGCTTAATGGACTTAAACCAAAATGGACAGACCTCAATCATGCCCAAATCAGTGGCCATAATGATGAAATAAGAGGCATGAAGATCAAGACAAGCAAGCTCAATGCATTGGCCCATCAACTAGGCCTACGAGCACAACTCTCAAGAGTGATAAACATAGGAGTGTAACAACACTATAAGCTCTGAAATTAAGCAAGAAATGATGCCAAATCATTCAAAAATAGGCAGAAGGCATGCTAGAGTCCTTAAGGCATAAAGCTAGCAAAGAGCAATACATAGGAGGCATGCAAAACATGGCACAAATGCATGAACCAACCATGGATAGAGCTTAATTAGGCCAAAATAAAGACCAAAACATGCTGAGATGGGAGCCTAAGGACCTAGGCAAGATGGCATACATGCTAGGCCACAAACTAGGCAACAATGCATAACACTCAAAGGCACTTAAAGAGTGAATGAAGTGGAAACATGGCAATGCTACATGCTCTGAAATGTCATGTTAAATGATGCCAAATCATGTACACAACACAAATGAAGCATGCTATGGTACCCAAAGCTTGAAGCTAGCATAGGCATTTGTACTACAACTATGCAAAACATGAAGCATATGGCAAGGGAAGCCCAAAATAGTCCTAGAGCATGTCAAAATGATACTAAAGCATGTATGGAAGGAAGCTAAAACATGCTAGCATGAAGGGCATAAGGCATGGAATATGCAAGGCAAATAAGGTGGATTACACTACACCTATCAAGACCAAGCATGAGATGGCTTCGCCAACAAAAATGAGAGTTATATCATGACAAAATAACCCCAAATACACATTGAAATGATAGCTCGCAAGCTTAGGCATGAAGGCATACGCAATGATTCATGTTTAAGGCATAAAGGGCAAACCCTCCAACGCATTGAATGAGTGACAAATGCAAGTGCATGGCAACATTACATGGACTGAAATCACATTTCAAATGATGCCAAATCATGGAAATAGGTCAAGCAATGCATGCTAGTGGACTCAATACACAAAGCTAACCAGCTAGAATGCACTATAGCTATACAAAGCATGGCATGCATGACCAAAACAACATAAATTAGAGCTAGAGCATGCTAAAACATGGACAAAAGCTTCTCAAAGTTAAGCCAAAATCATGCTAGAAAGATAGTCTAAAGCATGGCACACATTAGGCTAATTCATGGAATTGCACTACAAGTGCATGGAGCTTGCAAGGGCCAACCAAACCAAACCTTAACAAAGGTATGACATGGCAAAACATCACCAAGAACATGCTGAAATGGACTCAACATAAGCTAGAAAGACATGCTACTTCATGAAGCATACAAGACTAGTTTATGAAATTTACACTACAAGTGTATTAAGCATGCATGAGGTGATCAAGACAACCAAAAATAGTGGCATGCCATCTCAAAATAACCCCAAATACATGCTAAGAACAAGCCAACAGAAGCTTAATAAACATGCTCAAACATGAGGCATATGAAGCAAGTATTCAAAATACAAAGAGAGGGGATGACCCTCTCCTATTTGGGACCCCAAAACCACCTTTCCACCATTGAAAATCCTCTGTATTTCAGTGGTGAGAAGGCCATGCAAAGGCTAGAACAAGAGCCTAAAGGGATGGCTCAAAACAAGGCCAAAGAGGGGGTAGACCACCCCCAACAAAAAAGTGACCTTAAACAAACATTTTAAGGACTGAAAAACAGAACTTTTTGCAGTAGGAAGTTAAGCTTGAATCAGCATGCAAATAGGTGTAAAAGCTTAAGCAAATGAAAGGGGTTTAAGGGGTTAAAGGCTCACCCTTGTAGAACCTCTTCAAGGCTACCACTCCAGCAGCTTTCTTGGATCAAAACCAGTCCACAAGCACCAAAAACAACCTCAAAAAGCCTCAGCAACAAAATGATGGTATTTGAGTGTGTGTTTATGTGTTAAAGTATGATAAAACTACACCTTAAGGCACAAAAATGAAGAACAAGAGAAAGATAGATACAAGTATGTATGTATAACTCTCAAGCTTCAAGAACTTAACCTGGAGGAGGGAGGAGGAGGTTCTCTCTTATAGAGAACCAAACTCAAGCTTGTTGGACAAGCTTAGGGTTCAAGGCCATCCCTCCATACATGTGTATGGAGGATGGCTTTAGTGCCTTCCAGCTGTACCAACTGGATGAAAATATCTCCAAAAAGGTGATGAAAAGGAGCCGAGCACTTGAAGTGGTCGGCCAGCTACTTGAAGTGGTCGGTTGACCACCACAAGTGGTCTCCCAAGACAAAAAGTGGTCGGCCATGGTGGGAGAAGGTCAGTAGCATGAAAACAATGCAGTGGTGTGGTGGCCGACCAGAAAAGGTGGCCTAAAGACCAAAAAAACCAGTTGGCTGACCAGAAAACTGGCTGGCGGGAGGAAAAGTGGTCTCCAAGGGGAAGAACTGGTCTCCCACCCTTGTACTACCTTCCAAACAAGGAAGACAAGGTTTGTGCCAAAAACAAACCAAAACGGATGCAAGACAGAAGTTCGGAAGGCAAAGTGCGCAGCTGAAAGCCTCGAAAACTAGTCTACCGGCACCAAAAGTGGTCTCCCGGACCACAGTGTGCCTCTAGGCAGAGGCAACAAGGTGTGGTCCAAAAACCACGCCAAACGGAGAACATTAAGCGGTCCCGAGTCAAGGCACGAGGCCGAAGGCTCCGAAAATCGAAAACTAGTCTCCAAACGAGAAAAGTGGTCTACGACCACGAAAAGTGGTCTACGATCACAAAGATGTGGTCTACAAGACCACTCCCTCCCTCCAGGGAAGAGAAACAAGACTTGGTTCACAAACCGAGCCAAAGCACAAAAGAGTTTAGAGGCCCGGAGGCAAGGTTCTCAGCCAAAACTTCGAAACCTGGAAACAAGCACGACATGCACAATCACCGAGCGCTCAATCGATGACGTCTGAGTCTTAGGGTTGGTCAAAAATGGGGTGTCTACAGTTGCCCCTCTTTGACAGAACTCGGAAGTCATAAGTGACGGGAGTGAATGTCAAAGCCCAGAGACGACCCATTTTTGACAAGGCCGAAGACTTAGACAAACTGGCAAGATAATAAAGAGATGTGCCCGCTAGCAGGGGTAAGATGCAAATGACATGCACAAAGCCCAACATAACTTATGATCATGCAAAGAAAGCTGTAATGAAGCAATTATACACAATAAATGCAACAGTTTAAGCAAGCGAATGAATATGAACCAAACTACATTACATGTAGAAAGGATGTAAGAGAATTATACAATTCTCATTACGTCTCACGCGGAGTAAATACAATACCGTCTAGTCGTACCAGCCTCAAATGAACCGTACATACAATATCGTGCCTGCAAAAGAAAGAAACTTATAGTTAGAAGCACATGTTCAACATTACATCAAGATGCAATTCCGAGATAAACGCGTGGACATATGATGCTAATGAAAACATGCATAGTAGTGCAAGTGAAAAGTGCACAGCAATGCAAGCGAAAAGGTGCATGACAACGCAAGTAAGGGGATGCATAACAATACAAGCGAAATGTGCGTGACAACGCAAGTGAAGAGTGCATAACAATGCAGGCGGAGTGTGCATAACAACGTAGGGAGTGTGCATGAAAACGCAAGTAAAATGGTGCATGACAATGCAGGTGGAACATGCATGACAATGCAACTGAAAGGGTGCATAACAATGCAGGCGGAGAGGTGCATGACAATGCAACCTAAGTGTGCGTGAGAATGCGGGTTGGGGGGGGGGGGGTGCATGACAATGCAACCTAAGTGTGTGCATAACAATGCAAATCAAACGTGCGAGACAATGCAAGTGAAGCGCATAACTGTAGACGCACTCCCGAAAACTCTCCGATATCCGCGCCCGCGAGGGGCGCGAATCTCGTTTTGTTCTGAGCAACTACAGTTTAGACTCAATGTCACGGTTTTGAATCTAATCTCGCAAAGTGCAATGCAAGATCGATAAATCACCAAAGAGTCCAAATCTGGCAAATCGTTTTTGGAAAACTGATTTTAATAAAGAAGTGCCAAACATGGACTGCTTTGGCAGATACAGAGTTGCCACCTAAATATTTTATTTTGGGGGAATTTAGGAAACCCTGACTCGTGCCTAAGGCCACGTGTCCGTCATCACCAAAGTTTCCTCGGCTCAGGAACTTGGGTATGAGAGGGGAAGGTTATGCAATGAGCACCCCTGCTCGCCCGATCAAAGATCGGCCTGTACTAAGCATGATATTTTGTTTTTGAAAACACATGTGCTCTTATTCCGGTTAATTAGCTAATCTTACTACGAGATGCGCACAACATACAAGTATAGACTAGATCGCCTAATTTGGCACAAAACATTGCATATTCGTTTGAAAATGGTTTGGAGTTTGCAACTCGTAAGTAGGCTAAATCAGGAATTTTAATGAATTGTTCCAATTCAAGTAATCCAACCTTCACCCATAGGCATTCAGGCAGTTAATCACATAAGCAGTTAACCTCATGGCAAGCATGCTTTCATGGTAATCAATAACACACATGCAGTATGCTAAAGCGTAAACACTCACAGTGTACTTCGAGCCAAAACAAAGAACTAGTTAGAAATCATGCGTGACCCTAGTTCATGTTAAGATGGCTAATGCAACACATGCAAAAATGCAACTTATATAGGCTTGGCTATTCTAAGATGGCATGTGAAATCCAACTTGGTACATGTATTCAAATAGGAATTGAAATACTATGCAGTTAGTATGATGCGCCAAGCTCGGTGCATGCAATACAGATGAATAGATGCACACATGCAAGCATAAGGTATGTTAAATGAAATATGCCCTAAAACTAACCATCGTAAGTAGTTAAGTAAAAGGGAGAAAGAAATGGGGGTTGGACGACATGCATCACACACACGCACGCTTATTACAACAAGTGGTCCTCTCGACGGAGGGATCGAATAAGAAGCTAACTAGTTAATCTAAGCTAATTAAACTAATTATTACATCACAACGAAGCTAATTAACTAACCCTAGTCAACTAACTATTACAAAACAATTAAGCAGCTAAACGCATTAACTACTTAAATACAGAATCCAAAGCATAAACTAGCTAAGCACATTAGCTAAGTAAAGCAATAAAACAATGGCTTCAGAGGGAGAAGAGTGTATGCATGCCCGGTCGCCTCGTTCAAAAATCCAACGCGATTTCCCAACTTGCCTCTGTTTTCAATTGTTCTCAGAACCTTGCACCAAGCTCCAGAAAGCTTAAACTCCACCATGGGAACCTATGGGAGGGTGGCCTACAAGTTGGTGTTTGCAGCCACCTACCGACCACTTTTTGTTGTTGCAAACCAGAAAAAGTGGTCGGCCAGCTAGTTTTTATGGCTGGCCGACCAGTTGTTGCTGTCAGACTCCAGTTTTCTGCAATAGAGAGCAAGAAAGGGCACGACAATGTATTTGCAAGGTATGTGTGCACAACCACCCTCCCTATCATTTCATAAGCTCAAGAGAGTGTGGTTCTCGACCCTCGGGGCACCAATCGCGCATTTCGATGCATGATGGCCGAGAGGCTAAGTTGCACAATTCAATATGAAAATGAATGCACAAGTAAACACATAAGGCCTAGAACTCTATCATGTATGATCAAGAGCATCGGGGACCGAGAATTGAGGCACATTTCATCACTTCAAGTATGAAACGTTCCTCGTTTCCCGTGTTTGGACTAACACATATTCCAAACACAATGCAACACATAACATGGCATACATGACGCGACTCAAGCATGCAAACATGCAATGCAACGTAAACATGCAAGCATGCAATACAATAAAACAAACATGCAAACATGCAATAGACTAGCATGCTAACAACATGCAAGGCAATATAACATAGCATACTCAATGCTCAATGGCATGCATTCTCAATGCAAAGCAACTTAAGATCTTAAATACAATGTAATGCATGCATGCACAGTGCAATGCCACAAGGGCAACTTATCAATGCTAGGGACATGCATACTCAATGCAAAGGACTACTTGGCATACACAATGCAAAGAACTACATGGCATGCACAATGCAATGTAAGATGGTATACTCAAGGCAATAAATAATAAGCATGCACAATGCAAACAACATGAAAACCAACATGCTCAATGGACTTAAACCAAAATGGACAGACCTCAGTCATGCCCAAATCAGTGGCCATAATACCAAAACAAAGGCACAAAATACAAAGCATGCATGCATAATGCATTGGCCAACCAAGTAGGCCTAAGAGCACAACCCTCAAGAAGGCTCAAGGAGTGATAAATGCGGAAGTGTAACAACACTAAATGCACTGAAATTAAGTAAGAAATGATGCCAAATCATTCAAACAAAGCAAGCATAACATGCAAAGGTCCTAAAGCATGAAAGCTAATAAGGAGGTCTACAAAGGAGACATGCGATACATGGCACAAATGCATGAACCAAACATGGACAGAGCTGAAATAGGTCAAGACAGTGACCAAAACATTCTAAGTTAGGGGCTCAAAGGTCAAGGCATGCAAGCATACAAGCTAGGCCATAAGCAAGGCGATAATGCACAACCCTTTTAAGCATTTAAAGCATGAAAGAAGTGGGAACATGGCAATGCTATAAGCTCTGAAATGAAGTATTAAATGTTGCCAAATCATCTAAATAGCTCAAAGATAGCATGCATGAGTCAACAAAACACAAAGCTAGCAAGGCCAATTGCACTACAGCTATACAAAGCATGAAGGATATGGCAAAGGCAACCCAAAACAGTCCTAGAACATGTCAAGATGATACTAAAATATGCATGGAAGGAAGCCAAAACAAGCTAGCATGAAGGGCATAAGGCATGATGCATACAAGGCAAATAAGGTAGATTACACTACACCTATTAAGACCAAGCATGGGATGACTTAACCAACAAAAATAAGAGTTATATGATGGCAAAATAACCCCAAAAACACATTGAAATGATGGCTCGCAAGCTAAGGCATGAAGGCATATGCAATGATTCATGTTAAGGCATAAAGGGGGAAACCCTCCAACGCATTGAATGAGTGACAAATGCAAGTGCATGAGCATGAAACATGGACTAAAATCACATAACAACTGATGCCAAATCATTCAAATAGTCCAAGTAAGGCATGCTAGTGGACTTGATGCACAAAGCTAATAAGCTAGAATGCACTATAGCTATATAAAGCATGGCATGCATCACCAAAACAACACAAATCAGAGCTAGAGCATGCTAAAACATGGACAAAAGCTTCTTGAAGTTAAGCCAAAAGCATGCTAGAATGACATGTTAAAGCATGATGCATGTTAGGCTAATTCATGGAAATGCACAACAAGTTCATGGAGCATGCAAGAGGTGACCAAACCAAACCCTAATAGAGGTATCCAAAAACATGCTGAAATGGACTCAAGGCAAGCTAGAATGACATGCTACTTCATGAAGCATACAAAGCTAGTTTATGAGATTTACACTACAAGTGTATAAACCATGCATGGAGTGACCAAACCAAGTAAAAATAGTGGTATGCCTCAGCAAAATAAGCCCAAATACAAGCTAAGATATGGCCAACATAAACTTAACAAACATGCTCACACATGAGGCATTCAAGACAAGTATTGAAGATACAAGGAGAGGGGATGACCCTCTCCTATTTAGGACTCCAAAACCACCTTTCCACCACTGAAAATCCTCTGGATTTTAGTGGTAGAAAGGTCATGCAAAGACTACAACAAGAGCCTAGAGGGATGGCTCAAAAAAAAGCCTAACAAGGCCTAAGAGGGGGTAAACAACCCCAAATACAAAAGTGACCTTAAACAAAGATCTTAAGCACCAAAATTCAGAAATTTTTGTAGTTAAGAGTTAAGCTTAAAACAACATGCAAGTAGGGCTAAAAGCTTAAGCAAAAATGGGGGATTTAGCGGTTAGAAACTCACCCTTGAAGACCACCTTTAAAGCTGCAACTCCAGCAGGTGTTTCAAGCTCAAACCAACCCAAGAACACCAAAACTAGCTCCTAAGCACCTCAGCAACAAAAGGATAGTGTTTGAGTGTGTGTTTGTGTGCAAAAGTGAGACAAAATGGCACTTTAAGGCACAAAACAAGAGCAAAAGAGAGATATAGATACAAGTGTGTATGTATCTGTCAAACCACCAATTTCTGAACCTAGAGGAGGGAGGAGGAGACCACCGTCACAGTTGTGGGTTTATGCCTACTTCCCGACATTGGCCCCTGAGCTCAAGGTCAAGGCATCTCTTGAGATCTCCTACTTATGCAGATTTGAGGGCCGGTGCCAGCCCAGGCCACAGGAGACTCTGCTCTACCTCCGGCAGTTCTTCGATACTGTATGGGCGACGGAGGTGATCCAGAACTCTCAGTTCTTCATGCTTTCAGCTTTGATTCATCTTGCATATTTATGACATCTAATCAATTTATGCACTTGTTACCCGTAGGTGACCTGGCAGCCTTGGATCGACATGCCAGGGAATCCTTTATTTTTGTTTGCTGGGGCATGGATGTCACGACCCAAACTCGCTCCTATAGGTTTAGCATCATAACCGGCCAGTAATCTGTGGATTACCAAAGGCCTCTTAACAGATAAGCACATAATAAGAGGCTACGGAAGCAATTATACAAAATAGACAAGGTCTAATGAGCTGTGGTAACATACATGGGACATGATATTTCAAAACTTATATATATACATAAGCGTGTCGGTCGAAGGACATCAATATTTACAAACATTTACAAAAGTGTGATTCCCAGGACCCGACTTTACAAAACAGACAGAGGCTACATAAGTACAAAAACAGTCGTGTAACTAGACTTCGATCAGAAACTCCTCGGGAGGCATAACGGTTGGCTGACAAAAACAGAAATGAAGGCCGTCAACTCTGGCCCTGATCACGTGCCGGCTCACCTACATACATAATATAAACTGTGAGCGAAAGCTCAGTGAACAATAACAGAGTAAAGGGGTTTCAATGAATGAGTCCGTACAGATTCAGAAATCATAATTCAGTATCGTATCAAATTCATAATTTGTCCAGATCGTATACAAAAATTATGAGGTATGCTTAAGTATACCTGATACATCCCTTATCATTAAGAGAGCAGATACAGAACAGATACAGACACATGAGGGTTACGAATAACCAGTTCCATAAAGGAACCTCTGGATCCAGGTAACAGAGAATAAATACGCTGAGCTCCATGACGGAGCCTCCGGTACGGGTAACAGAGTGCAGACAGATTAAGTTCCATGATAGACCTCTGATATCGGGTAATAGCCAACAGATATCACATGATACTAAGGATGTCACGAATATATATCAGAAATTGGACAATCATTCATTGCACAGAACATATCATTTCAGAAAATAGATCTTAATTCATCACACAAAAAATAAGTAAAGTTGAACATAGCTTTACTATGTTATTACTCACAGTTGGCCTTGAGACAGATAGACGGAGCGGATTGGTCAAACGGTACGCGGCACGTGACCTACATAACAAATAACAGACACATACTTGAAACACACGTTCTAATTGTACATAACTTACTTCGTTGGCTCTTAGTGTGTTTCTAACCTTTAATCCTCATTATGGAATCTTAAACATGGCCTAGGAATGCCTAGGATGGAATGAGGATGCAAGAATGCATTGGAAAACATTTCTTGAAACTTGCTGAGAATAAGGTCCACGCTCGAGCGTGGCTTTCCCCGCTCGAGCGGACATGCAGACAATGAGGCTCCGCTCGAGCGTGACTTTCCCCACTCGAGTGGACTGTAAACTCTTGAAAAAAGTACTGGATGCATGATTTTCACGCTCGACGGGTGCTTGACCTACGCTCGAGCATGAGACTCAGAACCTCGCTCGAGCGGACTGTAAAACATAAGAACTTCTGGGTATATGCATTTCACGCTCGAGCGTAACAATTGCCGCTTGAGCGGAAGTGCATGTACTCAGAGTGCACGCTCGAGCGTGATGTTCCCCGCTCGAGCGTGGATCAATTTTCTAGAATTTCCAGATTGATCACTAAGCTCAAATTCAACCCTTAAAGCATCCAAAACTCATTTTTTTGGGCCAAATCTTGAGGAAATACATGAAAACTCATAAAACAACATGTTTTGAAGATCGTTTTACAAAGTCAAAGCCCAGAAGTCTACCAATTGTGCAACATTCAACTTGAAACTTGAAATCAATTCATGAACATAACATGCATGTATATTTTTGAGCTAAGGCCCTCCAAAACTTGATCAAATGCTACTAAATAACATGAATCTCATTGTGTTTCCAAAATTAGAGTGAACTCAACACATGCATGAAGGAATTCTTGAAAATCAATCTTCAAAATGCTATGAAACATGCATGCATGCATGGATTGACCTACTTTCCTACTCCTTAAGCTTGGTTCTCACATCTAAAGTTCAATTTACTTGAATTCATCAATAATCTTGTAGAATCCAACTCAATTACTCAATTTAGAGTTTAGTCTCATACCTAGAGGCTTCAATCTACAAGGATTAAGGTTGAGGCTCTACAAATCTTCTTCAATTATCAACAATTCTTAGCACCTCCTTAAGTTTGAGCTCAATCTCCCTCAACTCTTCCTCTCTCTCATGTTTTGGTCTTGGAGGTGGATGAGATGATGAAACAAATGCATAATCAAGTCCAAACAATGTTTTAGAAAGTGGCCTACTCAATGGCAAAACATGTAATTAACCTAGGCTCAAATAATTTAACATTAATTACTCTAATTTACTCATTCCAAATTGAATTTTAATTAAACCTACCATAAAATTCTATAAATCCTAATTAGCACATAAATCAAGTCAATTTCTGATTCGAATGCTGATAATGCTTTCAATTCTCAAATCGAAACTAAAACGTGAACAGATCTTTCTACGCCTAACAGATATAAACACCACAATGCAACACACACATGCATTTTAATTCAGAATTTCACCTTAATTACTAATTAGGCATAATTAATCATGGATTAACGTTAATCAGAGGTTAGGTTGTTACAATGGGGCACCTCCCGATATAGGGTATTGTTTGAGGGACCGGTCGGCAGGGCCTGGTTTCTCGGAGAGTGCTTCATGTGCCGGACGATGGGCAACTCCGATCAAGACGTCCCCTCACTGCGTCCACCAAAGATGCGGTCCGCAGGGGGTCTCACACCCCGGAAGGCGGAGGACCTTATGTTGGGTATTGATGCGATCCTTTTCCTGGAGGAGGGGGATTACGTGACATATCGCCATACGTACCTAATGCCTTTGTTGTCAGGTGTCCATACCCTCAGGAGGAGAGTTGCTGACATGCCTTCCTCGAGTCGCGCTCGAGCCGGAGACATTCCTTCGACCAGCGGGGCTGGCACATCAAGAGGCGGGACTGGAGGGATGCCCTCGACTTGGCAGTATGCCGGATGGCCAGATCTTTCGACCGGGCTGACAGGCTGGCAGTATGGGACACCATACCAGATTCCACTAGAGCCTCCACTGCCGGATCATCAATACGTCGGTGACCCTGACTCACCACCGGTATGCTCCACAGTTTTCATTTATCACTCAGATATCTAGACATTCATTCATTCACTGACGACTTAAACTTGTGTCTGCAGCCTCCCAAGGAGTATACTGAGGGGTTACTCGAAGTGGTGGCCTCACTCGAGAGTATGGTTCTGCAGAGGAAAACGCTGCTATATGCCTCCGGCGTTCAGGTACTTTTCAATTTCCTTGCATTTATCATACTTCTGATGACATATGGAAACTGAACATTTCACTACATTGATTCATTGCATATGTAGAGCACATCTGACACATCACATTCACACACTATATCTGCATGCACCCACTCTATATATCATTCTCGCATCTGCATCTGATATACATACTGGCTGATGCATTCAAACTGTCCTTTTTAGGTCCTGCCTCTGCAGACTGGGCCATCCAGGCCTTCTCGAGCAGCTAGGAAAGGAGTCTCAGCACGTGGCTGGGGGGGACGCAGAGCACCTGTCAGTCACAACGAGGAGTCTAGCGAGGAGGAGGAGTCAGCACATCCACAATCAGAGATATCTGCAGGCAGGGACGATGACTCCGGTTCCGGTTCGGAGGGCGGAGGCGACACCGAGGAGGCTTCCGAGGATGGTGGCTCTGATTCAGACGGAGATACCGACGATGGTGGCGCAGAGGCTGCTCAACCGAAGAGGGTGAAGAGGGCCTCTCAGTCTTGAGCTTGATAGCATTGATGCAGATGTTCCTGCTTTATTTTTATTTTTACGTGTAGTTATAGCACATTGTATAGCTTAGGTAGTTTTATTTTCTTCAAAACTTGTACTCTTTTGTAAAATGTTTGTAAAAAGAAGCTATGATGGAATGAAAACGACTTTTGTTCAAAAAGTGTTGTATTTGTATTCTAAGCATCGCATCGCACCATTTTGCACAAAAATGGAATTGAATGAAAATTGAACCCTGTGTATTACCAAGTCAGGTAGTGAACCAACAAAACAAACTAAACAACCTAACTCACTAAGAAACAACAAAACCTTAGCAAGTTTACAACTCGATAAGCAACGAGCAACAACTCGATAAACAAAGAGCAACAACTCGATAAGCAAAACTTAACAACTCAAAGAGCGAATGCATTTTGAGACAAAAAAAGCGACAAAATGCTTCCGAAACAGAGGTAAACTCAAACCTTCAGTACTCTCAGCACACAGGAAAGCTAGAGACTCCCTTCTAGAGACAAGAAACAGCTAGAGACTAGCTTTTTGCACAAGGCCGACCACTTTTAGAGCTTGCCGACCAATTTTTCTATCTGCAACCCAAAAAAGTAGTTGGCTGACCAGAAACAGTGGTCGGCCGACCACTTAACCTGGAAACCTCCATTTTCTAACACTTGTCCTCCAAACAATGCCTTATCCTCCATAAAGGTTCCAGCTTCGTGGTTCCCTCATTCTAACGTTTCTTGTCAAAAATCTTACAAATTAGATTGCTACCTTGGATGGCTCGGAAAAGTTGAATTTCCAGGGTTTCGGCATAAATGCACTATTCATGTTGAGTCGCATCCCGCTACGTTTTCCATTCCTTCATGCCACGGCAAGGTTTTGGAATCTGGTAACACATGTCTTTAGCTTTAGCGAGCAAGAGATGTGTCCCACTTTCGAAGACTTCCAAGCTTTGATGGAGTCCGAACGCGAAGAAGACATTTTGCCACAATTCCGTTTTGGCTACGTCCAAGCCTTAGGATGCATGTGCGGGCTCACTATGCATGACGCTTGGTCTTTGATCCGCGATGGGGAATTGGACATCCCCAGCTTGGTTTATCGATTTTCTGATGTTGGTGACTGCGGCGACCATCACTGGCAAGGTTTTCGGCGACATGCACTTTGCTTGTGCATGCTGTCTCACTTCTTGATTGCCTCAGGCTCCAGAGGGTCTAGCGTCCGTTTGATTGAGGTCACCCAAGGCTTAAAGAAGGGCAAGAGCTGCATCACCATGACACTAGCTGAGACATTGATGGGTTTGGACGCTTTCCATCATTGAGAGACGACTAGATTCGCGGGGAGTCCACTACTGTTGCAGATAATGTTTCCCATCCCATCTCACATATATTTCTTGCATCACTGGGCCCTCAGACTCGGTTTTTCTCTCAAAACCCTTTTCTCACTTTTCTCTCCACATACACCTCTCTATTCTTTAATCTCTCATTTTTCATACCTCCCCAGATATGGTTGATGGACAAATTAAGGGTTGTGGACTCATGCCCAGCATATTCAACCCGTTCTCACTTTCAGTTGCACCCTCTCTGATGAGTGCATAGTTTGGCTTGATGAGGAGGCGCAGATCGGGCCCACTTTGGCATCAGAGGCTTCGACCAGCTCTGGGAGGGGACGCAGGAACACCTGACTATGCCCTGAATTTATTGCTCTATTAGTACTTTCAAGTTTTCTTTATGAATGTAATAAAAAGCAACTTCAATTTGTATTCAAGAGTAGGAGAACTCTGTATTGAAATCAATGCAATGGAACGTTGTGGGTACTGAAAATTTTCCGTTTGGTCCAAAAATGGTCTAAGTCGTAAAAAGATTAATTTTACCAAAATCAACTTTTATTAAAACTTTTCAAAACCATTTTCGATATGGATCAAAACTGGACATGTCCGAGATCTATCACTGAGATGTACAACCCCGGATCCTCAGCAACTGGAAAGTTGCCACCAGTCTTAATAGCACTGCATTGGAGATCACAAACCGAGCTCTTGAATGCAGAATAGACAAAGATGACCAACAAGATCACACAGACAAAGTTGATCGGGGAAGTGTTTATGGCTGGACTTCAGAATGAAGTTGCCTACGTATCCCAAAGATAGGAATCAAGCCTTACGTAGTTCGGCTCGGGTTCACTCATGTATTAACTCTCTCCTCTTGCGCTCTAACTTTTGCCATGGCCGCCCTTTCTGGGTTTTCAACCTTGCGAGCTCAGTTTTTATTATTTCAAATTTTCTGTGCTCTAACTTTTGCCTAGGTCGCCCTTTCGGATTTTCGGCCTAGCGAGCCTCTCAGGGATAATATTTCTTCAACTTGTCAATGTTGATCGGCTAGGAGAACTCTAGGCCATCTAGGTCCATCAAAACGACAGCTCCACCAGACGAGATCGACTTAATGATGTAAGGACCAGTCCAATTGGGTCTGAACTTGCCCCTAGGGTCGTGGATGGGAGCTCGGTTGTCTTTGAGCACCAAATCTCCTTCTTTCAAATTCCTGGACTTAACCTTCTTATTGAAAGCCCTGACAATTCTCCGTTGATAAGCCTGAACATGATACAATGCTTTCAGCCTTCTCTCATCAAAAAGCATAAGTTCTTCGAACCTGCTCTGCTGCCAATCTGCCTCAGCTATCTGACACTCAACCAATACTCGTAATGACGGAACTTCAACTTCGATAGGCAAAACAACCTCCATCCCATAAACCAAGGAATACGGAGTCACTCTAGTAGAAGTTCGAATTGAAGTCTGGTAGCCCCACAGAGCAAATGGCAGCTTATCTGGCCAGTCCCGGTAGGTTTCCACCATCTTCTGCAGTATATGCTTGACGTCCCTGTTGGCGGCCTCAACTGCTCCGTTGGTCTGCGGCCGGTATGTAGACGACTTATGAAAAGCCACATTATACTTCTCCAACAAATCGATCACCTCCTTCTTGAAGTGAGAGCCATTATCTGAAATAATCTCGTTCGGGACCCTATAACGACAGATGATGTTGTTCCTGATGAACTTGGCAACATACGAAGCCTTCAACATTGCATAAGACTGGGCCTCAACCCACTTTGTGAAGTAGTCTATCGCGACCAGAATGTACTCATGTTCGTTGGACTCCTTCGGGGTGACAGCTCCAATCACATCAATCCCCCAGACCGAAAATGGCCATGGCAAAGTCATGTTGTACAACTTCGATGGCGGAATATTCATGCGGTTTGCATGGATCTGACATTTGTGGCATCGCTGAGCAAAGCCAATACAATCTCCCCTATGATGGACCAGTAATAACCCTGTCTAAGGATCTTCCTGGCTAACATCACCTCGTTCATGCGCGCTCCACACTCTCCTCCATGGATGGCCTCCATCAGGCGCTTGGATTCTTTAGCATCAACACACAGTTTATGCATCCTGAGATGACCTCTCTTGTACAGTTTTCCTCCATAGACGATGAACTGAGCAGCCATTCTTCGAATTGCCCTCTTATCCTTGGCTTTTGCCATTGGCGGATACTCCTTTTTTTTCCAAGAAGTTCTAGACATCGTAATACCATAGATTTTCATCTTGCACCTCGTCTATGGCAGCAATCAGCTCTTCGGCCAGCACAAATTTCTGTTCGATGATGATCGGATGCATCCGGACTCCGAAAGGGATGTCTATCATAGAAGATAGAGTTGCCAATGAATCTGCGAACCTATTGTTCTCTCTTAACAGATGAGCGAAGTTCATCTTCTCAAACGAGGAATCAGTACGTCCAAGGTCTGGTGATAGATTCTCAGCTTTTCTTCTTTGACTTTCCAGTCTCCTTTAGCTTGAGATACAACAAGGTTCGAGTCCCTGATGACGTCCAACCGTCTTGCCCCTAGTTCTAGGGCGGCTTCTAAACCGGCAATACATGCCTCATACTCTGCCTCATTGTTCGAGACTTGGAACTGGTGTTTGAATGCTAAAGGCATGAGGGAATTGTCGAGCGCTATCAGTAACACCCCTATCCCATACCCGTATTGGTTTGAGGCTTCGTCAATGTACATCGTCCAAGTCTCTTCGTCGACATGCAGAATGGCCTCATCTGGGAACAACTACTCAACTACTTCATCCCCTTCGACTGGGTGATTGGCTAAGAACTCCGCTACCGCTCTCCCTTTCACTGACTTACGCGTCACGTACTTTAGATCGAATTCGAAAAGCAGGAGCAACCAACGGTCTAGCCTACCCGTAAGTGCCGGTTTCTCGAAGAGATATTTGATGGGATCAAATCTAGAAACCAGTATTACGGAGTGAGCGAACAGGTAGTGTCGCAGCTTCCTGGTAGCCCATACCAAGGCCAAACAAGCCTTCTCCAACGGAGTGTAGCGGGTCTCGTAATCCAGTATTTTCTTGCTCAAATAGTAGATAGCTTTCTCCACTTTGTCCTCAGACTCCTGTGCAAACATGCAGCCCATTGTAGTTTCAGTCACTGAAAGATACAGAATCAACGGTTTTCCCAGCTCAGGCAGTGACAACACAGGTGGGTTTTGTAAATATTACTTGATCTGTTCAAAAGCAGCTTGGCATCAGCCGTCCCATTGGAACTTCGTTCCTTTCTTCAAGAGACCAAAGAGTGGTTCACAAGTCAAGGTTAATTTAGAAATAAACCGTCTTATGAATTGCACTTTACCCAGAAAGCCTCGTACCTCCTTTTCAGTCCTTGGTGGTGGAATTTCTAAGATGGCCTTGATTTTGGAAGGGTTGACTTCGATACCTCTCTGTGTAATCAAGAACCCCAGCATTTTCCCTGCTGTAACACCAAACGTACACTTCTAAGGATTCAACCGCAGCTGATACTCTCTGATCCTTTGGAAAAATTTCTGCAGGGCGGTGTAGTGGCCCTCTCTTTCCTTGGACTTGACAATCATGTCGTCCACATACACCTCCACCTCTTTATGGATCATGTCATGCAATATTGTGGTCGCAGCCCGTTGATACGTTGCCCCAACATTCTTCAGCCCAAACAGCATTACCCTATAACAATAGGTCCCCCACAGGGTGGTAAAAGCAGTCTTCTCCCGGTCTTCGGGTGCCATCAATATCTGATTATAGCCTGAAAACCCATCCATGAATGAGAGCAACGCATGCCCAACAGTGAAGTCCACTAACCCGTCGATATGCGGCAGAAGAAAGTCATCCTTCGGACTGGCTTTCTTCAAATCCTTGAAGTCCACACATACCCGAATTCTACCGTCCTTCGGCACTAGAACTATATTGGCCAACCAAGTTGGGCATTCTGATACCAGCAGGAACCCTGTGTCAATTTGCTTGGTGACCTCTTCTTTGATCTTGAGAGCCCAGTTGGGGCGGATCCTTCTGAGCTTCTGCTTAACAGGTCGGGCCTCTGGGTCAAGAGGGATCCGGTGCTGTACAATCTCAGGAACGATTCTAGGCATATCTTCGTAGGACCACGCGAAAACATCTTTGAAATCTTTTAACAAAGCGTCTAAGCGCTCGCGCTCCTCCGAAGACAACGTGGACCTGATCTGGACCCGCCGCGGGTCCTTCTTAGTACCAACATTAATTTGGGTGATTTCATCAACCAAGGGTTTTACAAACCTCTCCTGCTCTTGATCAAGCAAAAATTTCAAAATCGGAGGAATTTCTTCCTCGTCGTTTTCATCGAAATTTTGAAAGTCTTGATTAATGCAATAAATTAAGGGTACGGAAAAGTATTCAGAAGCCACAACTATTCCATTCTCATTAATCACTTCCAAATTGCCTGATTCCTCTATTACAACAGACTCGAAGGAAAAAGAAAAAGACGACCTAGACAGGACTGTGGCATCCGGGTTGTCACCCCCAAGAATACCAGACTCAGACGAGCTGGAACCTGATTCCGACTCCACAGACTCAGTGGAATCAGATTCCGGCTCACTACATGACCTGGTGCTGCTCGATAAAAATCGCTCCTCGTATTGCCAGACGAGGGAGGGTGCGATGGATGCATCCAGAATGTTGGAAGATGGGCTCGCAGCCGTTTCTTTCCCGATCATGGACACCGAGAAGTTATCCCCTAAGCACTCATGTACGATCGGAGGATCTGAAAGTAGACAAGCCAGTGCTACCTCCATTTCAAACTCTGCACTCTCAGAATCCTCCTCGTTGCACTGTTCAACCTCAGCTGGCGGGTCTGTTTGCTCCTCGGCAACATCATCCCCAGACAATTGCAAGTCAAAGAAAATCTCAAACCCCGGCAACCGTCGCCTCTCTGCATTTAGCCATGGCTCTGGGAAGCCGTAGAACGGAAAGTCCTCTCCCTCCCGGACAAAGCGTCCGTTCAGGGTGCCATGGATGGGCCGGTGCACCAACTCATAAGGCTGCCCAGCCTGCTTTGCTCTGGCCCTTCCAGCCATCTCTTTTCCTTTCCTCACCCAATCCTCTTTGGTAGGCAGATAACCTAAACCAAAGATATATGGGTTATGCGGCACTTCGGCCGATGCTGCTACGCCTTTCCGGCCACTTCTTCCTAATCCCATCCCGGGGATGTGCTGGAGCTTGTTCATGAGGTACACAGACTGTGCACTAACATATAACCCCTCATCAATAGCCAATATGTTTTGTACAACCCGGGCCTCGGCTAGGGTAAATCCTGACAGGAACACATCCTCCACGCCATGCTCGATCTCCAGAATTGGCGTAGAAACCTCTGGCGGCGGATGGATTGAAGAATTCCCGAAAACTGTAGCCACCCCCTTCCCGTGGGGGTACTTCAGCATCTGATGCAGGGTGGAGGAGACCGCTTTCACCTGGTGTAGCCACGGCCACCCTAGGAGTAAATTAAAGGTTGCAGGAACGTCCAAGACATGAA
Source organism: Camellia japonica (assembly GCA_030407325.1). NCBI lineage: Eukaryota > Viridiplantae > Streptophyta > Magnoliopsida > Ericales > Theaceae > Camellia > Camellia japonica. The sequence goes on from JAPPVO010000002.1 coordinate 94,329,395, forward strand.
AGTCAATATCGTGTTGTCCTGGACCAACTTGAGTCCGAATCTGTACAATCCCCATCACTTCTCTACTGGTATTATCGTAGGCCCTTATCACCTGGGCAGTGGGAAAAAAGTTCGCAGGCTTCAACCCGATTGCATATGTCGTCCTCGACGGACACATGTTGATAGCAGATCCTGTGTCAACTAGAACTACTGGTATCCATTTATCTCTACATTCCACAGAGATGTAGAGTGGTTTGTTGTGATCTGAGCCCTGAGGCGGCAGTTCCTTGTCAGTGAAGGTCAACGTCGGGGAAGCTCCTCCCAGAAAGACCAGTCCCACCAACTGCTCAGGCGTGGTATCGATTGATAGCTTGGTCCTGTCCGTTGCAGAAAAGACAGCCTGTCTATGAACTCTTAAGGCCATGAGCAGTCCCCAGATGGAGATGTCTGCTTGGATTTTCTTGAGCTATTTCAGCATAGCCTCCTCCTCGAGTAACTTTTCTTTCTGGCTCTCCGCCTCCTTGTCCTTCCCGGACGCCTCTGGTTGATCCAGGTGCGGGGGCTTGAAATACCGCCCACTCCTAGTCATGTGGTCCACCTCTCCCACATACCAGGTATCATCCGGTTGGTTTTGTCCCCAATCTTCTTCTGTATGGGCAAGACACAAGTCATCGTCTTCCCACCACACACCATCGGCCATCAACAAGCAGCTATCTGGTTCTGTTACAACTGTTCCTGTGCGCACAACACCTTCCGTTTTTGTGCTCACAGCACATTCCGTCCCCACGGGGGCTTTGGCCTTTCTAGCCCTCTCGAGATCTTCGATCTTTTCCTGCTCAAACTGTTTCAGTGCAGCCTGCTACTCAGTATCTTTTGTACTCAAAATGCTCTGGTCTCGAGCAAAATTCTTAACACCGGTGCTCCCCGGCGGTGCATCCTGATCCCCGGCCATCCCGGCCACTGCTGAAGTTCCCGTCTCTGACGGACCCTGCTCTGGCTGAGACTGCTCAACAACATCTGGCTCATCGTTGAGCCACCCAGTAGCTTCCACTGACCCTTCCAAGTTGAACCAGTTGACAGTCATGTCCCCCGGATCCTGCTCATTGAAAAACTAAAGGTTGGCTATGTCCTCTTCCAATTCCGCTAGGTCATCTAGCCCCTGATTAGGTCCATCCTCTCGAACTACACAGATCTCTGCCCCAACCAGCAGCTCTACTCTCGGCTTAACTTGGCCCATTGAAGTAATGTAACCACTCGGGTTGTATACAAAGCTTGCAAACCCCTCAGGCCCTGAATCCTCATTACCATCTACCTCAGCAGTCGACCCAATTCTACCTTCGGTAGTCACTACCACAGGTTCAGGTTGGGTTTGGGAGATGTCCAACATGCACAAGTCAGTGCTATCAGGAATAAACACCTCCAGCTTGGGTAGGTGAGAAGGGGTGATATATATGCTCGGATCATAAGGAATGACCGAGGTTTGGATTAGATTAATGCGTTTGGGAGGTGGAGCTTGGTTATGTGGTGGGAGAGGGTTGGTTGTGACATTCGGCTTCTCCGGAGGCATGATCACCCTATTGTCAATGAGATCCTAAATCTCATGACGCAATCGAAAGCACTGGTCGGTTTCGTGACCATACTGTTGGTGATAGGCGCAGTACTTCGCTGGGTTATGGGAGGGAGGAAACTTTTCTGGTAAGGGCCGCGGCTCTAGGGGCTTCAAGTGCCCTTTCTTGATCAAAACCCCCAAAGCTTTGGACAAAGGCATGTATAGTGGGGTGAAGGTTCTCTGGCCTCGAGGGGCATATCTGGCTGTTTGCGGGCAACTTCTGGATGCAGCGGTAAAGGGTGTAGCTGCAAGGGTTTTTGGAGTGGTGGTAGTGACCATTCCTACATCTGAAGTTCTGGCAGCTGCAGCACTGCTTGTGCCTGCATTCGCACTACGGTTGAATGCCCTCTTGGGCTGCTCTCTCTCATGGTCAATCAGACCTTGTTTCATGGCGTCCTCAATTTGGACCCCAATCTCATGTAAATTTGCAAAGGTGGGTAGGGGGAGGACGATCATCTTTTGCATGAGCTTGGGCTGGAGGTTGCGCACAACCATCCGTATCTGATCTTTGTCAACCGGCCTGATGGTCATCATCGAGGCTTTAGCCCTCCAACAGGTTACAAAATCAAAGAAGCTCTCCTTTGGCTCTTGCCTAGTTGTCTCGAGATCACGAGTTGTGACCTCGATCTGCGTGTTGTGGGAGTATTGAGCTATGAAGGCCTCAGCTATCTCCTCCCAGTTCCTCTTAACAGAGTCCTCCAGCTTTGCATACCAAATAGCTACTACACCCGACAGGGTCCAGCCAAACAGGGAAAGCTTATGTAATCTGGAGAGGCCCATCGGCCTTAAGATATCCGAAAATAGCCGCAGGTGCACCCTAGGATCTCCAGACCCGTCAAAATGGTCTATATGCGGCATTTTAAACCGGTCTAGCAGAGTCACGGCTGAGTCGGTATATCCATCCTCTATATTCGGAATGGATTTCATGCCTTAAGCCTTCTTGAAAAGCTTTTCTAGCTTGCTCACTTTTAGGGCCGGTGGATCCACCTCAAATTCAAACGGTGAATCCACTAGACTGGTGGGTGTTTTGGATAGCTGGGGTAGGATTGGGGGCGGAGCTGGCCCCGTTGGAGCGTCCGTATTTTCCTGGACGTTTGTTGTCTCCCCGGGTGTTGGAACTCCTGGTGGGGGAGGAGCTGGGTGTGAAGCAGATGCTCCAGTTTGCTGCTGTAGCCTGGCGATTAACTCTGCCTGCTGGGCCACTACTTCTGTTTGACGGGCAGCATCCGCTGCATGTTTTGCATAGTCTCCTGGAGCTGACGCATCATCTCTTCCATGCCTGCCACACTGTACTGATCTATCTGAATAACTGGTATATCTGTCTCTGCAGTAGACTCATAAATCTCAACCCGACTACTCAAGGACCACTGATCTGGCAACCGCTGTACTAATGCACTGTGCCTAGCTGATCTCCGTCTAATAACCAAGGGTAATGAGTGGTACACTGGTTGTCCGTCTATCAGATCCTCGGATTGATGAAGTCTGCGACCTCTAACCCAGAGTGCTTAGGGAATATCTACCTGGTCGGATGCAATCGTGCTAAACTACCTTGCAAAAAAGATAAATAAAGCATAATAAGGAAATAAACAACCAGAAAAATGGACAGCATAACGGCTTAAATAAAGAAAACACACAGTTAGCATAACAACACTCAGTTGGCATTTGTAAGCCGAAACACACTGTTGTCAAACACTGACCACTGTGCCCAAAATCGCTGTCCCAAATCTGGATCTGATACCCTCAGGTAAAACCGATTCTTCAAATACTGATGCCCTCAGACCTGATACTCAGACTTGCAAACTGATACATGCATTCCTGTAGACGCACATTCTAAAAGCACATAGCAAGCAAATGAGAGCCAAAAGATCCCTATGTTGGAGTAGGGTTTCACTACGCATGCAGCGGTTTCAAACAACCTACAATCGGGTAAGTAACCTATCCTAGTTTGGAATAGTCACCATGGATTCCGATATGCACTAGGCCGAATGGTCAAAAGGGGTGCCCTAGTAAAAACCGGAGTTTGTGTTCCCGTCGTGGCAGAGCCCGCAACCGGTCAGCCTTATGGCACGCTTTTCCAAGCCAGCCTCCGGCAAACCGTTCAGGAATAGTATACGGCAAACACGGTGTCCTAGGCGCACCAATGCAAATGCAATGCAAAGAGACACATAAGTGTTATCAAAACAAGATATCATGAGTTCGAGTCAAGTTCTCTAAGTCGCCATAAACTGTAGACCGCCCCCGAGAACTCTCCGGCTTCGTGCCGCGAGGGCGCGAATTCCGTTTTGTTCTCTAGCTACTATAGTTCGGACTCAATGTCATGGTTCTAAATCTAATCTCGCAAAGTGCAATGCAAGATCAATAAATCACGAAAGAGTCCAAATTCGGCAAATCGTTTTGGAAAATTGATTTTAATAAAGAAGTGCCAAACATGGACTGCTTTGCCAGATACAGAGTTGCCACCGAAATATTTTATTTTGGGGGAATTTAGGAAACCCTGACTCGTGCCTAAGGCCACGTGTCCGTCATCACCAAAGTTGCCTCGGTTCGGGAACTTGGGTACGAGAGGGGAAGGTCATGCAATGAGCACCCCCGCCCGCGCGATCAAAGATCGGCCTGTACTAAGCATGATATTTTGTTTTTGAAAACACATGTGTTTTATTCCGGTTAATTAGCTAATCTTACTACGTGATGCGCACAGCATACAAGTATAGACTAGATCACCTAATTTGGAACAAAACATTGCATATTTGTTTGAAAATGGTTTGAAGTTTGCTACTCGTAAGTAGGCTAAGACGAGGATTTGATGAATTGTTCCAATTCAAGTAATCCAACCTTCACCCACAAGCATTCAGGCAGTTATATCAAATAAGCAGTTAGTCTCATGGCAAGCAGGCTAACATGGCAACATGCACATCTCATGCAGTATGCTAAAGCGTAAACACTCACAGTGTACTCCAAGCCAAAATAGAGAACTAGATAGAAATCATGCATGATCCTAGTTCATGTTAAGATGACTAATGCAACACATGCAAAAATGTAACTAAAATAGGCTCGGCTATTCTAGAATGGCATGTGAAATGCAACAATTCGATACATGTATTCAACTTGGAATTGAAATACAATGCAGTTAGCATGATGCACCGAGCTTGGTGCATGCAATACAGATGAATGATGCACACATGCAAAGCATAAGGTATGCTAAACAAAATATGCCCTAAAACTAACCATCGTAAGCGATCAAGTAAAAAGGAGAAGGAAATGGGGGTTGGAAGACATGCATCACACACACGCACGCTTATTACAACAATTGGCCCTCTCGACGGAGGGTCTGAATAAAAAGCTAACTAGCTAATCTAGGCTAATTATACTAATTATTACAAAACGAATAAGCAGCTAAACGCATTAACTACTTAAGTACAGAACCAAAGCATAAGCTAGCTAAGGAAAGCAGTAAAACAGGAGCCTCAAAGCGAGAAGTATGTGCATGCTCGGTCGCCTCGTTTGGAAATCTGTCGCGATGCCCCAACTTGCCTTTGTTTGCAACTATTCTCAGAACCTTGCACCAAGCTCCAGAAAGCTTCTAACTCACCTTGGGGACCTGTGGGAGGGCTGTCGACCAGTTGTTGATGCTTCCAGCCACTGGCTGACCACTTTTTGTTGCTGCAGACCAGAAAAAGTGGTCAGCCAACTAGTTTTTCTGGCTGGCCAGCCAGTTTTTGCTGCACTTCTCCAGTTTGCTGCAACAGAGAGCAAGAAAGGGTATGGCAATGTATTTGCAACATATCTGGGCACAACCACCCTCCCTATCATTTCATGAGCTCAAGGGAGTGTGGTTCTCGACCCTCAGGCCACCAATCACGCATTTCAATGCATGATGGCCGAGAAGCAAGATTACATAATTCAATTTAAAATGAATTCACACATAAACACATAAGTCCCAGAACTCTATCATGATAGATCAAGAGCATCGACGACCGATAATTGAGGCACGTTGCATCACTTCAAGTATGAAACGTCCCTCTTTTCTCGTGTTTGGACTAATACCTAATCCAAACAAATGCAATGCGACTCAAGCATGCAAACATGCAATGCAACTACATGGCATACACAATGCAATGTAAGATGGCATGCACAAGGTGAAGAACATGGCATACACAATGCAATGGACAACATGGCATACTCAATGCAATGTAACATGATCAACTTAACAAAGCTAATGACATGCGAAGAAGGCTAATGCATGCATACATAAAGCAAGGCAACATATGCATGCAACAACATGACAATGTAAGTATGCAAATAATATGAAAGCAAACATGCTTAATGGACTTAAACCAAAATGGACAGACCTCAATCATGCCCAAATCAGTGGCCATAATGATGAAATAAGAGGCATGAAGATCAAGACAAGCAAGCTCAATGCATTGGCCCATCAACTAGGCCTAAGAGCACAACTCTCAAGAGTGCTCAAAGGGTGGTAAACATGGGATTGTAATAACACTATAAGCTCTGAAATTAAGCAAGAAATGATGCCAAATCATTCAAACAATAGGCACAAGGCATGCTAGAGTCCTTAAGGCACAAAGCTAGCAAAGAGCAACACTTAGGAGGCATGCAAAACATGGCACAAATGCATGAACCAACCATGGATGGAGCTTAATTAGGCCTAAACAAAGACCAAAACATGCTGAGATGGGGGTCTAAGGACCTAGGAAAGATGGCATACATGCTAGGCCACAAACTAGACAACAATGCATAACACTCAAAGGCACTTAAAGAGTGAATGAAGTGGAAACATGGCAATGCTACATGCTCTGAAATGTCATGTTAAATGATGCCAAATCATGTACACAACACAAATGAAGCATGCTATGGTACCCAAAGCTTGAAGCTAGCATAGGCATTTGTACTACAGCTATGCAAAACATGAAGCATATGGCAAGGGCAGCCCAAAACAGTCCTAGAACATGTCAACATGATACTAAAACATGTATGGAAGGAAGCTAAAATATGCTAGCATAAAGGGCATAAGGCATGGAATATGCAAGGCAAATAAGGTGGATTACACTACACCTATCAAGACCAAGCATGAGATGGCTTCGCCAACAAAAATCAGAGTTATATCATGGCAAAAAAACCCCAAATACACATTGAAATAATAGATCGCAAGCTTAGGCATGAAGGCATACGCAATGATTCATGTTTAAGGCATAAAGGGCAAACCCTCCAACGCATTGAATGAGTGACAAATGCAAGTGCATGGCAACATTACATGGACTGAAATCACATTTCAAATGATGCCAAATCATGGAAATAGGTCAAGCATTGCATGCTAGTAGACTCAATACACAAAGCTAACGAGCTAGAATGCACTATAGCTATACAAAGCATGGCATGCATGACCAAAACAACATAAATCAGAGCTAGAGCATGCTAAAACATGGACAAAAGCTTCTCAAAGTTAAGCCAAAATCATGCTAGAAAGATAGTCTAAAGCGTGGCACACATTAGGCTAATTCATGGAATTGCACTACAAGTGCATGGAGCATGCAAGGGCCAACCAAACCAAACCTTAATAGAGGTATGACATGGCAAAACATCACCAATAACATGCTAAAATGGACTCAACATAAGCTAGAAAAACATGCTACTTCATGAAGCATACAAGACTAGTTTATGAAATTTACACTACAAGTGTATTAAGCAAGCATGAGGTGATCAAGACAACCGAAAACAGTGGCATGCCATCTCAAAATAACCCCATATACATGCTAAGAACAAGCCAACACAAGCTTAATAAACATGCTCACATGAGGCATATGAAGCAAGTATTCAAAATACAAGAGGGGATGACTCTCTCCTATTTGGGACCCCAAAACCACCTTTCCACGTGGTGAGAAGGCCATGCAAAGGCTAGAACAAGAGCCTAAAGGGATGACTCAAAACAAGGCCTAACAAGGCCTAAGACGGGGTAGACCACCCCCAACAAAAAAAGTGACCATAAACAAACATTTTAAGGACTAAAAAATAGAACTTTTTGCAGTAGGAAGTTAAGCTTAAATCAACATGCAAATAGGTCTAAAAGCATAAGCAAAACAAGGGGTTTAAGGGGTTAAAGGCTCACCCTTGTAGAACCTCTTCAAGGCTACCACTCCAGCAGCTTTCTTGGATCAAAACCAGTCCACAAGCACCAAAAACAACCTCAAGAAGCCTCAGGAACAAAGGATGGTGTTTGAGTGTGTGTTTATGTGTTAAAGTATGATAAAACTACACTTTAAGGCACAAAAATGAAGAACAAGAGCAAGATAGATACAAGTATGTATGTATAACTCTCAAGCTTCAAGAACTCAACCTGGAGGAGGGAGGAGGAGGTTCTCTCTTATAGAGAACCAAACTCAAGCTTGTTGGACAAGCTTAGGGTTCAAGGCCATCCCTCCATACACGTGTATGGAGGATGGCTTTAGTGCCTTCCAACTGTGCCAGCTGGATGAAAATATCTCCAAAAAGGTGATAAAAAGCAACCGACCACTCGAAGTGGTCGGCCGACCACCCGAAGTGGTCTCCTAAGGCAAAAAGTGGTCGGCCATGGTGGGAGAAGGTCAGCAGCATGAAAACAATGTAGTGGTGTGGTGGCCGACTAGAAAACGTGGCCCAAAGACCAAGAAAATCAGTTAGCCGACCAGAAAAATGGCTGGCGGGGGAAAAATGGTCTCCAAGGGGAAGAACTGGTCTCCCACCCTTGTACCACCTTTCAAACAAGGAAGACAAGGTTTGTGCCAAAAACAAACCAAAACGGATGCAAGACGAAAGTTCGGGAGGCAAAGCGCGCAGCTGAAAGCCTCGAAAACTAGTCTACCGGCACCAAAAGTGGTCTCCCAGACCACAGTGTCCCTCTAGGAAAAGGCAACAAGGTGTGGTTCAAAAACCACGCCAAACAGAGAACATTCAGTGGTCCCGAGTCAAGGCGTGCGACCGAAGGCTTCGAAAACTAGAAACTGGTCTCCAAACGAGAAAAGTGGTCTACGACCACAAAGAGGTGGTCTACAAGACCACTCCCTCCCTCTAGGGAAGAGAAACAAGACTTGGTCCACAAACCGAGCCAAAGCACAAAGAGTTCAGAGGCCCGGAGGCAAGGCTCTCAGCCAAAACTCCGAAACCTTGAAAAGAGCACGACATGCACAATCACCGAGCGCTCAATCGATGACGTCTGAGTCTTAGGGTCGGTCAAAAATGGGGTGTCTACAACAGGTCCAGAGCGCTTGGAGGATATCCGAACTGTCCGAAGCTATGATGTTATACTACCTAGCAAAAAGAAATAAAGCAAAAAGAAACCAGTAATAAGAAACCGCACAGCACCTCAACTCAGATGTATGCAGATGTAATCAAAGTTGTAGGACTGCATTCAACACTGAATTCTGCCCCCAAAACTGATACACAACTTGCAACTGATACGCACATTCCTGTACAGTGTCACTATAAAGCATATACCAGCTAAGTGAGAGCTAAAACACCCCTATGAGGGGTAGGGTTACCCTGTCCTAGTTTCGTCAGGAACCATAGTTCACTATTCAAACAAAGTGGTTTCATGCAATCCTGTATTCGGGTGAGCATCCTGTCCTAGTTTGGAACAGTCTCTACGGCTTTCGATGTGCAACTAGACCAAATAGTCAAAAGGGTACCTCAGCAAGACCACCTAATATACCTCTCACACCTAACACCAAGAAATGAAATGAGGATTAAATGGTATAGCGGTAGTCCAGATCCAAGGGTTGTGTTCCCATCATGGCAGAGCCTATGACCGATTAGCCTTTTGGCAAGCTTTTAGGAAAGCCTCCGGCAAACTGTCTAGGAATAGCAGATGGCAAACACAGTGACTTAAACGCACCAATGTAAATGCAACGCAAAGAAAATATAAGTGTACATAAAATTTCATATCATGAAGTTTGAGTCAAGTTCTCTAAAGTCCCCAGCAGAGTCGCCAGAAACTGTAGCTCACCTTTTTTGCGCCCCCTTTCGGAAGTTTGAAAATAAGCCCTACAGTTCGAACTCCCGCGGTTCTGAATCTGATTCCACAAGTGCAATGCGAAATAGATAATCACCAAAGAGTCCAAATCCAACAAATCTTTTGGAAAATCAATTTCGAATCAAAAGTGCCAAAAATGAACTGATTTGCCAGATACAGAGTCGCCACCTAAATATTTTATTTTGGGGAAATCTAGGAAACCCATGACTCGTGCTAAAGGCCACGTGTCCGTCATCACCAAGATTGTCTCAGCTTAGGAACTTAGGTATGAAAAGGGAAGATCATGAATATATTTGAGCACCCCCGCTCGCTCGATCAAAAATCGGCCTTTACTAATCATGATAGGATTTTTATGTACATTACATGTTCTTATTCCGATTTATTAGGCTATCATTACTATGTGATACGCACACACAAGTATAGACTAACTTTGCAAGAATTGGAACGTTTCAAGTCATGTTTGTTTTGGAAATTGTTTTGAATATGTTTCACTTGAAAAAGTGATCGCATATAAACATTACTCAAATTATTCCAATTAAAGCAACAAGCCTTCATCCACAAGCATTCAAGCAGTTATAGCACTTCAGCATTTAGCTAATGGCAAGCATGCTAGACATGGCAACATCAACACTCATGCAATATGCTAAAGCGAGTAAAGGCTCACCTAGTATTCCAAGCCAAAATGAACAAAAGAGTTAGAAAAAATGCATGATTCCTAACTATGCAATATAACTAATGCAACACATGCGATATGCAATCTAAATAGGCTCGGCTACTAAACATGGCATATGAAATAATTTGATAACATGTGATCTAAGCATGTATTCAAAAAAGAATTGAAACGACAACACAATTAGAATGATGAACCGAGCCTCAGTGCATGAAATACAAGTGGATGCAAACATAAAGAATGCTAATGGAAACGTGATGTCCCTAAACTAACCGTCATAAGCAATTAAATAAAAGTGAGAAAGACGTGGGGTTGGAAGACATACACATTATTACAACATTGCGCTCTCACGAAGGAGAGTCCGAATGCATAAACTAGCTAATTAACTAACTAATTAGAGCTAAAACTAATTAAGCTAACTATTACAAACCAAAACGAATAAACTAGCTAAGCTACTTAACTAGTTATTACAACACTTGAATTAACTAACCAGTTGTGGACTCTCCTTCTTTCGTGCCTCCTTTCAGAAGGTTTGAAAAGAATGCCTCACAGTTCGGACTCCCACGGTTCTGAATCTAATCTCACAAGTGCAATGTAAAACTGATTAACACCTAAGAGTCCAAATTCGGCTAATCTTTTTGGAAAATTGATTTTAAATCAAATAATGCCAAAATTAGACTACTTTGCCCGATACAGAGTCACCACCTAAATATTTTATTTTTGGAGAAATTTAGGAAACCCTAACTTGTTGCAAAGGCCACGTGTCCGTCATCACCAAAGTTGCCTCGGCTCGGGAACTTGGGTACGAAGGGGGAAGGTCATGAATTGAGCACCCCCGCTCGCCCGATCAAAATATTGGCCTCTACTAATCATGATATGAATTTTATGTACATTATGTGCTCTTGTTCCGGTTATTAGCTAACATTACTACGTGATTCGCACGAGCAAGTATAGACTAGTTTGCTCAATTTGGAACAATTCAACTCATGTTTGTTTATGAAAATGGTTTGAATTTGCCACTTCAAGTGAGCTTAAAGATACAAATTTGCCACCAAGCATAGTGGGCTTAAAACAAGATTTGCCACTCAACAAAGTGGAATCGTTCCAATTCAAACAACAAGCCTTCATCCATAGGCGTTCAAGCAGTTTAGCATTTAAGCACATAGCCTCATGGCAAGCATGCTAAACATGGCAACATTCACACTTACGCAAGTATGCTAAAGCGTAAAAACTCACCTATTACTCCGAGCTAGGAAAACATGAGTTAGTGAAATACGCATGACTCCTAACTATGTAAGATGCCTAATGCAACACATGCGAAGAATGTAATTAATAGGCTCGGCTACTAATATGGCATATGGCATTTTGAACAACATGTGATTTAAACACGTATTCAACGAAGTATTGAAATGGCAATGCAATTTGAATGCACCGAGCCTCGGTGCATGCAATAAAAATGAATGGATGCAAGCATACGATATGCTAATTAAAACATGTCCCTAATCTAACCATCAAAAGCGATTAAGTAAAATGGAGAAAGATGTGGGGTTGGAAGACATACACACACACGCACACTTATTATAACATTACGCCCTCGCAAAGAAGGGTCCGAATAAATAAGAGCTAAGCTAATCTAAGCGAAGCTAATCTGATTAAGCTAATTAGACTAAATATTACAAACCAAATGAATAACTAGCTAAGCTAATTACTAATTACTACAACACTTTAACTAACTAGCAAACTAATTAATTAATTTACAAGACAAATGCGCACGAACGAAGCATTTAAGGTATTAAACTATGTTGCCACTGCTCCGCCTCAGGAAGTGGAAGATGCACATGCTTGGTTTTTGCCCCGAAAAGACCTCTATTTTCCTTTTGAAAGCCTCTGTTTGCAGGGTTGAACATTTCCAGAACCTTTCTGCTCTACCTTACCAAATCTTTGCTGAGATTTGCATTAGTGGCCTACCAACCACAGAGGGAAGCTGCCAGCCATCTACCAGCCAGTGAGGTGTCCTGCTGGCTAGAAATGATGCCCTGCCCACCATGAATGGTGCACTGCCGGCCACTGATGCATTGGATCACCATGCTGCAACAGAGCACAAACAGAACAAAAAATCGGGTTTTCCCAAGGATTTGTTTGTACTGTATCCCTCCTTATCATCTCAATATCTCAAAGGAGTGACACATTTGGATCTAAAACCACCAATCAAGCAAGTTCATTGCATGATGGCCAAAGATCCAAGTTGTACAATTTCGATAAATGGACAAATATGACCAACAAGACCATCACCCTATCATGCATGATCAAGGGCAATGGAAACCTAGGAAAGTGGCACATTTCATCACTTTTGAGTATGAAATGTCCTATTTTCCTCGTGTTCAAATTAACGTCTGATTTGAACAGATGCAATGCAACACAAAGACATGCTTATCTTGCCACTTTTACTTGTCAATTTTGTTTACGCATTTTAATTACCAAATCATTCTTTAATCAATTTGTCCATTGGTGAGTATCCTCTAAGGTGAAGGAAGTGCCAACCAAGGGATAGTGTAAGGCAAGAGACAGATCATACCTTTGATAATGAACCCTCAAAGAGGATTAAACCATTGAGCATGACCTCAATCTCAAGCTTAAAGGATCCCTAGTTTGAAACAACCCTCAAAAGCAAATGAAAGAGTGAAGCAAAGAGGGATGTTGCAGAGATTTAGGTGCTGAAATTGAGTGATAAAACCACTAAAAACATGCAGCAAAGTCACACCAATGATGTTTAAAGCCTTAAAACAACAAGCTAGTGCAAGGATTTACACTACAACTACACAAAACAAAGTTCAAATGAACCAAACAGCCCAAAACAGAGCTAAAGTAGGCTATTTCAGAGGCTAAAACATGCTGGACTTAAGCTAAGTTAAGCTAGAAAAACATACTAACATGTAAGGCTAACTAAGCATGCAAACAACACACAAGGAAGGGAGGCTAACCCCTCCAATTTTGGACTTCAAAATGAGATTTTTGCCACTAAAAAACCTCTGAAATTCAGTGGTTAAAAGGCCCAAAAAATTTGGTTTGAAAGTGGTGAATAAAGGCACAAAAGCTTTACAAGCTAATAAGCAAGAAGGGCGAACCACCCTCTAACCAAAAAATGGCTCAAACCACCATTTTTAAGCCACAAAAATAGAGCCTTTTACAGTTCAAAACCAGCCCGAAAAAAAAATTGAAAAAGATAGAAAGACAAGTATTGAAAATAAGATAACAAGACTAGTATTCTACCTCTTGAAGCAAAGACCACTTTAGGTATAAGTTCAAGCCAAAACCACCTTCAAGAGCTCCAAGAAGGCCCCAAGGAACCTCATCTCAAAGGTGAGATGATTTGGTTTAGGAGAAGTAGGCAAAAGTGTAGAGAAACTAGGCAAACACACACAATTTTGCGAGAGAGAGAGAGAGAGAGAGAGAAATCTAGAGAGAGAAAAAAATTTATGTCTCAAATTTTATGTCACAAACAATGGCGGCCGGCTAGCCATCAGTGGTGGCTGGCAAGGCTTCGTTGATGGCAGGCAATGCATATCAATGGCCGGCAAAGGAGAAGTAGTGGCCGACAGCCTCTAAGGATGGCCGACAGGACATCAGAAACTTCAGACTGAAAAGACCCAGGCATGGTCCAAAGATGAGACAAAATGGATGCAGGGTTTGAAATTCTCAAAGTTATGGCATTCCACTAGAGACTTCGAGCGTTTAGTGAGCTAATAGACTCATCATTGGATGTACCTGCAAGAACATCCATGCCTTAAAGGGCCGTCAAAAATGGGGTGTCTACACCAGTTAACTAGCTAATTAAATAATTACAACACAAGTGCAATTAGAATAAGTAATTAAACTAAATAACTAACTACTACGCCACTAGAAACGAGGGATATTCATGTGCATGCTCGGTTTCCACCCCAAAAGACCTTTGTTTTGCTTCTGAATACCTCTGTTTGCACAGTTGAACACCAACATTGCTGCTCACTCTACTCTGCGTTACAAACTCACTACTGAATTTTGCACCAGTGCCCAGCCGGCCAATGATGAGGACTACCGGCCACCAGCGATGGCCGCCCGGCCGTCAAAGGTGGTCTGCCAGCCATGGAAAGTAGCCTGCCGGCCACTGTTGCACTGTTCTCCTTGCTGCAACAGAGGACAAACAAAGCATATACAGGGTATTTTCAAGGGTTTTCTGCACAACTCACCCCTCCTTTTCATGAGCAAATCCAAGGAATGGTGAACTTAAGGCACAAACGACCAACTCAAGCAATTTCATTGCATGATAGCTTGTGAATCAAAATGTGCAATTCCAATGAATGCAACAAAAAGAGACTCTAAAGACCACTTCCCTATCATGGATGATCAAGGGAAGTGGTGACCTTGGAGCCTTGAATCATTTCATCACTAATGATTATGAAATGGTTCAAGCTTCCATGTGTTCAATTAATGTCAGATTGAACACAACCAATTATTATCTTGCACCATTTTTAGTCCTAATTTTAGTTACTCATTTTAGTTTTCCAACCATTCTTTAATCAATTAAGTCCAATGTTGAGTTTAAGTCTTCTCAAAGTTAAGCCAAAATCATGCTAGAAAGATAGTCTAAAGCATGGCACACATTAGGCTAATTCATGGAATTGCACTACAAGTGCATGGAGCATGCAAGGGCCAACCAAACCAAACCTTAATAGAGGTATGACATGGCAAAACATCACCAATAACATGCTAAAATGGACTCAACATAAGCTACAAAAACATGCTACTTCATGAAGCATACTAGACTAGTTTATGAAATTTACACTACAAGTGTATTAAGCAAGCATGAGCTGATCAAGACAACCAAAAACAGTGGCATGCCATCTCAAAATAACCCCATATACATGCTAAGAACAAGCCAACACAAGCTTAATAAACATGCTCACATGAGGCATATGAAGCAAGTATTCAAAATACAAGAAGAGGGGATGACTCTCTCCTATTTGGGACCCCAAAATCACCTTTCCACGTGGTGAGAAGGCCATGCAAAGGCTAGAACAAAAGCCTAAAGGGATGACTCAAAACAAGGCCTAACAAGGCCTAAGACGGGGTAGACCACCCCCAACAAAAAAAGTGACCATAAACAAACATTTTAAGGACTGAAAAATAGAACTTTTTGCAGTAGGAAGTTAAGCTTAAATCAACATGCAAATAAGTCTAAAAGCATAAACAAAACAAGGGGTTTAAGGGGTTAAAGGCTCACCCTTGTAGAACCTCTTTAAGGCTACCACTCCAGCAGCTTTCTTGGATCAAAACCAGTCCACAAGCACCAAAAACAACCTCAAGAAGCCTCAGCAACAAAGGATGGTGTTTGAGTGTGTGTTTATGTGTTAAAGTATGATAAAACTACACTTTAAGGCACAAAAATGAAGAACAAGAGCAAGATAGATACAAGTATGTATGTATAACTCTCAAGCTTCAAGAACTCAACCTGGAGGAGGGAGGAGGAGGTTCTCTCTTATAGAGAACCAAACTCAAGCTTGTTGGACAAGCTTAGGGTTCAAGGCCATCCCTCCATACACGTGTATGGAGGATGGCTTTAGTGCCTTCCAACTGTGCCAGCTGGATGAAAATATCTCCAAAAAGGTGATAAAAAGCAACCGACCACTTGAAGTGGTCGGCCGACCACCGCAAGTGGTCTCCTAAGGCAAAAAGTGGTCAGCCATGGTGGGAGAAGGTCAGCAGCATGAAAACAATGCAGTGGTGTGGTGGCCGACTAGAAAACGTGGCCCAAAGACCAAGAAAATCAGTTAGCCGACCAGAAAAATGGCTGGCGGGGGAAAAATGGTCTCCAAGGGGAAGAACTGGTCTCCCACCCTTGTACCACCTTTCAAACAAGGAAGACAAGGTTTGTGCCAAAAACAAACCAAAACGGATGGAAGACGAAAGTTCGGGAGGCAAAGCGCGCAGCCGAAAGCCTCGAAAACTAGTCTACCGGCACCAAAAGTGGTCTCCTGGACCACAGTGTCCCTCTAGGAAAAGGCAACAAGGTGTGGTTCAAAAACCACGCCAAACAGAGAACATTCAGTGGTCCCGAGTCAAGGCGTGCGGCCGAAGGCTTCGAAAACTACAAACTGGTCTCCAAATGAGAAAAGTGGTCTACGACCACAAAGAGGTGGTCTATAAGACCACTCCCTCCCTCTAGGGAAGAGAAACAAGACTTGGTCCACAAACCGAGCCAAAGCACAAAGAGTTCAGAGGCCCGGAGGCAAGGCTCTCAGCCAAAACTCCGAAACCTTGAAAAGAGCACGACATGCACAATCACCGAGCCCTCAATCGATGACGTCTGAGTCTTAGGGTCGGTCAAAAATGGGGTGTCTACAACAGGTCCAGAGCGCTTGGAGGATATCCGAACTGTCCGAAGCTATGATGTTATACTACCTAGCAAAAAGAAATAAAGCAAAAAGAAACCAGTAATAAGAAACCGCACAGCACCTCAACTCAGATGTATGCAGATGTAATCAAAGTTGTAGGACTGCATTCAACACTGAATTCTGCCCCCAAAACTGATACACAACTTGCAACTGATACGCACATTCCTGTACAGTGTCACTATAAAGCATATACCAGCTAAGTGAGAGCTAAAACACCCCTATGAGGGGTAGGGTTACCCTGTCCTAGTTTCGTCAGGAACCATAGTTCACTATTCAAACAAAGTGGTTTCATGCAATCCTGTATTCGGGTGAGCATCCTGTCCTAGTTTGGAACAGTCTCTACGGCTTTCGATGTGCAACTAGACCAAATAGTCAAAAGGGTACCTCAGCAAGACCACCTAATATACCTCTCACACCTAACACCAAGAAATGAAATGAGGATTAAACGGTATAGCGGTAGTCCAGATCCAAGGGTTGTGTTCCCATCATGGCAGAGCCTATGACCGATTAGCCTTTTGGCAAGCTTTTAGGAAAGCCTCCGGCAAACTGTCTAGGAATAGCAGATGGCAAACACAGTGACTTAAACGCACCAATGTAAATGCAACGCAAAGAAAATATAAGTGTACATAAAATTTCATATCATGAAGTTTGAGTCAAGTTCTCTAAAGTCCCCAGCAGAGTCGCCAGAAACTGTAGCTCACCTTTTTTGCGCCCCCTTTCGGAAGTTTGAAAATAAGCCCTACAGTTCGAACTCCCGCGGTTCTGAATCTGATTCCACAAGTGCAATGCGAAATAGATAATCACCAAAGAGTCCAAATCCAACAAATCTTTTGGAAAATCAATTTCGAATCAAAAGTGCCAAAAATGAACTGATTTGCCAGATACAGAGTCGCCACCTAAATATTTTATTTTGGGGAAATCTAGGAAACCCATGACTCGTGCTAAAGGCCACGTGTCCGTCATCACCAAGATTGTCTCAGCTTAGGAACTTAGGTATGAAAAGGGAAGATCATGAATATATTTGAGCACCCCCGCTCGCTCGATCAAAAATCGGCCTTTACTAATCATGATAGGATTTTTATGTACATTACATGTTCTTATTCCGATTTATTAGGCTATCATTACTATGTGATACGCACACACAAGTATAGACAAACTTTGCAAGAATTGGAACATTTCAAGTCATGTTTGTTTTGGAAATTGTTTTGAATATGTTTCACTTGAAAAAGTGATCGC
The DNA here is from genome assembly GCA_030407325.1 of Camellia japonica. Classification (NCBI taxonomy): domain Eukaryota; kingdom Viridiplantae; phylum Streptophyta; class Magnoliopsida; order Ericales; family Theaceae; genus Camellia; species Camellia japonica. The sequence continues at coordinate 94,347,343 of JAPPVO010000002.1, forward strand.
ATATAAACATTACTCAAATTATTCCAATTAAAGCAGCAAGCCTTCATCCACAAGCATTCAAGCAGTTATAGCACTTCAGCATTTAGCCTCATGGCAAGCATGCTAGACATGGCAACATCAACACTCATGCAATATGCTAAAGCGAGTAAAGGCTCACCTAGTATTCCAAGCCAAAATGAACAAAAGAGTTAGAAAAAATGCATGGTTCCTAACTATGCAATATAACTAATGCAACACATGCGATATGCAATCTAAATAGGCTCGGCTACTAAACATGGCATATGAAATAATTTGATAACATGTGATCTAAGCATGTATTCAAAAAAGAATTGAAACGACAACACAATTAGAATGATGAACCGAGCCTCAGTGCATGAAATACAAGTGGATGCAAACATAAAGAATGCTAATGGAAACGTGATGTCCCTAAACTAACCGTCATAAGCAGTTAAATAAAAGTGAGAAAGACGTGGGGTTGGAAGACATACACATTATTACAACATTGCGCTCTCACGAAGGAGAGTCCGAATGCATAAACTAGCTAATTAACTAACTAATTAGAGCTAAAACTAATTAAGCTAACTATTACAAACCAAAACGAATAAACTAGCTAAGCTACTTAACTAGTTATTACAACACTTGAATTAACTAACCAGTTGTGGACTCTCCTTCTTTCGTGCCTCCTTTCAGAAGGTTTGAAAAGAATGCCTCACAGTTCGGACTCCCACGGTTCTGAATCTAATCTCACAAGTGCAATGTAAAACTGATTAACACCTAAGAGTCCAAATTCGGCTAATCTTTTTGGAAAATCGATTTTAAATCAAATAATGCCAAAATTAGACTACTTTGCCCGATACAGAGTCACCACCTAAATATTTTATTTTTGGAGAAATTTAGGAAACCCTAACTTGTTGCAAAGGCCACGTGTCCGTCATCACCAAAGTTGCCTCGGCTCGGGAACTTGGGTACGAAGGGGGAAGGTCATGAATTGAGCACCCCCGCTCGCCCGATCAAAATATTGGCCTCTACTAATCATGATATGAATTTTATGTACATTATGTGCTCTTGTTCCGGTTATTAGCTAACATTACTACGTGATTCGCACGAGCAAGTATAGACTAGTTTGCTCAATTTGGAACAATTCAACTCATGTTTGTTTATGAAAATGGTTTGAATTTGCCACTTCAAGTGAGCTTAAAGATACAAATTTGCCACCAAGCATAGTGGGCTTAAAACAAGATTTGCCACTCAACAAAGTGGAATCGTTCCAATTCAAACAACAAGCCTTCATCCATAGGCGTTCAAGCAGTTTAGCATTTAAGCACATAGCCTCATGGCAAGCATGCTAAACATGGCAACATTCACACTTACGCAAGTATGCTAAAGCGTAAAAACTCACCTATTACTCCGAGCTAGGAAAACATGAGTTAGTGAAATACGCATGACTCCTAACTATGTAAGATGCCTAATGCAACACATGCGAAGAATGTAATTAATAGGCTCGGCTACTAATATGGCATATGGCAATTTGAACAACATGTGATTTAAACACGTATTCAACGAAGTATTGAAATGGCAATGCAATTTGAATGATGCACTGAGCCTCGGTGCATGCAATAAAAATTAATGGATGCAAGCATACGATATACTAATTAAAACATGTCCATAATCTAACCATCAAAAGCGATTAAGTAAAATGGAGAAAGATGTGGGGTTGGAAGACATACACACACACGCACACTTATTATAACATTACGCCCTCGCAAAGAAGGGTCCGAATAAATAAGAGCTAAGCTAATCTAAGCGAAGCTAATCTGATTAAGCTAATTAGACTAAATATTACAAACCAAATGAATAACTAGCTAAGCTAATTACTAATTACTACAACACTTTAACTAACTAGCAAACTAATTAATTAATTTACAAGACAAATGCGCACGAACGAAGCATTTAAGGTATTAAACTATGTTGCCACTGCTCCGCCTCGGGAAGTGAAAGATGCACATGCTTGGTTTTTGCCCAGAAAAGACCTCTATTTTCCTTTTGAAAGCCTCTGTTTGCAGGGTTGAACATTTCCAGAACCTTTCTGCTCTACCTTACCAAATCTTTGCTGAGATTTGCATTAGTGGCCTACCAACCACGGAGGGAAGCTGCCAGCCATCTACCAGCCAGTGAGGTGTCCTGCTGGCTAGAAATGATGCCCTGCCCACCATGAATGGTGCACTGCCGGCCACTGATGCATTGGATCACCATGCTGCAACAGAGCACAAACAGAACAAAAAATGGGGTTTTCCCAAGGATTTGTTTGTACTGTATCCCTCCTTATCATCTCAATATCTCAAAGGAGTGACACATTTGGATCCAAAACCACCAATCAAGCAAGTTCATTGCATGATGGCCAAAGATCCAAGTTGTACAATTTCGATAAATGGACAAATATGACCAACAAGACCATCACCCTATCATGCATGATCAAGGGCAATGGAAACCTAGGAAAGTGGCACATTTCATCACTTTTGAGTATGAAATGTCCTATTTTCCTTGTGTTCAAATTAACGTCTGATTTGAACAGATGCAATGCAACACAAAGACATGCTTATCTTGCCACTTTTACTTGTCAATTTTGTTTACGCATTTTAATTACCAAATCATTCTTTAATCAATTTGTCCATTGGTGAGTATCCTCTAAGGTGAAGGAAGTGCCAACCAAGGGATAGTGTAAGGCAAGAGAGAGATCATACCTTTGATAATGAACCCTCAAAGAGGATTAAACCATTGAGCATGACCTCAATCTCAAGCTTAAAGGATCCCTAGTTTGAAACAACCCTCAAAAGCAAATGAAAGAGTGAAGCAAAGAGGGAGGTTGCAGAGATTTAGGTGCTGAAATTGAGTGATAAAACCACTAAAAACATGCAGCAAAGTCACACCAATGATGTTTAAAGCCTTAAAACAACAAGCTAGTGCAAGGATTTACACTACAACTACACAAAACAAAGTTCAAATGAACCAAACAGCCCAAAACAGAGCTAAAGTAGGCTATTTCAGAGGCTAAAACATGCTGGACTTAAGCTAAGTTAAGCTAGAAAAACATACTCACATGTAAGGCTAACTAAGCATGCAAACAACACACAAGGAAGGGAGGGTAACCCCTCTAATTTTGGACTTCAAAATGAGATTTTTGCCACTAAAAAACCTCTGAAATTCAGTGGTTAAAAGGCCCAAAAAATTTGGTTTGAAAGTGGTGAATAAAGGCACAAAAGCTTTACAAGCTAATAAGCAAGAAGGGCGAACCACCCTCTAACCAAAAAAATGGCTCAAACCACCATTTTTAAGCCACAAAAATAGAGCCTTTTACAGTTCAAAACCAGCCCCAAAAAAAATTGAAAAAGATAGAAAGACAAGTATTGAAAATAAGATAACAAGACTAGTATTCTACCTCTTGAAGCAAAGACCACTTTAGGTATAAGTTCAAGCCAAAACCACCTTCAAGAGCTCCAAGAAGGCCCCAAGGAACCTCATCTCAAAGGTGAGATGATTTGGTTTAGGAGAAGTAGGCAAAATTGTTGAGAAACTAGGCAAACACACACAATTTTGCGAGAGAGAGAGAGAGAGAGAGAAATCTAGAGAGAGAAAAAAAATTATGTCTCAAATTTTATGTCACAAACAATGGCGGCCGGCTGGCCATCAGTGGTGGCTGGCAAGGCTTCGTTGATGGCAGGCAATGCATATCAATGGCCGGCAAAGGAGAAGTAGTGGCCGACAGGACATCAGAAACTTCAGGCTGAAAAGACCCAGGCATGGTCCAAAGATGAGACAAAATGGATGCAGGGTTTGAAATGCTCAAAGTTATGGCATTCCACTAGAGACTTCGAGCGTTTAGTGAGCAAATAGACTCATCATTGGATGTACCTGCAAGAACATCCATGCCTTAAAGGGCCGTCAAAAATGGGGTGTCTACACCAGTTAACTAGCTAATTAAATAATTACAACACAAGTGCAATTAGAATAAGTAATTAAACTAAACAACTAACTACTACGCCACTAGAAACGAGGGATATTCATGTGCATGCTCGGTTTCCACCCCAAAAGACCTTTGTTTTGCTTCTGAATACCTCTGTTTGCACAGTTGAACACCAACATTGCTGCTCACTCTACTCTGCGTTACAAACTCACTACTGAATTTTGCACCAGTGCCCAGCCGGCCAATGATGAGGACTACCGGCCACCAGCGATGGCCGCCCGGCCGTCAAAGGTGGTCTGCCAACCATGGAAAGTAGCCTGCCGGCCACTGTTGCACTGTTCTCCTTGCTGCAACAGAGGACAAACAAAGCATATACAGGGTATTTTCAAGGCTTTTCTGCACAACTCACCCCTCCTTTTCATGAGCAAATCCAAGGAATGGTGAACTTAAGGCACAAACGACCAACTCAAGCAATTTCATTGCATGATAGCTTGTGAATCAAAATGTGCAATTCCAATGAATGCAACAAAAAGAGACTCTAAAGACCACTTCCCTACCATGGATGATCAAGGGAAGTGGTGACCTTGGAGCCTTGAATCATTTCATCACTAATGATTATGAAATGGTTCAAGCTTCCATGTGTTCAATTAATGTCAGATTGAACACAACCAATTATTATCTTGCACCACTTTTAGTCCTAATTTCAGTTACTCATTTTAGTTTTCCAACCATTCTTTAATCAATTAAGTCCAATGTTGAGTTTAAGTCTGCTAAATGGAAAGAAGGCTCAAACTAAAAGTTGTTTTAGGCATGAAAGAGAGATCATGCCGTTGGTAATGAACCCCTTAAGGGATTAAACCATTAAGCATAACATCTCAATCTCATACTTTAAACAAACAAATTGTTTGAACTACTTTCAAAGGAAAGCAAAAGCCAATAAAGGAGGGAGATTGCAGAGATGATTAGATGCTGCAAATGAGTGACAAAAGCATAAATGAATGCTATCAACTCAAATGAGATGGTGTCTAAGGCCTAAAACACCAAACTCATGACTACAATTGCATTATAAGCATACAAAACAAAGCTCAAATACAACTTATAGCCCAAAAACAATGCTAAAACAGTCTAAAATAAGTCCTAAAACATATTGGACTTAAGCTAAAAATAACTAGATTAACATGCCAAAACATGGCACAAACTAGGCTAGTAAGCAAGACACAAGGAGGGGAGGCTAAACCCTTCAAATTTGGAGTTCAAAACATGATTTTGCCCACTAAAAAAGCCCTAAAAATTAGTTTTTAAAAGATTGGAAAAAGATAGTAAAAGGGTGGGAAACACAAGGGTAAAGGCCTCCAAAACAAGGTATAAAGAAAGGCTATCAACCCATCAACCTTTAATGGCCTTAAACCCAAGCTTTAGCCCAAAGATACAGAGTTTTGGCAGCCCCAAAACAAAGGAAAAATAGTAGGAATAATAGCAAATAAATCAAAGCTACAAGCAAAGCATTATATCTTTTGAAGAGAAGAGTAATTCCAAGCAACAAAACCAAGTAAACACACCCTCTAGAGCTGAAACCAAGCTCAAAAGTACCTCAGCTCAAAGATGAGAAGATTTGGTTAAGGGTGTATAGGTAAAGGTTAAGGAATTGTAGGCAAAAATGTAAAAATTTGCTAGAGAGAGAGGAAAATTTTTGATCTCAAAATTTTCTAACCTTCAAACATGAGAGAGGGGCCTCCTATATATAGAAAATATGAAATTCCCTTAAGGAGACACAGCCTTACATGTGGGGATAGATGCATGCATCTGTGCAAACAGCTGGCACAGCTGGCATAAAATATCTACAAAATATATTGGTGGCCGGCAGTGATGGCCGGCAAGCGACGTCAGTGGGCGGTCGGCCATCACTGGTGGCCAAAAAACCACATCAGTGGCCGATAGCCAAAAAGTGATGGCCGGCATCCCAAAAGGGGTGGCCGGCAAGCCACCAGAGGCTGCAGGCTTGAAAAGCTAGGCTTGGTCCAAAACTGGGACAACAAAGGCACTAGATTTGATAGGCTCAAAGTTGTGGCATTCCACTAAAGACTTCGAGCACTTGGCGAGCAAATACATTCATCATCGGGTGTGCATGTGAGGACGTGCAAGTCGTAAGGGCTGTCAAAAATGGGGTGTTTACACCTCTATAGTGCTATAAGAAAGATGGAAGCATGGCTCCTTCAGCGGAAGGTCCTCTGACACGCCACGTACAACGTCGCTGAAGTGCCTGACACCTCCGGATGGTAATATATGTGTGTAGGGATGATATATCTCTGGATTAAAGGGCCGAATCCCCAGTGGTAACAGCTCAGGCTCGAGTCCAAGAGAGAATCTATCTCTAGGTCAACTGCAATACCCTTCGCCGCTAGCTCCTCAACCTCAGTAGTGGGTGATAGTGGAGGCGGAACCTCGTCATGTAGAATATCGTCTACCATCTGGGAAAGTAGTTGAAAAGTTGGTGAAAAATGAAAAAGAAAATGAAGAAAAGAGGGAAAACTCGGAAAAAGTCAACCCTAGGAGAGAGAAAATGGGAGAAAAAGTCAAAACCTAAGAAAGTTCATGAAACATGAGAGAAACTCAAGAGGAACAAGCCTAAAGTGGTGAAAATGTAAGAAAAAAAATAACAAAATCAAATTTTGTTTGGTTCAAAACATAGAGAATTGAGAGGGTTTTACAGAAAAAATTTACGTGGGGCATTGGAAAATGCGTATAAAGCGTAAATCTAGAGAGAGGAAGCGCCTAGAGAGAGAAGGAGGATTTTCGGACAAGGGTGTGTGAGCAAACGAAGTATGGAAGTATATATTTAAAGGTCCATGCGTGAAAAGTCAAAACTGCCCCGAGGAAAGCACAGGTGGCTGGCAAGCTTTATTGTTGGCCAGCAACCTTTTTAGGAGGCCGACAAGTGGTCGGTGGTCTTCATTTGTGGCCTAGTACTGTTTTGTGCATCAGTTTTCCCACGTAGTGTATGGAAGGTTCTTGTTTTGGATTCAAATGGCTGCGTTCTGGTGCGTGACTGTGCCCCACGTACCAAGATGAATGCGGTGTATGCTTTTTAAGCATGTTGCAACGTCCCTGAGAGGTAAGTTGGAGGTTGTCGCAGAACATTACTTTTGCTCATTCTGTCAAATTACGTATTTGTTCTCTTCTGTTGCATCGAATATGCGTTTTCACATACACTTATGTTGCACGCATGCCCTGCATTGTTCATGATTCATGCATTGAGTATGCTTGCATAGAATATTGTTTCAATTAACATCGTACATCGGTTGTCTGTCTTGCATGGAAAATGCATTCTCATTATGTTGAGTTGTCATCTTGTTCACTTTGTGCATCTATCGCACTTGTTCGCTTCATACCTTGTTTTACTATCTTCATGGGTTTCGTTTTCCGAGGCCAAGGCCTTCTAGGGGGAGAGTTAATCTTGCTTAAGTTCTGACTATTTGATTGTTCCTTTGTTGACTTGTTTAAATAGGTTAAAAATAGCAGGTGTGCCTATTTGTTCACACCACCTTTCCTCCTCTCACGTGCGACGCGTGAGGATTGTTTAAACCGGTTTAAAATAGCAAGTGGGCCTATTTGTTCACACCACCTTTCCTCCTCTCGCGTGCGACGCGTTAGGATTGTTTAAATCGATTAAAAATAGCAGGTGCGCCTATTTGTTCACACCACCTTTCCTCCTCTCGCATGCGACACACTAGGATTGCTTAAATCAGTTAAAAACAGCAGGTGCGCCTATTTGTTCGCACCACCTTTCCACCTCTCATGTGCGACGCATTAGGATTGCCTAAATCAGTTAAAAACATTGGGTGCACCCGGTGTTCACACCACCTTTCCTCCTCTCACGTGCAACGTGTTAGGATTGCTTAAATTGGTTAAAAATAGTAGGTGCCCTTGTTTGTTCACATCACTTTTCCTCCTCTCGCGTGCAATGCGTTAAGATTGCTTAAATCGGTTAAAAACAACAAGTGCGCCTGTTTGTTCACACCACCTTTCCTTCTCTCGCGTGCGATGCGTTAGGATTGATTAAATTGGTTAAAAACAACAGGTGCGCTTGTTTGTTCACACCACATTTCCTCCTCTCGTGTGCGACACGTTAGGATTGTTTAAATCGGTTAAAAATAGCAGGTGCGCCTGTTTGTTCACACCATCTTTCATCTTCTCACGTGCGACGCGTTAGGATTATTTAAATCGGTTAAAAATAGCAGGTGCACTTGTTTGTTCACACCACATTTCCTCCTCTTGCGTGCGACGCATTAGGATTGTTTAAATCGGTTAAAAACGTTAGGTGCGCCCGGTGTTTACACCACCTTTCCTCCTCTCTCGTGCAACGCATTAGGATTGTTTATATCAATTAAAAACAACAGGTGCGCCTGTTTGTTCACACCACCTTTCCTCCTTTCGTGTGTGACACATTAGGATTGTTCAAATCGGTTAAAAATAGTAGGTGCGCCTGTTTGTTCACACCACTCTTCCTCCTCTTACGTGAGACGCGTTAGGATCTCGAGTCTTTGGTTAAAAACATCGGGTGTGCCCGGTGTTCTCACCATCTTTCCTCCTCTCGCGTGAGACGCATTGGGATTGTTTTCCTCGATTAAAAAAACATCTGGTGCGCCTGGTGTACCATCTTTTCACGCTCTCTGCGCGAGGCACAATTTGGGTTTGGAACCTTATCCATTCTTCCTATGTGAGATGTTGCTTAGCTTATATTTCTTACATCCTTTCTACATGGGACATAGTTTGGTTTGTGCTTTCGTTGTCTCAATCGCATGAGACGTGTTTATTTATTCGCGTCTTTCCGTGTAAGACACAACTTGATTCGTTTTGCTTTAATTTATGCTGCATTGTTTTGTTTTATTGCATAATCATAAGTTATTTTTTCTGTATGTGATTTCCTTCTTGCCCCTGAACTACACTGGTTTGATTCCTTGCAAAGGGATACGTAGGCAGCTTGTGAACATAACCATTTATTTATGTCTTGTTTGTTTTGCCCAAGTCTTACAGCCTCATCAAAATGGGCCGTCTTTGGGCTTTGATATTCAAGCACGTCATTTCATGACTTTGAGTTCAGCCAAACAGGGGCAACTGTCGACACCCCATTTTGACCGCCCTTACGACTTGGGCACCATCACTTGCACACCCAATGATGAATGTATATGCTTGTCAAGTGCTCGAAAGTCCTCAGCGGAATGCCACAGCCTTGAGCCTCAAAACCCTGCAAACCTTGTGCCTTGTTTTTGCACCAAAACCCCGGCCTTTCAAACCTAAAAAACCGAGGACCTGCAAGCCCATTTTTATGGGCTGTCGACCGTCCCTTTTGGCTACCAGCCACCCTTGTGCCTTGTCGGCCAAGTGTGTGGATTGCCGGCCAGAATTGGTGGCCTGCGGGCCACAAGTGTGTTTTGTAGATATTTTCTGCCAGCTGTTTGCACAGATGTTTGCATCTACCTACATGTGTATGGATGGATGTTTCGGAAGGAATGTGATATTTTTCTATAAATAGAGGACCTCCCCTTTCATTTTTGAGGGTTAGAAAAATTGGAGCAATACAATTCTCTCTCTCTCTCTCTCTCTCTCTCTCTCTCTCTCTCTTCCTAGTTATTTTAACCTTTGCCTATACACTCTAAACCAAATCTTGCCATCTTTGAGTTGAGGTACTTTTGAGCCTATTTTGAGCTCTTGAGGCTGCGCATGTGTTGAATTGTTGATTAGAAGTGTTCTTCTCTTCAAGAGGTATAAGGCTTGGTTTGTTTCTTTGTTTTGTTTGCTATTTTTCCTACTATTTTTCTATTGTTTTTGGACTGTATAAACTCTGTAATTTTGGGCTGAAACTTGTGGTTTAAGGCATTAAAGGGTGGAGGGGCAGTTCACCTTTCTTTCCACCTTGCTTCTCTAGCCTTTACCCTCGTATTTCCCACATTTACACTATCTTTTTTTGAGCTTTTAAACACTATTTTTTTAAGCTTTTTCAATGGCTTAAAAGTTGTTTTGAAGTCCAAAATTGTAGGGGTTAGCCTCCCCTCCGTGTGTCTTGCTTACTAGTTTAACAAGCTCTATGTTTTAGCTTATTGTTCTAGCTTTTGTTAGCTTAATTCCAGTATGTTTTAGGACTATTTTTAGACTATTTTAGGAGTTTTTTTGGTTATTCATTGCATTTGAGCCTTGTATTGCATGCTTGTAGTATAATTGTCGTCATAGGCTTGGTGGCTTAGGCCTTAGCCACCCTCCTATTTGAGTTGATAGCATTTGTTTATGGCTTTCCATGCTTGCTTTCACCACTAATCACTTCTACAACCTCCTTCCTTTCTTGGGGTTTGCTTTGCTTTGAAAGTTGGTTCAAACTAGTTGCATGTTTAAAGCATGAGATTGAGGTCTTGTGCTTAATAGTTTAATCCCTTTGGGGGTTCATTACCAACGGCATGACATTTCTCTCATGCCTAAAACAACTCTTGGTTTGATGCTTCTTTCCATTAGAGGACTTAAAGCTCACCTTTGGACTTAATTTACTACGGAATGGTTGGTAATTAAAATGGAGTAATAAAATGAAAACTAAAAATGATGCAAGATAATAAATTGTTTTGGGTTCAATCGGATGTAAATTGAACCCTTGAGTTTTGAATCGTTTCATACTGGTTTGTGATGTAAACGGTTCAAGAGTCAATGTCAACCACTTTCCTTGATCAATCCATAATAGGGAGGAGGTTTAAGAGTCTTTATTTGTTGGATTTATTGAACTTGCACCCTTTGATTCATAGGCCATCATGCAATGAAATTGCATAGATTGATGGTTTGTAAACCAAGTTTACCACTCCTTTGAGCTGTTTGATGATAATGAGGGATAAGTTATGCAAACAACCCTTGAGAATATCCTGTTCTTGCTCTGTTTGCTCTCTGTTGCAGTGAGAAGAACTAGGCATCAGTGGCCAGCACGCCACCTTTTGCGGACGGCAGACGATCATTTGTGGCCAGCAAGCGACCACTTTTAGCCTGCCCGCCACCTTTGCAAAACCCAGCAATGGCCTTTTTAAAATGAAACAGAGTTAGTTTTGAGGTGAAAAATAGTGAAATGTTCTACTATGCAACAGAGGCATCTGGCAACAGGATAGTGGCCTTTTTCGAGTGGAAATCTGTGCATGCATGAGCATTCCTCGTTTCCCAAGGTAGAGTAATTAAAATAGCTAGCTTAGCACTTCTTTCATGTTGTATTCACGTAATTAATTAGTTCGTTTTGATTTGTAATTAATAATATTAGTTAGTTTAGTTAGTTAGTTAATTTTTTATAATAATTAATTAGCTAGTTTAGTTAATTATTTCATTCGGTTTGCAATTCGTAGTAATTAGTTTAGCTAGTTAGTTTATTCGGACCCTCTTCCGTGAGGGCGCAAATGTTGTAATAACGTGTATGTCTTCCAATCCCACGTGCGGACGCGCCCTTGAGGGCCTACGCTTTTTCACAGTTCAGACTCAAATGTCACGGTTCTTAATCTGATCTCACAATGTGTGATGTGAGACTGATAAATCACCAAAGAGTCGAAATCCGGCAAATCGTTTTTGGAAAACTGATTTTTAAGAAAGAAGTGCCACACATGGACTGCTTTGCCAGATACAGAGTCGCCACCTAAATATTTTGTTTTGGGGGAATTTAGGAAACCCTGACTCGTGCCTAAGGCCACGTGTCCGTCATCATCAAAGTTGCCTCGGCTCGGGAACTTGGGTACGATTGGGGAAGGTCATCTATGAGCACCCCCGCTCGCCCGATCTGAAGATCGGCCTGTACTAAGCATGATATCGAGTTTTTCAAAACACATGCACTCTTATTCCGGTTAATTAGCTAGAATTACTATGTGATGCGCACAACACACAAGTATAGACTAGATCGCCTAATTTGGAACAAAGCATCGCATATCCATTTGTTTCAAAATGGTTTGAAGTTTGCTACTCGCAAGTAGTCTAAAATACGGATTTCAATGAATCGTTCCAATTAAAGTAATCCAACCTTCACCCACGGGCATTCAGGCAGTTATATCACATAAGCAATTAGCCTCATGGTAAGCATGCTGTCATGTTAACACTCACACACATGTAAGATGCTAAAGCATAAACACTCATAGTGTACTCCGAGCCAAAACAAGAAACTAGTTAGAAATCATGCATGATCCTAGTTCATGTTAAGATGGCTAATGCAACACATGCAAAATTCAACCAGAATAGGCTCGGCTAATCTAAAATGGCATGTGAGATGCGACAATTCGATACACGTATTCAACTTAGAATTGAAATACAATGAACTTAGTATGATGCGCCGAGCCCAGTGCATGCAATACAGATGAATGGTGCAAACATGCATAACATAAAGATGCTAATTGAAACGTGCCCTAGAACTAACCATCGTAAGTGGTTAAGTAAGAGGGAGTAAGAAGTGGGGGTTGGAAGACATGCATCACACACACGCACACTTATTACACAATTCGCCCTCTCAACGGAGGGACCGAAAGAATAATACAAATCAAATAATTAACTAACTAACGAGTTAACTAATTATTACACAACATTTAACTAATTAAACAAATTAACTAAGCTATTAAAGTAGTAAAACAGCCTCGGGAAGAGGGATGCATGCGTGCTCGGACAGCTTTGCTCGGAAATCCATCGCCATGTCACATGTTGCCTCTGTTTACACTACTCTGCACCTCCGAGGACTGCACAAGTCTCAAGGATGCTTCTAAATCACCTTCTGAGCACTGTGGGATGTCATCGGCCAAAAGTAAAGGCCACCGGCCAAGAGGAACTGGTCACCGACCATTTGTAGGGACCTCGGCCAACAATGCATAGCCGGCCGACACTGAAGATGGCCGACCGGCCATCTCTTCCTGCAGAATCCTGTTTTGCTGCAGCAGAGGACAGACAGAGCATGGCAATGCATTTTTAAGGCAATGTTTGCACCACCACCCTCCTTATCATGTTTGAGACTAAAAGGAGTATGGTTCTCGACCCTCGGGCCATCAATCACGCATTTCAATGCATGATGGCCAAAGGAGCCGAGTGTGCAAATTAATGTACAATGAATGCACATAAACACGAAAGGGGACCCTAACCTCCATCATAGTTGATCAAGAGGCAAGGGATGCATGCTTAATGCTATGCAACCTAGGCATGCAAGCAAGCTAATGCAACATGAACATGCAAACAAGCAATGTTCAATAGGCATACAACCTAAACAAATAAGCATGTTAGGCATGTAACAACAATGCCAATGACAAACATGCAACAACATGTGAGGCAAACATGTGACAACATGTTAAGCAACTTAAAAAAAGAGAATGCATGACAAATGCATTGCAACTTAAGCATGCAACTACATGTCATGGACTAAGTACACAACAAGGCAAGATTGAACTAGCATGCTACGACATGCAATTTACCAAGTATGCGACAAGTATGTGACAACATACAAGGCAAGCATGCAATAACATACGGGGATGGTCTTAAACCAAAATGGACAGCTCTCAAATAGGTCCAAATCAGCGGCCAAAATGCTATGGAAATGGGGACAAAAGCTCATACAAACATGCATATTAATGGTCCATTACTTTAAACATTGTAGAGCAACTTTTAAGAACACTTAAAAGGAATGAAAAGCATGCAAAATGTGACAACATTACATGCTCTGGAATGATGCTAGGAGTGATGCCAAATCACACAAACAAGTCAAGCATGGCATGCTTAAAGGTTTAAAGCCTAAGACTAGTCAAGGGACTTGAACCAAAGCTACCCAAAACAAAGAGCATATGGCTTGCATGACCCAAAATAGTCCTAAAGCATGGCAAACTAAGCCTAAAACATGCAATGACTAAGGCCAAAACAAGCTAAAACAAAGGGGCAAAACATGAGGCATACAAGGCCACAAAAGAGGTGTTACACTACACCTAATGCAACCAACAATGGTATGATTTAAACAACCAAAATCAGATTTATGGCATGTTAAAACAAACTCAAAAAAACACTTAGGTGGCACCTAAATGACCTAAGCATAAGGGCATGCACAATGACCCGATCATGGAGCATAAGACACTAACTCTTCAAGACATTGAAAGGATGGCAAATACAAGCATGAAATATGGACTGAAATAACATGACAAATGATTCCAAATCATTGAAATGGCCCAAGTAAAGCATACTAGTGACTTAAGCACCCAAAGCTAACAAGCTAGATTGTATGGTAGCTATACAAAACAATGCAAGCATAACCAAAACAACAAGAAACAGAGCTCAAGCATGTTAAAACAAAACTAGAAGCTTCATGAAGTTAAGCCAAAATCATGTTAAAAAGACATGTTACAACATGGTGCATGTTAAGGCAAATCATGGGATTACTAGACAAGTATACAAAGCATGCATGGTATGTCTAAACCAAGTCAAAACAGCGCTATATCATGGCAAAACAAAGCCTACCATATACTGAAATGAAGCTAAAACAAGCTAGGCATACAAGCCACCAACATAAGCCATTTATGCAAACATTCAAGACAACAAGGAGAGGGGATGACCCTCTCCTATTTGGGACACCAAAACCACCTCTCCACCACTGAAAATCCTTTGGATTTCAGTGGTAGAGAGGCCATGCAAAGCTAATAACATAGGCCAAAATGGATGCCCAAAAACAAGGCCTAACAAGGCCTTGGAGGGGGGGGGGGAAACAACCCCAAACCTCAAAATGACCTTAAACAAAGTTCTAAAGTAAGAAAAATCAGAACTTTTATCAGTTATAATCTAAGCTCAAAACAATAAGCAAGAAGGGTTAAAAGCTTAAACAAGAATGGGGTATCTAAAGCAAGGAACTCACCCTTGTAGAACCTCTTCAAGAACAAAGCTCCAGCAGGTTTTCTGAGTTCAAATCCACCCAAAAACACCAAAACCAACCCCTTAATACCTCAGTAACAAAGATAAGGTGTATTGCTAGGTGTTTGTGTGCAATAGTAAGACAATACTACTATTTTGAGCAAAAAACAAGGCTAAACAAGGAAGTATAGATACAATCCTATATCTATCCTCTCAAGAACAAATTTTCTGAACCTTGAAGGAGGGAGGAGGGGCTCCCTCTTTATAGAGGCTCAAATTCTAAGGCTTCCAAGAGAAGCCAAGCAAAGAGCAAATCCCTCCATACACGTGTATGGAGGGGGTGAATTGTGGATGCCAGCTGCACCAGCTAGCGTAAAATATCTATACAAAGCAGATGAACAGGGTTTGGCTACCAAAAATGGTCGATCGACCAGCACAAGTGCCGGCCGACCAAATATAGTGCCGACCGGCCAACACTCTTGGCCGGTGGCAAGAAAAAGGGGCCGATGGCCTCATGCCATGGCCGGTGGGTTGAGGGGATGGCAAACAAGCCACCCTCTTCCCTTAGAAGCAAAAACACAAGTGTTTGGTCCATGACCAAGCACAAAACAGACAAGTTGAGAGATCTTTGAGGCAAGGCGCGTAGTCGAGACCTCTGAAAACTCAAAACGAACACGAGTATAGATGATCATCGAGTGTTCAAACGATGATATCCAAATCTTGAGGACGGTCAAAAATGGGGTGTCTACAGTTGCCCCTCTTTGACAGAACTCGAAAGTCACAAAGTGACGGGAGTGAATATCAAAGCCCAGAGACGACCCATTTTTGACAAGGCTGAAAACTTAGACAAGTATGCAAGATAGCAAGATATGTGCCTGAAGGCAGGGGCAAGATGCAAGTGATATGCACGATGCCGTTCATAACTTATGATCATGCAAAGAGAGCTGTGATGAAGCAATTATGCAATATAAATGCAACATTTTAAGCAAGCGAATAAGAGATAACGATCCTACACATTCCAACAGAAAGGGTGTTCTCACTGCATCTAATGCGGAGAAGATTAAAGGCGACTACCGAGGACACCCAGAATCTCAAACACAACATCTCTCAACGTATCATACGCAAGAAAGGCAAAAGAGTATCTCTCAGCGTGGCACACGCATGAGAGGAAATGAAGCATCTCTCAGCATGGCACACGCATGAGTGGAAGGAGAGCATCTCTCGGCGTGGCACACGCGTGAGAGAAAAGAGGGCAATAAAGCACGATGCACATAACAGTGCGAATACGTCCAAACGCGGCACGCGAGTGGAGAAAGGCTGCGCAAGAAAGCACGATGCACATAACAGTGCGGGCACGTCCAAACGCGGCATACGAGTGGAGAAAGGCTGCGCAAGAAAGCGCGATGCACATAACAGTGCGGGCACGTCCAAACGCGGCATGCGAGTGGAGAAAGGACTACGTCCAAACGCGGCACGCGAGTGGAGAAGGGGTAGCAGTTACGTCCACACGCGGCACGCGAGTGGAGAAAGGTTAGCAGTTACGTCCACACGCGGCACGCGAGTGGAGAAAGGTTAGCAGTTACGTCCACACGCGGCACGCGAGTGGAGAAAGGTTAGTAGTTACGTCCACACGCGGCACGCGAGTGGAGAAAGGGTTAGTTACGTCCACACGCGGCACACGAGTGGAGAAAGGGTTAGTAGTTACGTCCACACGCGGCACGCGAGTGGAGAAAAGTTAGTTACGTCCACACGCGGCACGCGAGTGGAGAAAGGGTTAGTTACGTCCACACGCGGCACGCGAGTGGAGAAAGAGTTAGTTACGTCCACACGCGGCACGCGAGTGGAGAAAGGGTTAGTTACGTCCACACGCGGCACGCGAGCGGAGAAAGGGTTAGTTACGTCCACACGCGGCACGCGAGCGGAGAAAGGGTTAGTTACGTCCACACGCGGCACGCGAGTGGAGAAAGGGTTAGGCATTGGAACATGTTCCAAATGCTCTTAACCAAAGAAAGGGAAACATAGGGACATATCCCGGTGTTTCAGAGAAGGAGCGTGCAGAACAATGTAAGTTAGAGGGGTGCAAGACAATGCGAACGAAATATGCGACAATGCGAGAGATTGACATGCATGATAATGCAAATGGAAGATGCATGACAATGCGAGTTATTTGAAATGCATGACAATGCAAATTATTGGAATGTACAATAATGCAAATGAGACACGCATGACAATGCATGAACTGGAATGCATGACAATGCAAACTATTGAAATGCACGATAATGCAAATGATTGGAATGCATGACAATGCATGGACTGAAATGCATGACAATGCATACTGAAATGCATGACAATGCAAATGATTGAAATGCATGACAATGCAAATGATTGAACGCATGACAATGCAAATGAGACAAATGCATGACAATGCATGATTATTGAAATGCATGATAATGCAAACTATTGAAATGCACGACAATGCAAATGATGCACGCATGACAATGCATAAACTGGAATGCATGACGATGCAAATTATTGGAATGCACAACAATGCAAATGAGACACGCATGACAATGCATTAACTGGAATGCATGACAATGCAAATTATTGGAATGCACAACAATGCAAACTATTGAAATGCATGACAATGCAAATGATTGGAATGCATGACAATGCAAATGAGACACGCATGACAATGCATGGACTGAAATGCATGACAATGCATGATTATTGAAATGCAAAATAATGCAAACTATTGAAATGCACGACAATGCAAATGATTGGAATGCATGACAATGCAAATGAGACACGCATGACAATGCATGGACTGAAATGCATGACAATGCATGATTATTGAAATGCATGATAAAAGATGCGTGACAATGCATGTAATTGAAATGCATGACAATGCAAAATGACGATGCAAGTTGTTGATAAGATGCACGATGATGCGAATGAAACACGCGAAATAACACGGATGGAGGGGGGGTGCAAGACAATGCGACCCAAGGGAGGTGCATGACAATGCCAGCATGGCGTGCGCTACAACGCATATAGACGTGCATAACGATGCAAGTGAACAGTGCATAACAATGCAAGTTGTGTGCGCTACAACGGATGTAGACGTGCATAACGATGCAAGACAAAACACGTAATGCAACGCATTTAAAGTAGTTATTGAATCTCGCAAGATACTAAAGGATACGAAAAAGATACAGCTTGCGCATACCGAGCATCGCATATAGAAGACATGGTTCGATGTCAACACGGAAGCCGGTTAAACTTCAAAAGTCCACTTCCTTGCACTGCCTTGAGAGATGAAGGTCCCAAACCATAGAATTGGCCCAACCAAGGGTGTAGGAGGTTCACCGGCCACAAGGGAAGGCCACCGGCCATCCATCGGCCACAAAAGGAGCTCATCGGCCAACTTTTTAGCCGATCGGCTAACAATTTGGCCGACTGGCCAAATATGGCAGTGTCGGGGTAGTTTTGACATTTAGCCACGGGTCCTTAAATATAGGGCCTCAAACCCTATATTTTCACTTCCTCCAAGCTCGAAAAACCCTCCCCTCTCTCTCTAGGTGATTTTCCAACCTTCGATCCCCGTTTTTCTCTTGTTTTCGACACTTTTTCATCGTTCGATTCGCGAAACCCTCACCGTTTCGCACACTTTGAACCGAAAAAATCTAGGTTTCGGTGCACTTTTCTTGGCTTCCATCGTTTGGGGTTTGTTTTCCCTCGATCTTCGTGCCTTTTCCACACCCCGACCTTTCCTCTCATTTTTCACCCTCTCGGGGTTGACTTTTGGCATTCTCGCCTATTTTCCACATTCTCGGCCATTTTTGCACTCTTTCTGAGATGGCGGACGATATTCCACGTGGTGGGACTCCCCCGGAGATGGACGTGGACCCCAAGGTCGAGCTCCTACCTCTTCACATCCGACCGTTCGATCCGGCGACTTATAGGCCGGCGATACATGTGCTGCCTCCCGATGGCATCTGCCAGTTCAGGAGCTATGCGCGAGGCGTGCCACTGGAGCTTTTGTTGTGCGAGCCAGAGTCACATCTATCTTATGGTGCTTCTGAGGTATATTCTTCCTCTATTTCATTTTCTGCAATGTAGAACACATAACTGTGATAGTCGATTCTGTTTTTTAACTAATTAACTCAGACACACTGACACATCACATGCTGTAGTTCACTGTGAGCACACCCATACCCGATATCTGTTTGAATCTGAACACGTGTACACACGCTGTATTCTCAACTGAACCATTCAAACATACTGATACATCATATGCTGTAGTTCATTGCGAGCACACCTGCACCCGATATCTGTTTGAATCTGAACACATGTACACACATTCTATTCTCAACTGAACCATTCAAACATACTGATACATCATATGCTGTAGTTCACTGCGAGCACACCCGCACCCGATATATGTGTAGACTCTGACGCATGCACACACATTGTATTTTCATCAATTCTGAGCGCATTCAACACTGTATTTGTAACACTGTTTCGCAACTGTTTGTTTTGATCACAGGGAGATTCTCATGCCTTACGGGGGTATGGGAACACTGCCGCCCGAGGTTGGTACATGCAGCTACCTGACGCGGTTCGTCGCATTGTTAACCAGGCTAGTTTTGGGACCTTCTGCATGGGACTCTCGCGCCTCACTGCGAGTAGGCCCCTTCTTGCTGCTCTGGCGGAGAGGTGGTGGGATACCACTGACTCCTTCCACCTTTCTGCCACCGGGGAGATGACGATGACTCCCTTTGACTTCTCCATGCTCACAGGCATCGGAGTGGGGGGTGATTCGATCCCCTTTGATACAGACATGGACGAGTGGGATGCCGCTCAGCTATACTTGCTCGGCACTCAGCCACCTCTTGCCCAGGCAAGATTTGTGAGGTACTCGTGGTTCGAGGATCACTTCCGGATCCAGGCGCCTACTACCCGGGAGGAGAAGGAGCAGTACGCTCGTGGCTTCATTATGTTCTTGCTGGGGACCACGCTCTTCGCCGACCGGGTGAACACCGTCGCCCTCTACTTGCTAAGCGCGCTTGTGGATGTGACACAGATCTGCCGCTACGAATGGGGTGGCGCGGGCTTGGCCACTCTTTACGGGTATATAAGCTCATCCTCTCGCTGCAGCGGATAGTTGCTCGGAGGCTACTGGCGAGCTTGGGAGGTACACCTTCTTTTTTCTGTTTTACATTTCCGCTTTACATTATCTGTACTCTGTACATTGCACACATGTAGTCTGCTTCACACTGGTTGTACACTGCACACACGGCACATACATAATCTGCTTTATTCTGCATTTTGCTTTATCTGATAAGCATACTGATGTTGGCTCTGTTATATTTTGCAGTTGTGGGTATATGCCTACTTCCCGAGGCTTGCCCCAGTGCCAGACGAGGAGGTCCCCCTTGGCGTTCCATTCTCTCACTGTTTTGACGTGAGATACGAGCGGAGGCCACGGGAGTCCTTCATGTTCTTCCGCCACTACTTTGATACCATCACTGCAGCCGAGGTATGTCAAACATTACAGTTCATTTAAGCTTCGCTTTACGTTGTACTCTCAATATCAGTAAATAACAAACTGTGTTTTATTTGCAGATCACCTAGTAGCCTTGGGCCCCGTTGCCTGATGCAGTTCGGGAGCGGTATACCGGTGCTCGAGAGACCGCCCAGTTCAGGGTCTTGTTGGAGGGCCCAGTTTGTCGGGCATGGTATTTCGGGGAGCACTTCCTGCGACAGACTTTGGGCGTGCCTGAGCAGCCGGTTCCAGCACCTTCTCCTACCCATACGAGGCACACTGAGAGGTACACCCTGGAGGAGATGATGGACTACACGATTGGCTGGGACTCAGAGCCTTTCAGGGACGAGGGTGACTACACTGAGTTCATTCAGGCTTACATCATGCGGCCTTTGACAGGTGCTCATCGAGATGAGCGAAAGAGGCCAGTGGCGCCAGCAGCAGGAGCGGGGGCACCGAGGTCACCGAGGGCACCTCCGGCCCGAGGCAAGAGGGGGTCCCGTAGGGGACAGCAAGCTGGGTGGCCAGAGCTACCTACGGCGATCGCATGCCGAGGACAGGGTGGGGAGACTTATCAGATTCCCTTCGCTCCTCCTCCGGCTGATCACGAGCTTGTCAGAGCCTACGGCTCGACCCCGGTATGCACTACTAGACTTTGCATTTTGTATAGTCATTTTAATTCATTTGATATTCCGCAGAATACTAATAACTTCAACACTTTTGCAGGCTTCCGTCGAGTACAGTTGCCAGTGCCTGGAGTTGACAGCCTCAGCTGTAAGGATACTGCAGCGGTGCATCGACTTGTTGACCATCTACAATATCCCGGTAAGTTCTTTCAACTACAGTCTCAAACTCCTACAGTATGCTTCATACATAATCTGATGCATCACACTATCAACACGGCACTTGACACATAGCACTCACGGTACTGATACACCGTAACCCACATACTGTCCACAGCGTTGCTCACGGCATTCGTACACTGTACTCATACACTGCACTCATACACTGCATTCTATACTGTACTCACACATTGCATTTGGTATTAGCATCCTGTTTTATCTGTAATTGATGCATTTGCCATTTGTCCTTTTCAGGCCCCATTCCAGATTCCGGCCGCGGGTGGTGCACCAGCTGGACCAGCTTTTCCTGCTTGAGGAGGAGGGAGAGTCAGGCGGAGGATGACCATCCATAGCCGGGGCAGACATAGGCGCACTCATGCTGAGAGCAGTTCACGAGAGCCTTCCCCCGATGATTCTGACGGGGAGGCGGCGTCGTCCCAGGGCGAGGCTGGAGACAGTTCAGATTCTGACTTTGGAGATGGCGGTGGTGACCCTGGACCCTCGTCCAGGAAGAGGACGAGGACTGACTCCCGCACTTGAGATGACTGATATTGATCCAGACTTTCTGCTGCTTTTTCTTCTTTTTTTTTTTTGCTTTGTTTAGACATTTTGTTGCTTTTCTCTTCTTTTGCTTTACTTTTCTTTTTCATTGATAGTTTGGGCACACTGTACTGCTTCAGGCAGATTTTACTTTCTCAAAACTATGTACTTTTTGCAAAAGACATGATGGAAATGAAACAAACTTTTTGCTGAAAAAGTGTTGCATTTGTACATTCTACACATTGCGTCACATCGCATCATATTACATAACAATGTAAATGAGATCAAACTTTGTTTTGAAAACCAAACACTCAAATTGCAACTAATCAAGTAGTGAACCAAATACTGACAAAATAACTCGATAAATAAAACAAAGAACTTGACAGGCTGACCGAATGTAACTACAACTCGATAAGCAAAAGAAAGAACTTAAAGAGTGTGAAATACAACTCGATAAACAAATGTACAACAACTCGATAAGCAAAGAGCAAAAACTCGATAAACAAAATTGTGACAACTTGATAAACAAATGAGTAACAACTCGATAAGAAAATTGAAGTAACACAGGTGTGACTTCGCAAAATCAACACCGAAAGGCACTGGAAGTGGAACCAATCACAAGTTCACAACATGTTCAACACATAGACTGCTCATTCTGAACACACAGCTCGTAACACAGTACTCTGTTTATTTTGAACACACGGCTTATGTAGGACACTGTTGATTCTGAACACACAGCCCATTCCGAACACTGCTCATTCTGAACTCACAGCCCATATCACAACATTCTATTCATTCGGCGCACAGCTCATGCAGGAAACTGCTGATTCTGAACACGCAACCCATAACACAGTGTTCTGTTCAGTTTGAACACACAGGATGCAAAGATGGAATTTGCAGAAGTCGAAACAAACTCAGATGCTCCGAATTCTTCATCTTTTCTTTTGTATCACAGTCTGGAACCTATAGCTTCAGATAGGTCCTAGTTCTACTGTTCTCACATGACATGGGTTAAACCCTGCGGTTTTATGAAAGAACGAATCTTGTTTTGCACAAATGTGGAGAATGGCACAGCACTCTGAGCACAAAACAAATCATTTTTGAAATTGATTGTTAACCAGGTATTGAGCTTACGACTGAACACAGCGAAAAAAGACTCAACAACGGAAAACAAAGAGGTAAACAACCTAAACACATCGAGAAAAGCTCGAAACGACTCAAAACAAAAGATGAACAAAACAACAAAAGACACGACACACAGACGTGTTACAAAGGCGAAAGACCTCTCGGATCATGATGTGCCAGTTTCTTCAGGTATTGTTTCCCACCCTTTCTTATTTGTGATTCTCACATCACTCTGGCACTCAATCTCTAATTTTCTGAAAAAGCCCTTTTCTCACTTTTTCTCTCATCGCACATCTCTCTATTCTTCAGTCTCTCTTCTTTTTTTATCCCTCCCCTGGGTGGTTGATGGATAAATAGGAAGTTGCGAGCTCTTGCCCCTAGCATTTTGCGAGATTCTCTTTCTTCTGCTCACAACAGTGAACTTTTCCATAGAGGGGTTGGGCTACAACTAGGTGTGTAGCCAATCTGCAGCTGACACCGATCGGTGATGCTCCGTTGGGGAGTTTGGACTTGATTAAGTCTGTCCAGATGAGGGAGTGGAATATCTCGATCCCTTCCAGTTCGTGCTTCACACTGGGCTTGATATCTCGTTGCTCGGAGGATGAGGTAGCTTTCGGCATTTTGCTGTTTGCTTCAGTTGTGCCCTTTTCTGGCAGGTAGAGTGCCCCTTCTGGCAAGTATGTTGACAACAGGGAAGAGACAGGAAGCCTGACTCAACTGTGCCCCTAGTTCATCATTTTGACCATTTTTTGTTTTGGCTTTCTACTAAAACAATTTTGACCAATATGAGAGTTAGATTAACATACTTGTTCAACTTTCTGATTTGAAATCATGCAAGTTAGTTTGTGAGCATTGAAAATTTTCCTTTTTTGGGTCCAAGAAAATGGTCCAGTTTTGGAAAAATGGAATAATTTTCGAGAAAATTAGTCAACCTCATTAAAAATTTTCAAAAACTATTTTTGTGAACGACCACCGCTCAACGAGCATGGAACCCACTCTTGAGATGTACAACCTCAGATCCATAACAATGGAAAATCGCCTCTTGTCTGAACGGCACTGTACGGCAATGGAGAATTGCTCCTTGTTTGAATAGCACCGCAGCACATTGTAGGGCAACGGAAAGTTGCCCCTTGTTTGCATTGTACCGCAGCACACTGTAACCAGTTCTCAAGGTGACGATCATAACCAAAATCTCGGATACAGAAATGACAAAGATGATCGGAACCATTACATGGACAGAATTGATTTGGAAGAGTTTGTGGCTGGACTTCAGAATGAAGTTGCCTACGTATCCCAAACATGGGAATCAAGCCTTACATAGTTCCGGTTACGGTACACTCGGGTATTTAACCTCTCCTTTTTACGCTCTAACTTTTGCCAAGGCCGTCCTTCCGAGTTTTCAACCTTGCGAGTTCTGTTTTTCTTTTCTTTTCATCTTTCTTTTCATTTTCGTCTTTTTCTTCATTCTTTGCATTTTTTCCTCTTTTTTTTTTTTTTTTTTTTTTTGTTCTTTTTCTTCTTTTCTTGCTCTAACTTTTGCCTGGGTCGCCCTTCTCGGTTTTCGGCCCAGCGAGCCTCTCCAGGGTAAAAGTCTAGCTCTGTCCATGTCAAATGGTTTCGAGATCCTAAAGTCATCTGAAACCAGGAGAATGGCTGCCGTTTGCTGACGATGTAGAAGTCCATCCAATGAGGGGCTGAATTTGCCCCTAGTGTTGTGGATAGGAACTCAGTTGTCCTTCAGTGATACTTTCTTCTTTCCTCCCTTCTGGGATTTGGCATTCTTGCCGATCTTCGTCTTTGACTCTTCGAGTGCATTGTCTGACATCTTTTGCCCCTAGTTCGAGGGGTGCTTCTGATCTGGCCATACAAGCCTCACATTGTGGTTGACTGTTGAACATTCTGAATGCAAGTTCAAGGTTTGAAAGCAAGGGGTCGAGTCTCGAGGCTGAGAGCGATCCTAGGCTGCACAATCTCAAGAGCGATTCCACATAGGTCTTCGCAGGGCCGCGCAAAATATTTTTTGAAATCTTTTAAGAAAGCAACAAATCGCTCGCGCTGAAGACAATGTAGAACCAATCTGGATCAAGCCAGGATCCTTCTCAGTACTCACATTAACAAACATGATTTCATTCATTAAGGGCTTAGCATGCCTTTCTTTCTCTCAATTGATCAAATTTTGCAAAACCCAAGGAATTCCTTCATCTTCATTTTTGAATACATTACTTGAAAAGTTTTGTAAAACTTAGGTCAATGCAATGACTTCAAGGCACAGAAAAGACACAGTTTTAGTCAAATACAGCCATCTCATTCAGAACTTCTGGCACAACTGGCATCAGGCAGAAGCAAACACAAGAGTGTGAAAATTACTGCTGTTCCATTCAAAATCTGTTGGCACAACTGGCTCCAAGGCAGAAACAGACTCAAAAGAAACTGATAAGACAAACAAAAAAACAAGCAAGTGATGTCCGAGGTAACACCCCCGAAATCACTCGACTCCTATACAATAGGACTGACTCGATACAACAAGACAGACCCCAACTGACTCAGTATGAAAAGACAAACTCTATACAGCGAGACAGACTCTAAACAACATAACAAAACTGACTCAATACCAGTGTCGGAAAGTATAAAAGCTAGCATTCGCAAATGCCCAAAACAGTGCGTGCCAAACACCACATCTGAAATAAACTGAGCGCCGCCCGCAGGTGGACCAACCCCTGATCACATACTTGTATTATCTTCGAAGTCCACGAACTCAGTGGTGACAGACTTTGCTGAACTAGATGGGAGGATGACCTCATCATCGATAAAGTCTTGTACTTCGTGGCGAAGACGAAAGCAATTGTCGGTGGTGTAACCAGCTTGTTGATGGTACGCACAGTACTGGGTAGCATCATGTGAGAGAGGGAGATTACTTGAGAGAGGCCGAGGCTCAAGAGGTTTGAGATGACCCTTTTCAGTGAGGATTCGAAGAGCCTTGGACAAAGGCATGTAGAGGGCATGAAAGACCCTGCGCCCTTGGGGCAGATACTTCGAAGTCTGTGGACCTTTGTTGGACGCATTAGCAAAAGGATCAGCAGGTGCTGCCTTGGCTCTCTGATCTTTTCCAGGAGCAGGGTTAGGATGGGAAGGAACTATTCTGATATGACGGTCCCTATCCCGATTTTCCCTTTGGCTTGAACTGCTCTCAGTCTGAGTGGGGAAAATGTCATCCGCGGTCTTAGCCACAACTGCAAGTACTTGTTGCTTATTCAACCCCCCAGCTTTTAGAGCCTTAACAGCTTGCTGGAGTTGTTCATAGGGATCAGTGTCTGCCTTCATCTTGTTTTTTCTACTAGCCTCAGCTTGGTGGATGGTTTGGGTTGCTACTTTAGTATGAAGCCCCGTTGTCGCCGACATATCATTGACAGAGCTTCAGACAACTTCCGGTTGGCTGAGCTCAATTACAATTCGCCCCAGTAGCGGGGGCTGTTGCGGCATGAACTTCCTGACATACGATGCAGTTGGTGGCGGGGCCGACATTCCATAGACTAGATCAGCCACGGATCTTTGAAGGTTGCCAATCATTCCCATCAGCTCAAAGGTGGTGGGCTCACGGGTTTGAAATAACTGGGGTTCCCAGATCGGATGTGCGGCAGGCGACCTGGGCGGGTGTGGCACCTCAATGTCGACCTCACCCTGTAAGATGATTCCTTGGTTTAATGCGGCTGCCATAACCACAATTTCCTCTGAATTTTGTGCCATTATAAATCCGCTGTACTGAATGGAGGTGACATGACCGGTGACTGACGGATCAGATGTCTGCCTTGCTTCAGCGAAGGAGAACACTGGCTATTCTAAACTAAATCTCTGAAACTCCCCCCCTAAAAGAGAAAACAGACAGCATCTCAGCCCAATTTCACCAGAACAGACATAAGGATAGCTGAATAACTGTACTCTACTACTGATCACTGTTCTCCAAAATCACTGCCCCAAATCTGAATCTGATACCCGCAGATATAACTGATTCTCAAAACACTGGTACTGATGCCCGCAGGCCTGATACCCAACTGATACGTGCATACCCCCTGTAGAGGTCAACTCAAAAAGTACATAACAAACAAGTAAGAGCCAAAACACCCCTATGTTGGGGTAGGGTTTCCCTGTCCTATTTTGTCAGGAGCTAGGGTTCCACTATGCACACAGCGGTTTCAAACAAACTATAATCGGGTAGCAACCTGTCCTAGTTTGGAATGGTCACTATGGATTCCGATATGTACTAGGTCGAATGGTCAAAAAGGGTGCCCCGGTAAAATCGGGGTTTGTGTTCCTGTCGTGGCAGAGCCGCAACCGGTCAGCCTTATGGCATACTTCTCAAAGCAAGCCTCCGGCAAACCGTTCAGGAATAGCATACGGCAAACACGGCGTCCTAGGCGCACCAATGCACATGAAATGCAAAGAAACACATAAGTGTAATCAAAACAAGATATCATGAGTTCGAGTCAAGTTCTCTAACTCCCCAGCAAAGTCGCCAGAAACTGCGGACGCGCCCTGAGGGCCTCATGCTTTTCCACAGTTCGGACTCAAATGCCACGGTTCTTAATCTGATCTCACAATGTGCGATGTGAGACTGATAAATCACCAAAGAGTCCAAATCCGGCAAATCATTTTGGAAAACTAATTTTTAAGAAAGAAGTGCCACACATGGACTGCTTTGCCAGATACAGAGTCGCCACCTAAATATTTTGTTTTGGGGGAATTTAGGAAACCCTGACTCGTGCCTAAGGCCACATGTCCGTCATCACCAAAGCTGCCTCAGCTCGGGAACTTGGGTACGATTGGGGAAGGTCATCTATGAGCACCCCCGCTCGCCCGATCCGAAGATCGGCCTATACTAAGCATGATATCGAGTTTTTCAAAACACATGTGCTCTTATTCCGATTAATTAGCTAGAATTACTATGTGATGCACACAACACACAAGTATAGACTAGATCGCCTAATTTGGAACAAAGCATCGCATATCCATTTGTTTGAAAACGGTTTGAAGTTTGCTACTCGCAAGTAGGCTAAAACATGGATTTCAATGAATCGTTCCAATTCAAGTAATCCAACCTTCACCCATGGGCATTCAGGCAGTTATATCACATAAGCAATTAGCCTCATGGTAAGCATGCTGTCATGTTAACACTCACACACATGTAAGATGCTAAAGCATAAACACTCACAGTGTACTCCGAGCCAAAACAAGAAACTAGTTAGAAATCATGCATGATCCTAGTTCATATTAAGATGGCTAATGCAACACACGCAAAATGCAACCAGAATAGGCTCGGCTAATCTAAAAGGGCATGTGAGATGCGACAATTCGATACACATATTCAACTTAGAATTGAAATACAATGAAGTTAGTATTATGCGCCGAGCCCGGTGCATGCAATATAGATGAATGGTGCAAACATGCATAGCATAAGGATGCTAATTGAAACGTGCCCTAGAACTAACCATCGTAAGCGGTTAAGTAAGAGGGAGTAAGAAGTGGGGGTTGGAAGACATGCATCACACACACGCACGCTTATTACACAATTCGCCCTCTCGACGGAGGGACCAAAAGAATAATACAAATCAAATAATTAACTAACTAACGAGTTAACTAATTATTACACAACATTTAACTAATTAAACAAATTAACTAAGCTATTAAAGCCGTAAAACAGCCTCGGGAAGAGGGATGCATGCGTGCTCGGATGGCTTTGCTCGGAAATCCATCGCCATGTCACATGTTGCCTCTGTTTACACTGCTCTGCACCTCTAAGGACTGCACAAGTCTCAAGGATGCTTCTAAATCACCTTATGAGCACTGTGGGATGTCACCGGCCAAAAGTAAAGGCCACCGGCCAAGAGGAACTGGTCACCGACCATTTGTAGGGACCTCGGCGAACAATGCATAGCCGGCCGGCACTGAAGATGGCCGACCGGCCATCTCTTCCTGCAGAATCCTGTTTTGCTGCAGCAGAGGACAGACAGAGCATGGCAATGCATTTTCAAGGCAATGTTTGCACCACCACCGTCCTTATCATGTTTGAAACTCAAAGGAGTATGGTTCTCGGCCCTCGGGCCATCAATCACGTATTTCAATGCATGATGGCCAAAGGAGCCGAGTGTGCAAATTAATGTACAATGAATGCACATAAACACGAAAGGGGGCCCTAACCTCCATCATAGTTGATCAAGAGGCAAGGGATACATGCTTAATGCTATGCAACCTTGGCATGCAAGCAAGCTAATGCAACGTGAGCATGCAAACAAGCAATGTGCAATAGGCATACAACCTAAACAAATAAGCATGCTAGGCATGTAACAACAATGCCAATGACAAACATGCAACAACATGTGAGGCAAACATGTGACAACATGTTAAGCAATTTAAAAAAAGAGAATGCATGACAAATGCATTGCAACTTAAGCATGCAACTACATGTCATGGACTAAGTACACAACAAGGCAAGATTGAACTAGCATGCTACGACATGCAATTTACCAAGTATGCGACAAGTATGTGACAACATACAAGGCAAGCATGCAACAACATGCGGGGATGGTCTTAAACCAAAATGGACAGCTCTCAAATAGGTCCAAATCAGCGGCCAAAATGCTATGGATATGGGGACAAAAGCTCATACAAACATGCATATTAATGGTCCATTACTTTAAACATTGTAGAGAAACTTTTAAGAACACTTAAAAGGAATGAAAAGCATGCAAAATGTGACAACATTACATGCTCTGGAATGATGCTAGGAGTGATGCCAAATCACACAAACAAGTCAAGCATGGCATGCTTAAAGGTTTAAAGCCTAAGACTAGTCATGGGACTTGAACCAAAGCTACCCAAAACAAAGAGCATATGGTGAGCATGACCCAAAACAGTCCTAAAGCATGGCAAAGTAAGCTTAAGACATGCAATGACCAAAGCCAAAACAAGCTAAAACAAAGGGGCAAAACATGAGGCATACAAGGCCACAAAAGAGGTGTTACACTACACCTAATGCAACCAACCATGGTATGATTTAAACAACCAAAATCAGATTTGTGGCATGTTAAAACAAACTCAAAAAAACACTTAGGTGGCACCTAAATGACCTAAGCATAAGGGCATGCACAATGACCCGATCATGGAGCATAAGACACCAACTCTTCAAGACATTGAAAGGATGGCAAATGCAAGCATACAAGCATGAAATATGGACTGAAATAACATGACAAATGATTCCAAATCACTGAAATGGCCCAAGTAAAGCATGCTAGTGACTTAAGCACCCAAAGCTAACAAGCTAGATTGTATGGTAGCTATACAAAACAATGCAAGCATGACCAAAAACACAAGAAATAGAGCTCAAGCATGTTAAAACAAAGCTAGAAGCTTCATGAAGTTAAGCCAAAATCATGTTAAAAAGACATGTTACAACATGGTGCATGTTAAGGCAAATCATGGGATTACAAGACAAGTATACAAAGCATGCATGGTATGTCTAAACCAAGTCAAAATAGTGCTACATCATGGCAAAACAAAGCCTACCATATACTGAAATGAAGCTAAAACAAGCTAGGCATACAAGCCACCAACATAAGCCATTTATGCAAACATTCAAGACAACAAGGAGAGGGGATGACCCTCTCCTATTTGGGACACCAAAACCACCTCTCCACCACTAAAAATCCTTTGGATTTAAGTGGTAGAGAGGCCATGCAAAGCTAATAACAAAGGCCAAAATGGATGGCCAAAAACAAGGCCTAACAAGGCCTTGGAGGGGGGGAAACAACCCCAAACCTCAAAATGACCTTAAACAAAGTTCTAAAGTAAGAAAAATTAGAACTTTTATCAGTTATAATCTAAGCTCAAAACAATAAGAAAGAAGGGTTAAAAGCTTAAACAAGAATGGGGTATCTAAAGCAAGAACTCACCCTTGTAGAACCTCTTCAAGAACAAAGCTCCAGCAGGTTTTCTGAGTTCAAATCCACCCAAGAACACCAAAACCAACCCCTTTATACCTCAGTAACAAAGAGAAGGTGTATTGCTAGGTGTTTGTGTGCAATAGTAAGACAATACTACTATTTTGAGCACAAAACAAGGCTAAACAAGGAAGTATAGATACAATCCTATATCTATCCTCTCAAGAACAAATTTTCTGAACCTTGAAGGAGGGAGGAGGGGCTCCCTCTTTATAGAGGCTCAAATTCTAAGGCTTCCAAGAGAAGCCAAGCAAAAAGCAAATCCCTCTATACACGTGTATGGAGGGGGTGAATTGTGGATGCCAGCTGCACTAGCTGGCATAAAATATCTGCATAAAGCAGCTGAACAGGGTTTGGCCACCAAAAATGGCTGATCGACCAACACAAGTGTCGGCCGACCAAATATAGTGCCGACCGGCCAACACTCTTGGCCGGTGGCAAGAAAAAGGGGCCGATGGGTTAAGGGGCTGGCAAACAAGCCACCCTCTTCCCTTAGAAGCAAAAACACAAGTGTTTGGTCCATGACCAAGCACAAAATAGACAAGTTGAGAGATCTTTGAGGCAAGGCGCGTAGTCGAGACCTTCGAGAACTCAAAACGAACATGAGCATGGATCATCATCAAGTGTTCAAACGATGACGTCCAAGTCTTGAAGACGGTCAAAAATGGGGTGTCTACACCACGTCTTTCTTCCTTTTAATTAGCTGCTTATGATGGTTACTTTAGGGCATCATGTTTCGTTTAGCATCTCTCATGCCTTGCATCCATTGTCTTGCATGCATTGAGCTCGGCACATCATTCTAACTTGCATTATTAGTAAAACATTCTTTGAATATATGCTTACACTGCATGCTATCAAATTGATTCATATGCCATATTAGTAGCCGAGCCTAGTAATTGCATATCACATGCATCGCATTAGTCATATTGCATTAGTTAGGATCATGCATTTTTTTCCTAACTCTTTCATCTTCTTGGCTTGAAGTACTAGATGAGCACTTTTATGCTTTAGCATATTGCACGAAGATTGTTGCCATATCTAGCATGTTCACCATGAGCCTAATTGCTTAAATGATATAACTGTTTGAATGCCTGTGGATGAAGGCTAGTTGCTTGACTTGGGATGATTTGATTAATGTCCATTTTAGCCCACTTTTTCGAGTGACAAATTTGCAAAACAATTTCAAATAAAACATGAAATCAAATGTTCCAATTCTTGCAAAAATTAGTCTATTCTTGTGCGAGTCACATAGTAATATAGCTAATAATCGGAATAATAGCATATAATGTAAATAAGAATCACATCATGAATAGTAGAGGCCGATCTTTGATTGGGTGAGAGGGGTGCTCAATTCATGACCTTCCCCTCTCGTACCTAAGTGTCCGAGCCGAGACAACTTTGGTGATGACGAACTAATGGCCTTTGGCACGAGTCTTGGGTTTCTTAAATTTCTTAAAAATATTTAGGTGGCAACTCTGAAATCTGGCAAAGCAGTCCATTTTTTGCATTTTATTCAAAACACACTACAAGAAATTGCACTTTTGGCGACTACTTTTGGCGACGACGTCAATTTTCATCGCCAAAAGTATATTTTTGGCGACATAGTGATCAATTTCGTTGGTAAAAGTATACCTTTACCAACACAATTTGCTACCGTCACTAAAAAAACATAACATTCTTTTAGCGCCAAAATTTTTGGTTGGTGCCAAAATTTCAAAACTTTTAGTTACGAGGCTTATGTTTTAGCAACACAATAAGCGTTGCTATTAGTGTGCTTACTTTTGGCGACAACAAGTTGGCGTGGGAAAAGAGTTAACCATTTAGCGACGATAACACTATTCGTCGATAAAAGTTTTGCTAGTGGAATAATGTGATTTAGTGATTTGTGTTTTGATTATAACTTTTCAAAGAGTTTTAAATATTCTAGTTACTGAATTGTAAAATTAAAATGATCATTGAATTAGATCACAAAATGAACCCATTAAGCTCAAATACACCCTTAAATTGAGATGACTAATTTGAGATAATTTAAACTTTTTCAAAGAATATGGTTAGATTATCAGTTTCAATATTTTTGGTTTTATGTTCAGAAACTAGTTTTAAAAATATAAATTGGGGGAAAAAAAAGTACTTATTATTTTTGTGTAATTTTTATCTTTTAGGTCATAAATACTTTTAAAATTTTAAAATATAATTTTGATTTTTATTGCTCTCAAATTATTTTTAATTTTTTCAAAAAAAAAATCTAAAAATTATGTTTGAAATTTTTTTTGTTTTTGGGTGATCTGCTGATCAGGCGGTGGCATTTCCCTCTTAAAATTCCCTCCTTTTTTTTCCCTCATCAATCTCTACGATTTCACTCTTGCACATGCTTCTCTCACAATTCGTAGTTCTCTCTCCCTCACGATTTCACTCTTGATCGTAGGGTTTGCGCCGTTTGCTGTTGCCGTGTGAGACGATCAGTGCTTCAGTCTGCCCCTACAAGTTTGTTCCCTTTTTGCTTTGTATCTCAATGCCCTTGCTTCTCTCTCTCAATTTCTTATCTGAATCTATGTTTGTCTATTTTCACTTCTTCCGCTACTGTCTCTATCTACGCATTCTGTAACTGCTCGTTCTGTCAAGCATCTTAGATAGTTTTCTAGGTTATTATTATTTCTTGTAAAGATTGAGACCCTCTTGGTTGTTTTCTCTTATTTGGCTCTCAGCATCTGAAGAATATTTTTAAGTGCAAAGAGTAGCAGCAATGTTAAACAAATGAAATCTAATATTGTTCCCATTTCATCCCAACTTTTTTTCTGATTGCTTTTTTTGTTGTTTTCGTTTTGTTTTTGTTTTTGTGTATCTTTTTTCTTGCTTTAGTATTTTTAAAACTTTTCGATTCCCCAAAAAACAAAAGAAAAGTAAAAATCCAAACAAATTCAGTAAGGCACTCATAAGTGATCCAAACAGAGATTTTTTTTATTTTTTTTGGTCCTGCTCTATGATATCTAGATGTGTTTATATGAAAGGAACAAAACTATATTGTATTTTGTAGTCACTGTTATGTATAATTAAAATTTACTAGTTTTTCTTTGATCATACTTTCACCACTGCCATGTGGCACTAGTAGGACTAATGGAATAGAATTGCTCATGGAAGCCTGGCCAACCTAGGCCTCCATGTTGATCCAGTCTAATTTTTGCTCCCAGACTTCTAATACTCTACTCTAACATATGAACAACACCAATTTTATCAAATCTGCAACTACTTTCATGTTCATTTTTCTATTTGAGTGACGAAATGCATAATTTGCTTACATTTGCTTGTTGGGATTTATGCATGTGTAGAAGGATATACTATCTACTCTAAAAAATTGCAATCATGAATCAAGATGCTTTATTGACTTGACTTGTTGTTTTCATAACACACAGTAGTGGACTTCATGTCTCTCAATATTCCCATGTGCCTATTATATTTGATACCAGTGGAATTTGGTAAGGTCCTTAAAGTACAATTTAAAAAAATTTAAAGTCTAATTCATTTAATGGAGTCAAAGCATGTTATCTCTTTTGTGTGTGTATGTGTGTATCTCTCTGGATGAATATGTGTAAAAAGTTTTTAAAGGACTTAGTGCTCATGATGTGCTATCCTATATTGACATTTACAAGTCTTGGGGACTTGATATCTTAGTTTACTCGGGGATATTCCTTTCAAGTTCTTTCTGATTAATTGCTTTTATTCATTTTACTTTTAGTATGCAATTAACCCAACATTTTGAGGTAAATTTCATACATTTGGAGCTGTAGATATCTCATTGAAGTTTTGGTTGTACTTGAACAATTAGTCAGCTATTTTTTAACTGGTAGGTTGATTAACAGCTATCCAAAAATGGGGATAAGGCTGCGTATATCTTGCTCTCTCCACACCTTACTTTAGCTGAGGACCTAATATTCGATAGGTCATAAGGATTTGGCAACTATAAGATACTAGTATTTGTGTTAGATTTTAAGAAGTCTAAAATTTCTTTTGGATGCTTGTGAGGTCAAGTTCCAAAATAGTTTGACCACAGCTTGTTTAGCATGGTATCTTGTGAGATTGTGAAGCCTAAGATTTATATGCCTAACATTTGTGTTTGTGATGCTGGTGCTGACTGAAAAGGGTAAAAGTTTAAAGGCTGGCTCTACCACCTGATATATAGGAAAAAGTTCTATCAATACTGTGGTTAGGAGACAAGGTAATATGGGCTTGATAGTGTTAAATTTAGATGCCTCTCTTGATTGGTAGTTTGGGTGTTGGACACCTGTTGACTAGTGACCCGCTTCTCTTGATTGGAGACTTGCTAAAAAGTTGTATGTTAGTTGCCCAGGAAATATACGAAAGTATAGGAGCTTGCACATTTTTCCTTGAGGTATTTGTAGTACAATTTTATCCAGCTATTTATATTATTGTAGGAAAAATGCATAAGCTATTTGTAGTACAATTTTTTGAAGATATTATTGGAATCATGGAGTTTCATAAATCAATAGAGAAACAATACATATGCCTACTATATACCTTTCTTTTTCTATCCTTCTTTTAGTTGTTTGTTAAACTTTGTTAAGGTTTCATTTTTTTGTCCACAACATAGGCTTAGGTTTGCTATTGCTATTTCACTTCCTTCTGACACTTATCCAATTCATGACTAAGTTTAGGAATGTAACATGAATTTTTTTTTTTGTTGATAAATGTAAAAAACACAGAACTTAATATATAATATATGCAGATAGAATAGAATTTTAAAGGATTTGTTGGTCGAAACCTTGATACAAAATTAAAAAAGCCTATAGCTAGATGCACCTTTATTGACAATGATGTGTCACTCTACAATTATATTAACTACTTTGTCTTTATGTTTAAAAAATAAATAAATAAATAATAATAATAATAATAATAATAATAATAATAATAATAATAATAATAATAATAATAATAATAAAGGTTGTGTCCTATTGGTATTAACTACTATCTTATGATTAGATATGGACAAGAGTTGGATGTTAATTTCTGACAAATTCAGTCAGCCATATGTAGATGGGGTGAACTCATTTATTGAATTTGCAAAGGCTCATTTAGGTGAGGCTAGGGAGATTAAGTGCCCATGCATCTATTGCTGTAACTTTTATAAGCAGGAGTATGATATTGTGAAGGCTTATTTGCTTATAAGTGGAATGACAGTATCATACACCACTTGGTTAGAACACGGTGAACTTCCAGAACACAATAACCTTGATGAAAGCAATGGTGAGAATGACGAGGATCAAGATGAATATGATGAACTGATAGAGGACTATCAGAGGGGAAATTTTATGGAGGGTGATACTCTAGAAAGAGAGGATGTACGACACTTTGATAAATTGTTAGATGCTTCCCAATGTTGCTTGTACCCAGGTTGCAAAAACTCAGATACCTTGTTATCATTCATTATTCAGATGCTACATGTGAAGGTAGAAAATAGGTGGAGCAATAAGTCTTTTGACAAGGTTTTGGAGATACAAAGACAATTCCTACCAGAAGGCCACGTGGTGCCAGGGTCAATTTACAAGTGCAAGAAGTTACTACGTGACTTGGGCTTGGGGTACGAGCCCATCGATGCATGTATTCTGGAAGGAGAATGCTCACTTGGAAAAATGTCCCACATGTCAAGCATCTAGGTACAGAGTAAATGGTAGCAAGGGTAAGAAGATCCCTCACAAGATATTGCGTTATTTCCCATTGACACCTAGGTTGAGAAGATTGTACATGTCTAGAAAGACAGCAAAAGAAATGAGATGGCATAGTGATAAGCGTGTGGTTGATGGTGTAGGGAGGCATCTGGCTGATTGTAAAGAGTGGAAGGAATTTGATTTGCATTATCTAGAGTTTCCCAGGAGACTCGTAATGTTAGGTTGGGCCTAGCCACCGATGGGTTCAACCCTTTTCGGAACATGAGCACTTCCTATAGCATGTGGCATATCATACTCATGCCCAGTAACCTCCCACCTTGGAGATGTATGAAGGCCCATTTTTCATGATGTCCTTACTTATTCCTGGACGTAATCAACCAGGGACTGATATTGATGTCCACCTAAGGCATTGATTGATGAGTTGAAGGAGTTGTGGGAGAATGGCGTGATGACTTACGATGCCTCCACTGAACAGACCTTCCGGATGCATGCAACTGTAATGTGGACCATAAATGACTTCCCTACATATGGTGACTTATCTGGATGGAGAACTAAAGGTTATTTGTCTTGCCCTCCTTGTAATTATAATCCGTTGTCACGCAGGTTGATCAGTAAGATTGGGTGGGTGGGTCATTAAGCTTACTTGTCTGATAACCACTCTTGGAGGAAAGACAAGAAGTTTGATGGTTTAACTGAGCTTAGAAAGAAATCCTTGGATTTACCAGTGGAAAAAGTAATGGCTCAATTGGATCAGTTGCAGGAAGTCAAGTTTGGAAAGGATCCTAACAACAAGAAAAGACCACGAGAGTCTGAAGAATTGAATTGGACAAAGAAAAGCATAATGTGGGAGCTACCGTATTGGAAGAAACAAAACCTCTGACACAATCTTGATGTCATGCACATTGAGAAGAATATTTGTGAAAACTTTTACAGGACGATGTTGGCCATAGATGGGAAAAACAAGGACATATATAAAGCACGTGATGATTTGCAAGAAATGGGCATAAGGCAAGAATTGTATCTATCAAGGAAGATAACGGATCCGTTGTAATGCCTCGGGCAGCCTACACATTGGATTCTCGACAAATAGATAGTTTTTGTGAATTCTTGAAGTCTATTAGTTATCCAGATGGCTATGCAGCAAACATCTCAAGATGTGTGACTTCTAAAAATGGAAGATTATCAAGCATGAAAAGCCATGATTGTCATGTCCTGCTTCTACGACTTCTACCAATTGGCATGCGTGGTTTTATGAACAAGGAGATCTGTACAACACTATTTGAGTTGGGCAACTTCTTCCAAGAACTGTGCTAAAAAACATTAAGGCAGACTGATTTGGAAAAAATGAAGGAACGAATTGTGCTCATACTTTGCAAGTTCGAGAAAAATTTTCCTCCAGCTTTCTTTGATGTGATGGTCCATTTGGCTGTTCACTTGCCACATGAGGCCATGTTTGCTGGACCGGTGCAATATCGATGGATGTACCCCGATCGAAAGGTAATCATTATGAACATATGGTTATTTATTAATTTGTTATAACTAAACTATTGGGAAAAAATCCACCCATAAAAGACTATTGTTTAATAGATAATTTTCTTGCATCAAGAAGCATAATTTTCATTGTCAATTTTTGTTGAAGGTTTCTTGGGACTTTGAAAGGGTATGTCAGTAATAGAGCATGTCCAGAAGGTTCTATTGCTGAGGCTTACATTGTCAAAGAATGTCTTACTTTTTGTTCAATGTACTTAAAAGGGATTGATAAACCTGAACGAAATGATGATGGTGGTGAACGTGGTCCCAGGATGGAGGTCTTCACCCAAAATGCTCGTCTATTCTCACCTATCACAAGGGCTCTTGACCCTTGCAGAATGAACGAGAAATGGCTCACTGGTTTGTGTTGTGCAATAGCACTGAAGTGGAGCCATATATTGAGTATGTATTTCAGTTTAATTATGTTTATGCATAATCATTCCATTTTGTTTCTAACTCTCTAAGTTAATTACGTGTATCACATTTCCTTGGTTAGGGAGCAGAAGAATATTGTACATAATCTACAAGGACGTGACATAACTCGCGTACAACGAGAAGAATTTCCAAAATGGTTCAAAAATCGTGTAAGATATACTAACGAAAATAACTGAATACAATTGTTGTAACTTTCAATTCACATTAACTTAGTACACTTGTTATATGGTGTTTTATGTAGATGAATGATTTGCGAAGGAAAGGGTCACCTGAAGCAACTAACGAATTGTGGTCATTAGCAAATGGTCCTGGATCGGAATTGACTTTTATTCTGGGTGCATCTACAATGGAATTCGATTCCATACTAGAAATCGTGAAAATCGTTGAACCTGCCAAAATAGTGGGTTGGTCGTAGAAAGGGACCATAATGGGAACCAAATTAATTTTTACGGCTACTTGTGCAAAATGTGGGAATTGAAATACTTGCATGGGGGTACAGTGGTTTTGTTCCAATGTGAATGGTATGACACCAGTCACATGAATAGAATATACTCCGATGAACATGTCACAAGTATTGATGTTACAAGACTTTGGTATAAAGATGACCAATTTGTTCTACCTAGTCAGGTAAGACAAGTATTCTACGTCAATGACACCAACAAAGGCAAAAATTGGAGAGTCGTTGAACGGGTTAAGCATCGGGGAGTATGGGATATACCAGAGCAGGATGATGTCTCTAATGATGCTTTTCAAAGGGATGAAACCACTGATGGTGTTGGGGTAGTGATCCAAGATAATGATGTTTAATACTGCAGGCATGATATGGATCCTGAGATCATGATCAATGATCAACTAATGGCACAGAATTTAGTTCACAATGATGATGAGGATGACACAATCATAGAGTATAATGATGATGAAGATGATGAACTGTATAGACAACCTGATGTTGATGTAGATCCTGATGTAGATCTTGATATAGATTATGATATGTAGTGTTTGTTTTTTTATTATATGGACAAGTGTTATAATTTAATAATAAATTGCTTGGTTTACATTGCGTGGCATTGTTTTTCAAATTTCATAGCATTGTTTCATATTTCATTTCATTTAATTATATGCCATATCTATAGTTACAAAGATGTCCAAAAACAGTAAATCATTTTTGAAGCTCATCGGCTTGGTCCAGAAGATGACGAAATATGAGAAGGATAGAAAAAAAACAATTCAAATAAATAAAATCAGATTTTATGCTTTAGGGATAAAGTCCTTCAAGAATTCAATGTTTGGTTCTGTTGAAAAGGACAATAATAAAAGTTGTAGGGTGGTGTAGACACCCTATTTTTGATTGTCCTCAAGACTTGGACGTTATCGTTTGAACACTCGATGATCATCCATGCTCATGTTCGTTTTGAGTTCCCGAAGGTCTCGGCTGTGCGCCTTGCCTTAGAATCTCTCAACTTGTTTGTTTTGTGCTTGTTTGTGGACCAAGGACTTGTGGTTTTGCTTCTGAGGGAAGAGGGTGGCTTGTTGGCCATCCCTACAACCCATCGGCCAAGGCCTTGTGCCATCGGCCTTGTTTTCTTGCCATCGGCCATAAGTGTTGGCCGATCGGCACTCTTTTTGATCGATCGGCCATATTTCTTGGCCGAGACCTATCCACCTACTTTTGCAGATATTTTTATGCCAGCTGTGACAGCTGGTGAGCACAATTCTCATCCTCCATACACGTGTATGGAGGGATTGAATCAAGACTCAAGCTTGTTCAACAAGCTTGAGAATTGAATTTCTATAAGAAGGGAGACCCCTCTCCCTTTCCAGAGGTTTTGAAAAGTTGAGATACAAAACATATATCACTCTCTCTCTATATTTTACCTCTCTCTCCACATTTGCTCTTGTTTGTGCTCAAAGTGTAAATTCTTTACACTTTTACACTAAAGCACCTACTAGAACACCATCCTTTTGTTGCTGAGGCTTCTTAAAGTTGGTTTTAGTGTTTTTGGATTGGTTTTGGTCAGAAAAGAGTGCTGGAGTTGTGTTCTTGAAGGTGTTCTTCAAGGGTGAGTCAACTAGCCTTTAAACCTTTGTTTTGGCTTAAGCTTTTGGACCTATTTGCATGCTGATTTAAGCTTAACTTTCTACTGTAAAAAGTTTTGATTTTTCATGCTTGTAATGTTTGTTTAAGGTCACTTTTGTGTTGGGGGTTGTCTACCCCCTCTTAGGCCTTGTTTGGTCTTGTTCTTGTGCCTTCCTTTTAAGCTATTGGGACCACCTTGTTTTGGTCTTCTCACCACTGAAATCCAAAGGATTTTCAGTGGTGGAAATGGTGTTTTGAGGTCCCAAATAGGAGAGGGTCATCCCCTCTCCTTGTGTCTTGTATGCTTACATTGATGGCTCATAAAAGTAACATGTTTGTTAAGCTTGTTTTGGCTCCATCTTAGCATGCATTAGGCTTTATTTCAACATGTTATACCTCTATGGAAGGTTGGTTTGATAGCCTCTTGCATGCACCAGGCACTTGTAGTGCAATTCTCTCTATTGCCTTAACATGCATCTTGTGTTTGGACCATCATTCTTGCATATTTTGGCTCAATTCCAAGAAGCTTTTAGCCTCGTTTTACCATGATGTAACTCTG
This sequence comes from Camellia japonica, assembly GCA_030407325.1. NCBI lineage: Eukaryota > Viridiplantae > Streptophyta > Magnoliopsida > Ericales > Theaceae > Camellia > Camellia japonica. The sequence goes on from JAPPVO010000002.1 coordinate 94,388,498, forward strand.
ATTTTTATTGGTTAAGTCATGCCATGTTTGGTTTTGATAGGTGTAGTGTAATACCCCTTATTAGCCTTGCATGCTTCATGCTTTTGGTCTTTTGTTCTAGCTTGTGTTGGCTAGTTCCAAGCATTTTTTTGGTCTTATCTTGACCTGCCTTGGGACTGTTTTGGTTGCACTCGGCCCTTTGGGGCTTGCTTTGCGTGGCCATGGTGTAAGTCCCTTTGCTAGTTTCAAACTTTGAGCTTTCTTGCATGCTATGCTTGACTTGTTTAAGTGGTTTGGCACCATTCCATACTTAATTTCAGAGCTTATAATGTTGTTACACTTCCACTTTTGTCACCCTTTGAGTGCCTCTAAGGGTTATGTTCTTGTTGCCTAGCTTGTGGACCAATATGTGTGCATACATGCTTTTCCTTTTGGTGCCTTAGTTTTGGTCTTTTGGCCACTGATTTGGGCATGATTGACGTCTGTCCATTTTAGTTTAAGTCCATCTTGCATATTGTTGCATGCTTGTCGCATTGCATGTTGTCGCATGCTTGTCGCATTGCATGATTCTTGCATGTTGTTTACATGTTTAAGTTGCATTACATGGTGCTTGCATGCTCATGTTGCGTTACATTGTTTGCATGTCATTAGCTTTGTTAAGTTATGCTTGCATTGCATTGCATTTGGCAAGCTCATGTTGCATTGCATTGCATTTCCATGTTGTGCATGCATTGCATTGTGTTTGGTTTGGGTGTTAAGCCAAGCACGAGGAACGAGGGACGTTTCGTACTTAAAGTGATGAAATGTGCCTCAATTCTCGGTCGCTGACCTTCTTGATCATGCATGATAGAGGTTAAGGCATTTATGTGTTTTTGTGCATTTCATCCATATTGATTTGTGTAACTCGGCCTCTTTGGCCATCATGCATCGTAATGCGTGATTGATGGCTCGACAGCCGAGCACTACACACCTTTGAGCCTTAGACATGATAAGGGGTGTTCTTGCACAACATTTTCTTGCAAATACATTGCCATGCCTCTGTTTGTGCTCTGTTGCAGCAAAAGGAGCAGTTTGCAGGAAGAGATGGCCGATCGGCTATCTAATGTGCCGATCGGCTACAAATATTTGGCCGATAGTCACAAAATTGGTGGATGACCATTATACACTAGCCGATGGCCACCTCTCTTGGCCGATGACCTCTCAGTGTCCATGAGGTAGGTCAGAAGCATCACAGAAGTTGGCATAATTTTCAGAGGTGTAGAATAGTGCAAACAGCGGCAACATGAGGCATTGTAACGGATTTCCGAGCGAAGTCGATCGAGCATGCATATGCCCCTCTTCTTGAGGCCGTTTTAACTACTTTGTATAGTTAGTTAATTTGTAATTAATTAGTAAATGTGTTAGCTAATTTAATTCATTGTTGTAAATTCTTAGTTAGCTTAGCTTAGCTAATATTCAATTTGATTATGTAATAATTAGTCTAATTAGATTATCAGATTAGTTAGAATAGCTTAGCGTAGCTAGCTTGTATTATTCATTCGGACCCTCCGTCGAGAGGGCGAATTTTGTAATAAGTGTGCGTGAGTGTGTGAATGTCTTCCAACCCCACGTCTTTCTCCCTTTTACTTAACCGCTTATGATGGTTAGTTTTAGGTCATATTTTGATTAGCATCCTTATGCTTGCATGTTTGCATTCATTCATCTGTCTTACATGCACCAGGCTTGGCGCATCATACTAACTGCATTGTATTTCAATACATTTACTTGAATACGTGTTCAACAGCATGTTATCAAGTTGCATCTCATATGCCATCTTAGAAAAGCCGAGCCTATTTCTTAGTTGCATTTTTGCATGTGTTGCATTAACCATCTTAACATGAACTAGGATCATGCATGATTTCTAACTAGTTCTCTGTTTTGGCTCGGAGTGCACTGTAAGTGTTTATGCTTTAGCATCTTGCATGAGTGTGAGTGTTGCCATGATAGCATGCTTGCCATGAAACTAACTGCTTAAGTGTTTAACTGCCTGAATGCCTGTGGGTGAAGGTTGGATTGCTTGAATTGGAACAATTCATTGAAATGCGAGTTTTAAGCCCACTTGTGGTGGCAAAATCATGTTTTCTAAGCCCACTCGAGGGTGGCAAATCCACGTCTCAGCCTACTTGCGAGTAGCACCTTCAAACCATTTTCAAACAAACAAACATGAAATGTTTTGTTCCAACTTAGGCGATCTAGTCTATACTTGTATGCTGTGCGCATCACATAGTAAAACTAGCTAATAAACCGGAATAAGAACGCATGTGTTTTCAAAAACAAAATATCATGTTAGTAAAGGCCGATCTTTGATCGGGCGAGCGGGGGTGCTCATTGCATGACCTTCCCCTTTCGTACCCAAGTTCCCGAGCCGAGGCAACTTTGGTAATGACGGACACGTGGCCTTAGGCACGAGTCAGGGTTTCCTAAATTTCCCAAAACAAAACATTTAGGTGGCGACTCTATATCTGGCAAAGCAGTCCATGTTTGGCACTTCTTTATAAAGATCAGTTTTCCAAAACGATTTGCCAGATTTGGACTCTTTGGTGATTTATCGATCTTGCATTGCACTTTGCGAGATTAGATTCAGAATCGTGACATTGAGTCCGAACTGTAGTAGCTTGAGAACAAAACGATTTTGCGCCTTCGCGAGCAAAGCCGGGATGTTCGGGCACGTCTACTGTTTCTGGCGACTCTGCTAGGGATTTAGAGAACTTGACTTGAACTCATGATATAATGTTTTGACTACACTTATGTGTCTCTTTGCATTGCATTTGCATTGGTGGGCCTAGGACACCGTGTTTGCCGTATGTTATTCCCGAATGGTTTACCGGAGGCTTGCTTTGAGAAGCGTGCTATAAGGCTGACCGATTGCGGGCTCTGCCACGACGAGAACACAAACCTCAGTTTTTACCGGGGCACCCTTTTTGACCATTCGACCTAGTGCATATCGAAAATTGTAGTGACCATTCCAAGCTAGGATAGGTTGCTTACCCGATTATAGGTTGTTTGAAACTGCTATGTGCATAGTGAAACCCTACTTCTTGACGAAACTAGGACAGGGAAACCCTACCCCTCCATAAGGGTGTTTTGGCTCTCACTTGCTTGCTATGTGCTTTTAGAGTGTGTCTCTACAGGAATGCACGTATCAGTTTGCAAGTCTGGGTATCAGGCCTGCGGGCATCAGTATTTGGGGAATCGGTTTTACCTGCGGGTATCAGATTCAGATTTGGAGTAGTGATTTGGGAACAGTGATCAGTGGTTGAGAACAGTTCTTTCAGCTTGTGTTTGCCAACTGTGTGTTGTCTTTATTTAAAGTATTATGATGTCTGTTTTTCTGGTTATTTGTTTCCTTATTATGCTTTATTTATCTTTTCGTAAGGTAGTTTAGCACCATTGCTTCTGACCAGGCAGATATTCCCTGAGTACTCTGGGTTAGAGGTCGCAGACTTAATCGATCCGCAGATCTGATAGACGGACAAGCAGTGTTCCTTTATTTACCCCCGGTTACCAGACGGAGGTCAAAAAGGCTCAGTGTATCGGTACCGCGGTTGCCAGATCAGTGGTCTTCCCCACCAGTGAACAGTCAGGCTGAGGTCTCAGTTTCTACTACAGGGACAGATATACCGATTGTTCAGATAGATCAGCACAACATGGCAGGTATAGAGGAGATGATGCAGCAGCTCCAGGAGAGTATGCAAGCCATGCAGCAGGACGCTGCCCGTCAAGCAGAATTTGCCGCACGCCAGGCCGAGGTTATGGCCCAACAAGCAGAGTTAATTGCTAGGCTTCAGCAACAACAACCACCATAGCAAGCCGGAGCATCTGCTTCGCACCAACCTCCTCCCCCACCAAGAATTCCAATACTTGGGGAGACCGCCAACGTCCAAGAAAATACGGACGTTCCAACAGGGACGGTTCCGCCCCCAATCTTACCCCAGCTATCCAAAGCACAAACCAACCTGGGGGATACACCGTTTGAGTTCGAGGTGGATCCGACAGGGCTAAAAGTGAGCAAGCTGGAAAAGCTGTTCAAGAAATCTCAAGGCGTAAAGTCCATTCTGGATATTGAGGATGGGTATACCGACTCGGCCGTGACTCTGCCAAACCGGTTTAAAATGCCGTACATAGACCGTTTCGACGGTTCTGGGGATCCTATGGTGCATTTGCGGCTGTTTTCGGATATACTAAGGCCGATGGGCCTCTCCAGATTGCAGAAGCTTTCTCTGTTTGGCCGGACCTTATCGGGTGTAGCGGCTATTTGGTATGCAAAACTGGAGGACTCTGTCAAGAGGAACTGGGAGGAGATGGCTGAGACCTTTGTAGCTCAATACTCCTACAATACACAGATCGGGATCACAACTTGTGATCTTGAGACAACTAGATAGGAGCCAAAGGAGAGCTTCTCCGATTTTGTGACCCGGTGGAGGGCCAAGGCCTCGATGATGACCATTAGGTCGGTTGAAAAGGATTAAATACGGATGGTTGTGCTCAACTTCTAGCCCAAGCTCATGCAGAAGATGATTGTTCTCCCCCTCCCCACCTTTGCCGATCTACATGAGATAGGGGTGCAGATCAACGACGCCACGAAACAGGGCCTCATTGATCATGAGAGAGAGCAGCCTAAGAGGGCATTCAACCGCAGTACGAATGCAGGCACAAGCAGTGCTACAGCTGCCAGAGCTTCAGATGTGGGAATGGTCACCACCACCACCCCAAGAACCCTTATAGCTACACCATTCACCGGTGCGTGCGGAAGTAGCTCACAAACAACCAAGTTTCCACCCCGAGCCCAGAGAACATTTACCCCACTGTATATGTCTCTGTCCAAAGCTTTGGGGGTTTTGATCAGGAAAGGGCATTTGAAGCCCCTAGAGCCGCGACCATTGCCAGAAAAACTTCCCCCCTCCTATAACCCGGCGAAGCACTGCGCCTTTCACGAACAGCATGGTCATGAAACCGACCATTGCTTCCGATTGCATCACGAGATTCAAGATCTCGTCGACAATAGGGTGATCGTGCCTCCGGAGAAACCGAATGTCACAACCAACCCTCTCCCACCACATAACCAAACTCCACCTCCCAAACGCATCAATCTGATCCAAACTGGGGTTGTGTCATACGACCTTAGCATATATATCACCCCTTCCCACCTACCCAAGCCGGAGGTGTTCATTCTGACAGCACTGACTTGTGCATGTTGGACATATCCCAAACCCAACCTGAAACGGTGGTGGTGACTACCAAAGATAGAATTGGGTCGACTGAGGAGGTAGGTGAGAATGATTATACAGAGCCTGAGGGGTCTGCGAGCTTCATGTACAACCCGAGCGGTTACATCACATTAGCAGGGCAGGCTAGGCCGAAGGTAGAACTGCCAGTGGGGGCAGAGATTTGTGTAGTACGGGAGGATGGACCCAATCAGTGGCTAGATGACCTAGCAGATTTGGAAGAAGACATTGCAAATCTGCAATTCTTTGAAGAGCAGGACTTAGTGGACGTGACTGTCAACTGGTTCGACTTGGATGGGTCAACAGAAACTACAGTGTGGCTCAGCGATGAGCCAGATGTTGTTGAGCAGCCTCAGCCAGAACAAGGTCCGTCAGGGACGGGGACATCAGCTGTGGCCGGAATGGCCAGGAATCAGAATGCACCGCCGGAGAGCACTGGTGTTAAGAATATTGCTTAGAATACGGGCAGTTTGGGTACGGAAGATACTGAACAATAAGCCGCACTGAAGCAGTTTGAGCGGGAAAGGATCGAGGATTCTGAGAGGGCCGGAAAGGCCAAAGCCCCTGCGGGGATAGAACGTGCTGTGTGCACAAGAACGGAGCGTGCTACGAGCACAGGAACGCAAGGTGTTGTGGGCACAGGAATAGTTATAATGGCGTCAAACAGGTGTCTGTCGGCTGACGATGGCATGTGGTGGGAAGATGACAACTTATGTCTTGCCCAGACATATAAAGATTGGGGGAACAACCAACCGGATGATACTTGGTACGTCGGCGAAGTAAACCACATGACTAGGAGCGGGCAATATTTCAAGCCCCCGCACTTAGATCAACCAGAGGCATTCGAAAAGGACAAAGAGGTAGACAAGTAGAAAGAAAAGCTGCTCGAGGAGGAGGCTGTGCTGAAACAGCTCAAGAAGATACAAGCAAACATCTCCATCTGGGGACTGCTTATGGCCTCAAGAGTTCATAGGCAAGCTGTCCTTTCTGCAATGGACAAGGCCAAACTTTCAATAGATACCACACCTGAGCAGCTGGTAGGGCTGGTCTTTCCGGGAGGAGCGTCCCCGACGTTGACCTTTACTGACAAGGAATTGCCGCCTGAGAGCTTAAACCATAACAAACCTCTCTACATCTCTGTCGAGTGTAGAGAAAAATGGATACTAGTGGTTCTTGTCAACACGGGATCCGCTATCAATGTGTGCCCGTTGAGAATGGCATATGCAATCGGGTTGAAGCCCACAGATTTTGTGCCAACTGCCCAGGTGATAAAGGCCTACGACAATACCAGCAGAGAGGTGATGGGGACCATGAAGATTCAGACTCAGGTTGGTCCAGGACAGCAGGATATTGACTTTCATGTCTTGGACATTCCCGCAACCTTCAATCTACTCCTAGGGCGGCCGTGGTTGCACCAGGTGAAGGCAGTCTCTTCAACCTTGGATCAAATGTTGAAATACCCCCACGGGAAGGGGGTGGTGTAGACAAACCATTTTTGACCGCCCTTAAGACTTGGGGCACTACTGATGGTTTACTTGGTGGCGAAAGGTGTGCGGGGCAAAGGGTCGATTTCTTCGGCAAGGAGAGAGTCAAATCCCAACTTCACACCCCCTTTTGGACCAAAACTATTTTGAATGGTTTTTAGACCTTAAAACCCTCTCTTTCAAAACATTTTTGAAAATAGGTTCCTACGATATCCCGACGCTCGCATTTTGTTAAATGTCGCGCCTTTCGGTAAACCGAGCAAGGACAAAGTGGAAATGAATGAAGGAGAGATGAAATCTTTTGAAAAATCTTTCAAAACTCCTTGTTTAGGGGTTTGGAGTTGAAGAAAAGAGGAGAGGAGAGAAGAAAACAAGTTTGGGAGAAGTTCGGCATGAATCCGGGTAAGATCGAAACTGAGCGGCTTCACAAAAACTGGCATAACTTTTTGCATAGTTGGCATTTTGATGCAAGGCTGCCACCATTGGAAAGCTTACTTCTGGGGCTTCAATTTGGATACAAGAATGACCTAAAACGGAGTCCATATGAAAAAGATATGCCCGTTTGAAGTAGGACCTACAAAGCAGATTTTCTCTGCCGGCCATTGGTGAAGAGTGCCAGCCATGGATGATGCAGTGCCGGCCACCAATGATGGCCGGCCGGCCAACAATGCCAAAAATCAGATTTTTTTGCAGATCTTTTACCTCCAGCTGCTATGCACAAGCCCCCAGCTCAGATATTTCGACCAAGCTCTCTTTTGGCTATATAATGAAGCCATATATCTCATATTCAAGGGTTAGAACTTCTTAAGAAAGTTTGAGAGCTTCTCTCACTAAAACTCCCTCTCTCTCTACCATTTCTAGAGCAAAATCTCTGCCTCTCTCTCTTAAGCCTCTCTCTTGCCCCTTTTGTGCATAGAAGTGCATAGAAGTAGAGAGATACATCTTGTTTTCATACACTTCCTTCATCAAAGTTGCATATCAGTGGGCTGAGGTCCCTTGGAGCTCATTTTTGGACTGTTGGAAGGCCATTTGAGCCAGCAAAGAGGCCATTTTGCTGTTGTGCTACAAGGGTAAGCACCTCTCCTCTTTTGTGTTTGTTTTGCACACTTGCTTCACCACCCTTTTTCCATTGTTTTGAGGCTGTTTTTGGGTTAGTGTTGAACTAAAAAAACCTCTATTTTTCCTCTGTTTTTCAGTCCTAAAAGTCTTGGTTTGTGCCTTGGTTGGCTAGGGGGTTGTCCTCCATTTTGCTCATTGGCTTGTAAGGCCTTGTGAACTAACTTCCAAACTTTTCAAACAACTTCCTTTTGGCCTTCGAACCACTGAAATCCAGAGGATTTTCTGTGGTAAAAACCCTATTTTGAGGGCCCAAATAGGAGAGGGTGGTCCCCTTTCCTCTTGTCTTGCTTGCTAGTGTTGGTGGCCAACCAAATGAGCATGTGTTTTTACTTCTTTATGGCTTTGTTTAGGCTCATTTTTGTGACTTACCAGACCTGCCATAACTCTGTTTTTGGTTGTCTTGGTCACCTCTTGCATGCTTATTGCACTTGTAGTGTAAATCCTCTTTGCTAGCCTTGTTAGCCTTACAAAGTAGCATGCTTTTGTGGTTTGAATTAGCTTAGTTCAAGCATGTTTTTGGTGTTATTTTGACCTGTTATAAATCTGATTTTGATTGGTGGACTCACTCCTTGCATGGTTTATACACTTGTAGTGGAAATCTCACAAACTAGCTTTGTATGCTTCATGAAGTAGCATGTCATTCTAGCTTGTTTTGTTTCCATTTCAGCATGTTTTTGGTGATTTTTTGCCATGTCATGACTCTATTTTGGTTTGGTTTGGTTGGCCCTTGCATGCTCCATGCACTTGTAGTGCAATTCCATGAAATAGCCTAACATGCATCATGCTTTGACATGTCATTCTAGCATGCTTTTGGCTTAACTTCAAGAAGCTTTTGTCCATGTTTTAGCATGCTCTAGCTCTGATTTTGGTTGTTTTGGCCATGCATGACTTGCTTTGTATAGCCATGGTTCAATCTAGCTTGTTAGCTTTGTGCACCAAGTCCACTAGCATGCATTGCTTGGACTGTTTGAATGATTTGGCATCATTTATTATGTGATTTCAGTCCATGTTTCATGGTCATGCACTTGCATTTATCACTCATTCAATGCGTTGGAGGGTTTGCCCCTTTATGCCTTAACATGAATCATTGCGTATGCCTTCATGCCTAAGCTTGCGAGCTACCATTTCGTTGTGTTTTTGGGGTTGTTTTGTCATGATATGACTCTAATTTTTATTGGTTAAGTCATCCCATGCTTGGTCTTAATAGGTGTAGTGTAATCCACCTTATTTGCCTTGTATGCATCATACCTTATGCCCTTCATGCTAGCTTGTTTTGGCTTCCTTCCATGCATGTTTTAGTATCATCTTGACATGTTCTAGGACTGTTTTGGGTTGCCTTTTCCATATCCTTCATGCTTTGTATAGCTGTAGTGCAATTGGCCTTGCTAGCTTTGTGTTTTGTTGACTCATGCATGCTATCTTTGAGCTATTTAGATGATTTGGCATTATTTAATACTTCATTTCAGAGCTTATAGCATTGCCATGTTCCCATTTCTTGCACCCTTTGAGTGCCTCTAAGGGTCATGCATTATTGCCTTGTTTGTGGCCTAGCTTGTATGCATGCTTGCCTAGACTTGTGAGCCTTTATCTCAGCATGTTTAGGTCTTTGTTTAGACCTATTTAACCTCTGTCCATGTTTTGTTCAATCATTTGTGCTATGTATTTCATGCCCTTTGTGTAGTCCCTTTAATGGCTTTGTGCCTTAGGTCCTCTTGCATGCTTTACTTGTGTTGTTTGAATGATTTGGCATCATTTCACACTTGATTTCAGAGCCTTTAGTGTTGTCACACTTCCATGTTTATCGCTTCTTTATCATGCTTGAGGTTTGTGTTCTGAGGCCTAGTTGTTAGGCCATTGCATTGTGCATGCTTGCCTTGCCCTTTTTGTGCCCTTATTTTGGTGTTATTGGCCACTGATTTGGGCATGATTGAGGTCTGTCCATTTTGGTTTAAGTCTATCTTTGCATGTTGTTACATGCTTGTCTTGTGTGTTGTTGCATGCTTGTTCCATTTTGTCTTTGTCATTGTCGCATGCTTATCGCATTGCATGTTGTCGCATGTTTGTCACATTGCATGATTTTTGCATGTTGTTGCATGCTTGGTACTTTGCATGTTTACATGTTTAGGTTTCTTTGCATTTTGCATGCTTGTTACATTGCATTTGGCATGCTTATGTTGCATTGCATGGCATCTCCATGTTGCATGCATTGCATTGTGTTTGGCTTGGGTGTTAAGCCAAACACGAGACACGAGGGACGTTTCATACTTGAAGTGATGAAACGAGCCTCAATTCTCGGTCGCCGACGCTCTTGACGATGCATGATAGAGTTCTAGGCATTTATGTTTTTTTGTGCATTCATTTTACATTGAATTGCACAAGTTGGATCTTTGGCCATCATGCATCGAGATACGTGATTGATGGTCTTGGATCCGATTATGCCTCTCCCTTGATGTTTTGAGGTGATATGGAGTGGCATAGTGCGTACATACCCTTGGGAGACCCTCCATTTCCTCTGTTTTGTGCTCTGTTGCAGCTTGGTGTCATAGCACACCAGTGATCGGCAGTGCCACACAGGTGGCTGGCAGCTCTTCATTTGTGGCCGGCAGTGTACACTCTTGGTCGGCAGGGGAGTCGGCAATAGCTCTTCATGGCCGGCAGGCCACTGGTGCACTCCTCAGCACTGTTTTGGTGAGATCTAACAGCTAGTTCTCAAGGACACCCTGCAGACAGAGCCTCAAGAGAGTAACCGGAGAGCTTTTCGGGGCGGCAACCGAACATGCATCCTCTTCTTCTTTGAACAAAGCTGGAGTAGCTTAGTTTTATGCTTACTTGTTAGTTAGCATTGAATTTGTAATTAATTAATTAATTTGTTGATTAGTTAAATGTTGTAATAATTAGTAAGTAGATTGCTTATTATTCAATTTGGTTTGTAATAATTAGTCTAATTAGATTATTAGATTAGTTGATTAGCTTAGCGTAGCTAGCTTAGCGTATTCATTCGGACCCTCCGTGGAGAGGGCAAATTGTTGTAATAAGTGTGCGTGTGTGTAATGCATGTCTTCCAACCCCATTCCTTTCTCCCTTTTATTTACCAGCTTTCGATGGTTAGTCTTAGGGCATCTTTTGATTAGCATCCTTATGTTTGCATGCGTGCATCATTCATCTGTCTTGCATGCACCGGGCTCGGCGCATCATACAAACCGCATTGTATTTCAATTCCTACTTGAATACATGATTATCAAGTTGCATCTCGCATGCCATTTTAGAATAGTCGAGCCTATTTCTAGTTGCATTTTGCATGCGTTGCATTAGCCATCTTAACATAAGCTAGGATCATGCATTTGATTGCTAACTAGCTTTTGTTTTGGCTCAGAGTACTAGGTAAGCTTTTATGCTTTAGCATCTCGCATGAGTGTGAGTGATTGCCATGATAGCATGCTTGCCATGAGGCTATTTGCTTAAGTGATTTAATTGCCTGAATGCTTGTGGGTGGAGGTTGGATTGCTTGAATTGGAACAATTCATCGAAATGTGAGTTTTAAGCCCACTTGAGAGTGGCAAAATCATGTTTTCTAAGGCCACTCGAGGGTGGCAAATCCACGTTTTAGCCTACTTGCGAGTAGCACCTTCAAACCATTTTCAAACAAACATGAGATGTTTTGTTCCAACTTAGGCGATCTAGTCTATACTTGTATGATATGCGCATCACATAGTAATTCTAGGCTAATACACAGGAATAAGAACACATGTGTTTTCAAAAACAAGATATTATTCTTAGTACAGGCCGATCTTCGATCGGGCGAGCGGGGGTGCTCATTGCATCACCTTCCCCTATCGTACCAAGTTCCCGAGCCGAGGCAACTTTGGTGATGATGGACATGTGGCCTTAGGCATGAGTCAGGGTTTCCTAAATTTTCCAAAATAAAATATTTAGGTGGTGACTCTATATCTGGCAAAGCAGTCCATGTTTGGCACTTCTTTATAAAAATCAGTTTTCCAAAACGATTTGCCAGATTTAGACTCTTTGGTGATTTATCGGTCTTGCATTGCACTTTGCGAGATTAGATTCAGAACCGTGACATTGAGTCCGAACTGTAATAAGACAATGAACAAAGCGGGATTTCGCGCCAATTCGTGCGCGGAGCTCGGGACTTTCGGGCGCGTCTACAGGTGGCTATAGTTTTTGAGAATTCTTCAATCCATCCGCCGCCAGAAGTGTCTACATCGATTCTGGAAATCGAGCATGGCACAGAGGATATGTTCCTGTTAGGATTTACCATAGCCGAGGCCCGGGTCGTACAGAACATTTTGGCTGTTGATGAGGGGTTATATGTCAGCGCACAGTCTGTGTACCTCATGAACAAGCTCCAGCACATCCCTGGGATGGGATTAGGGAAAAGTGGCCGGAAGGGCCTTACAGCATCGGCCGAAATGCCGCACAACCCGCATACCTTTGGCTTAGGTTACCTGCCTACCAAAGAGACTGGGTGAGGAAAGGCAAAGAGATGGCCGGAAGAGCCAGAGCCAAGCAAGCCGGCAAGCCTTATGAGTTGATGCATCGGCCTATCCAAGGTGCCCTAAACGGACGCTTTCTTCGGGAGGGGGAAGACTTTCCATTCTGCGGCTTCTCAGAGCCATGGTTAAATGCCGAGATGCAGCGTTTGCCGGGGTTCGAGATTTTCTTCGACTTGCAGTTGTCCAGGGATGATGTTGCCGAAGAGCAGACAGACCCACCAGCTGAGGCTGAGCAGCGTAAGGAAGAGGATTCCGAGAGCTCCGAGATTGAAATGGGGGTAGCACTGGCTTGTCTACTTTCAAATCCTCCAATCGTACATGAGTGCTTGGGGGATAACTTCTCGGTGTCCGTGATTGGGGATGAAGCGGCTGCGAGCCCATCTTCGAACATTCTGGATGTGTCCATCGCACCCTCCCTCGTCTAGCAGTACGAGAAGGGATTTTTATCGAGCAGCACCAGGTCAGGTAGTGAGCCGGAATCTGATTCCACCGAGTCTATGGAGTCGGAATCAGGTTCCAGCTCGTCTGAGTCTGAGTCCGGTATTCTTGGGGATGACAACCCAGATGCCACTGTCCTGTCTAGGTCGTCTTTTTCTTTTTCCTTTGAGTCTGTTGCAGCAGAGGTATCAGGTGACTTGGAAGTGATTAATGAGAATGGAATGGCTGCAGCCTTTGAGTACTTTTCTGTGCCTTTGATTTATTATATTTGTGGGAGCTGAATAATCTTGGATCAATAGGAGTGGATTAGTCCGGTCCAGAACATAACCACTATTCGGCATTGACCCTATTCAATTGAAGGGCCGAATAAAGTAGCCGGCATTCCTTCCAGTGAAACAAGGGCCGAGTAGAAGTATGTGTAAAGGACTAGGGTTGGGCCAGGCCCCAAGGCCCAAAGAGAATACTATAAATACAAGATCTTCAGTTCTAGAAAGGTATGTGAAAACTATTAAGCTTAACTTAGAATACAAGTAATCTTGAGTGCAGAGACTAACTTGCCCGTCGGAGTGCTAATTTCGGCACCCCGGATCAGAGTGTTTGTTCCTTTTCAGGTGACTAGCAGAGGATCACGAGCGTCCCCCAGGATCAGAAAAGTATTTCCAAACCACATCCCCATAATTGGCGCCGTCTGTGGGAATACTCAAACACATCCATGGCGGGCGTAACGGAAGACCCTCCGATAGTCACTGATGAAACCACGCAGAGAGACGACCTCACTCCAACAAACGTGCTTAGACCGGAGACTATCCCTGCAAGACGCGCTTTGAACTTCGCCTCACTCTCGACTCCAGAGCATGAGGCAATGCAGGCGATCATGGAACAAGCAAAGCAAAACGAACAGACGTTGGAGAACATGATCACAGAAAACGAACGTCTTCGTCAGGATTTGGCCTTGGAAGTGGCAAAGTCCAAACAAGCTGTACACCAAGATCCGGAACGACTTGTGAGGGCAGGTGGTCGACGATCTCGAGCCTGACAACAAGACACTGATAGCGACTCCGACTCATTATCCCCAGAGCCCAAGAAAAAGGGACGATCTGAAACTTCCAGTTCTTTTGAAGAAAGTCCCCGTATAAGGCATAAGCAAATAAGAAACAGTTCGGATGAAGATCAACACGATCCTTTTGTACGACAGGTTGCAAAGGCAGTGCTACCCAAGAAATTCAAAGCACCGTCATTCATCTTGTACGACGATAAATCAGACCCCACCGATCACATCCGCCATTACAAGCAAGCCATGACACTGCATGTAGATGACGAGGCTTTGATGTGCAGAATATTTCCGAGCAGTTTGGGACCACTAGCTGTCAGGTGGTATTACAAACTAGAGCCGGCTTCGATTAAAAGCTTCCACCAACTTCAAAAATCCTTCAGGGCAATGTTTATCACTAATGAGGTCTAGCCAAAGCAAGCCGATTCCCTCTGGGCAATGCAGATTCAACCGGGGGAAACCCTTTGTGCCTACTCGGCGCGGTATTGGGAATGTTTCAATCTGGTAGACGATGCTTGTAATGACTCCATGGCCATCACCACCTTCAAGATGGGGCTGCATCCTAACAGTGCCCTCCGCAGCTCTTTGACCAGACGGCCCCCCAAAACAGTTTGGTCGTTGATGAAGAAAGTTGAAGAATACTGTAAAGTGGAAGATGATGCCTTGAGGGTTAAAGCCGGCAATGTGACCAACAAGACAACTCCTGCTGAAATTGCTCAGCCGTTACATTTTGTAGCACCTCAGAGCCTTGAACCACGGCATCGGGCGAAACGAGATAAAAGACGAGATTCTCGCTGATCAAGTGACCAATGCTCCCACTGAGCGAACGAACAACTGCAAATCGACAGCAGGCGCACAAGGCACGCCGACAAGAAATATACTGAGTTGTCAAAGCTGATCAGCACAGTCATGTCCAAAATCCAACATCTTCCGTTCTTCAAGTGGCTGTCAAAAATTGTGGGACCTCCCGACACTTGAAGACGGGGTAGGCGATGCGAGTATCACAAGGATCATGGCCATGAAACTGAGAGTTGTTATGCATTGAAGGATCACCTGGAGGACTTGGTACAGGATGGTCGGCTACAACAGTACGTCCGAAAGGGCAACTCAACCAAAGCAATAGCCTTGAGACAGGATTCCCCTCCACTCAGCGTGATCCACATGATATACAGCCTGCCAATTTCATCCGCGGTGCATACGATTCAGTCAAATCCCGATCCTCAAAATCAACTCACTCCGGCTAAACGGCCCCATGAAGTTGCAAGCCTTTCTTTTGATGATTCAGATCTGGCCAGAGTGACACTTCCTCACATTGATCCCTTGGTAATTGAGTTACGCGTAAACCGATTCACCGTTGAGCGCGTACTCATTGATCCGGGGAGCACATCAGAGGTTATGTATTACAAGACATTCACCAAACTCGGCTTCTCAGAATCAGATCTCTCTCCGGCTCCTTATCCATTATTCGGTTTCAACGCCAATCCAGAATACCCATTGGGGAAAATCACACTACCAGTCCGAGCCGGCTCCCGAACAGTGGATGTGGAATTCTTGGTCGTCAGGTTGCCATCACCGTATAATCTCATAATGGGGCGATCCTGGTTGCATGTTATGTAGGCCATGCCAAGCACCTATCATCAGCTGCTACGCTTCCCCACAGAATGCGGCATTGAGCAAATCCGTGGCTCTCAGAAATCGGGACAAGCATGTTATCTCCTTGCTCAAAAGACGCCAAAGGAGTTGCAAGTGAA
The DNA here is from genome assembly GCA_030407325.1 of Camellia japonica. Lineage (NCBI taxonomy): Eukaryota > Viridiplantae > Streptophyta > Magnoliopsida > Ericales > Theaceae > Camellia > Camellia japonica. The sequence continues at coordinate 94,404,098 of JAPPVO010000002.1, forward strand.
CTCTATTGAGGTAACAGATCACAAGAGCCTCGACGACGTTGGACGGCTTCCAAGTGAAAAGGCCACGGAAGGCCTAGACCGAGTTGAAATTGACGGAAGCCCAGAGAAGTTCTTTATGGTCAGCGCCTCCTTGAGTCAAGCCGACAGACAACAGCTAATCTCTTTCCTGCTGACCAACCTTGACGTTTTTGCATGGACTCCATACGAGATGCCGGGTATAGATCCGTCCGCTTCACAGCACCGTTTGAATGTTGATTGTAAATGCAAGCCGATTATTTAGAAAAGTCGGCGGTTAGCCGCAGAGCACACTGCCGCCATTGTTGAGGAGGATGACAGGCTGCTTGAAGCTGGGGCAATCAGGGAAGTGACCTACCCTACATGGCTCTCTAATACAGTGGTTGTGAAGAAGAAAAATGGGACTTGACGAGTGTGCGTCGATTTCACGGATCTAAAGAAAGTGTGCCCCAAGGATTGTTTTCCCCTACCCAGAATTGACCAACTTGTAGATGCGACGGCACGCCATCAGCGTATGAGCTTCCTCGATGCTTACAGAGGCTACCATCAGATCGCCATGCATCCTGAGGACCAAGAAAAGACTGCATTCCTCACCCCAAGAGGAACCTACTGCTATAAGGTTATGCCTTTTGGGCTGAAGAATGCAGGGCAAATTACCAAAGACTGGTCACGGCTATGTTCAAGGAGCAACTCAGCCACACTATGGAAGTGTACATTGATGACATGGTGGTGAAGTCCAGAGAAGAGCAAACCCATCTAGCCGATCTAGAAGAGACGTTCGGCATCTTACGCAAATACAAAATGAAGCTGAATGCTTCCAAATGTGCGTTTGGGATCGGCTCCGGCAAGTTCTTGGGTTACATTGTCAACCACTGGGGAATCGAGGCCAACCCGAGGCAAATCATAGCAATCTTGGAACTCAGTTCCCCTCGTTCAGTAAAAGAGGTTCAAAAGTTGATGGGGATGGCCGCGCACTCAACAGGTTCATCAGTCGGTCTACAGATCGCTGCCGACAATTCTTTCATACTCTATGGCAGGGCAAGGCTTTTGAATGGTCCACCGAATGCCAAGCCGCTTTCAACAGCCTCAAGACTTACCTCCGCTCAGTACCACTCTTAACAACACCTGCTGCTGGTGACCCGCTCATTCTATATCTAGCAGTTTCCGATAGGGCCGTCAGCGCCATACTGATAAAGGAAGAGCTGGGGGAGCAGCGGCCAGTGTATTATGTGAGCAAGGCAATGGTTGACGCCGAAACACGCTACCTTCCACTGGAAAAACTCATCCTAGCCCTAGTCATGGCGGCAAGAAAACTGATGCATTACTTCCAAGGACATAGCATTGGGGTGCTAACAGATTATCCCCTCCGATCAGTACTACGAAGTGCAGAAGCATCAGGACGTGTTTCAAAGTGGGCTCTTGAACTCGGCCAGTACGACATTCAGTTTCTACCTAGAACCTCAATCAAGGGACAGGTGCTAGCCGACTTTGTTATCGAATTCACGGGAGGTCTTGCCGATTTCAAGTCCAATGAAATTTCACCGGAGTCGCACTGGAGAATTTATGTTGGGGAAATCTGGCAGTTGTACTATGATAGATCATCCAATCAGCGGGGTAGCGGGGCAGCAAAGCTGGAGTTATGATCATGGCCCCCGACGGTGCAATAATTGAGCAAGCCGTCAAGCTCGGCTTCGAAGCGTCAAATAACGAAGCCGAATACGAAGCCCTTCTAGCCGGTTTGCGGAATGCGCATCTTTTGGGTGCTCGGCGCTTGCTTGTATTTTGCGATTCAAAACTGGTGATCAATCAGCTAAAGGGGGAGTACGCAGCAAGAAACGACCGTATGGCGGCTTACATGAAAACGGCCAACTCCTTGCTGGCAAAATTTGACCATCATGAATTGAACCAGATAACACGTGATCAGAACACACATGCAGATGCCCTTGCCTGCCTAGCCTCCGCCATTAACTCAGAGATTAAACGGACCATCGAAGTAGGTTTCATCCCGGAGCCAAGCATCATCCCTTCGAAGGAAGTCCAGGTCAATGTTATAGAATCTAGACCAAGTTGGATGGATCCCATTGCTGCATTCCTGTCTTCCGAACAGCTCCCAGAGGACAAGAAAGAAGCACACAAGCTGCGAAACAAAGCCCTGCGATACTACTTTGATCCGCAAGGAAGGCTTTATAAAAAATCCCTCTCTGGTCCATACTTGGAATGCGTGCACCCTGACAAAGTCGAAGAGCTTTTGACTGAAATACATGAAGGCAGCTGTGGTGCCCATTCTGGCGGGCGATCTTTGGCCCATCGAGCTATAACACAGGGGTATTACCGGCCGACAATGAGAGCTGACGCCGAATGCTATGTGAAGAAATGTGAACAATGTCAGAAGTTCTCCCCGCTAACCCACCTGCCTGCTGAAGAGTTGAGCACCATTACCAGTCCCTGGTCGTTCGCCCAGTGGGGGCTTGATATCGTAGGACCACTGCCGAGGGCCCCAGGGAACAAGCGGTACTTGATCGTCGCGACAGACTACTTCACAAAATGGGTCGAAGCGGAGGCATTAACGCACATTCGAGATGTTGATGTTAAGCGCTTTGTATGGAAAAATATCATAACACGATTCGGTATTCCAAGAGCTCTTATCTCAGACAACGGCACCCAGTTTGATTATGGCGTCTACCAAGAGCTGTGTAGCAAATATGGTATCCGGCCTTACTTTTCTACGCCGGCTTACCCACAAAGCAATGGTCAAGCCGAAGCCTCTAATAAATCCATCTTGGACGGCATCAAGAAGAGGCTGGAGAAAGCTAAAGGCAAATGGGTTGAAGAATTGCCGAGTGTATTGTGGGCTCATCGAACTATGCCGAGGCGATCTACTGGAGAAACATCGTTTGCTCTGTGCTTTGGAATCCAGGTGATCATACCCCTGGAGATCGGCCACCCAACCCTAAAACCTCAAGTTTTTGATATGGGCCGAAACGAGGTGATGCTAGCATTGGATTTGATTCTGATCGAAGAACGAAGAGACCGTGCCCTTGCGTCGATGGCGCGGTACCATCAGCAGCTTGCCAAGTCATTAATCAACGTGTTCAGCTGCACCGCTACACACCAGGAGAGTTGGTTCTAAAGAAGGTACTTCCAGCTACCAAGAAACCGGCCGATGGAAAATTGGGTCCAAACTGGAACGGCCCCTATCAGATTGATTCGATCGCAGGAGTAGGGACATATCGGCTCAAAGACATGTCAGGGAGGAGTCTGCCATGACCTTGGAATTCGACGCATTTAGGCAAATTTTATCATTGACCCGACTTGTGGGGCATGATACTTATTCTACATGGTTCGCCATGTACATCTCATTTTCTGTAATGCAAAAATCGCTATTTATTCTCAACATCCAATTCAAAGGTGTTCCGAAAAAGCCTCCGGATTCGGAGCGCCCTTCGTGGATATCACGATTGGCCAATTAAAGACTCCGGATTCGGAGCCCCATCGGTGCATGACATCTTTGGGCCGAAAAAGCCTCCGGATTCGGAGCGCCCTTCGTGGATATCACGATTGGCCAATTAAAGACTCCGGATTCGGAGCCCCAACGGCATATGACGTCTTTGGGCCGAAAAAGCCTCCGGATTCGGAGCGCCCTTTGTGGATATCACGATTGGCCAACTAGAGACTCCGGATTCGGAGTGCCCTTTGTGGATATCACGATTGGCCAATTAAAGACTCCGGATTCGGAGCCCCATCGGCGCATGACGTCTTTGTGCCGAAAAAGCCTCCAGATTCGGAGCACCCTTCGTGGATATCACGATTGGCCAACTAGACACTCCGGATTCGGAGCCCCATCGGCGCATGACATCTTTGGGCCGAAAAAGCCTTCGGATTCGGAGCGCCCTTCGTGGATATCACGATTGGCCAATTAAAGACTCTGGATTCGGAGCTCCATCGGCGCATGACGACTTTGGGCCGAAAAAGCCTTCGGATTCAGAGCCCCATTGGCGCATGACATCTTTGGGCCGAAAAAGCCTCCAGAGTTCGAGCGCCCTTCGTGGATATCACGATTAGCCAACTAGAGACTCCAGATTTGAAGCCCTATCGGCGCATGACGTCTTTGGGCCGAAAAAGCCTCCGGATTCGGAGCGCCATCGGCGCGTGACGACTTATGCCGGTCAATTTTTATACAATTATCTCAATGTTTATATAATGTTTATACACTTGTTCAAACATTCATACAATGAAACAAAGAAAACATGCAAACACGCGTGTGCCGAATAAAAATTACAATGAAACAAACAGTTGAAATAGACAATGTACTATTATCCAAATTAAAGACTCCGTAAACAAAGCCCGAAAAATGAAAATATTCAAATAAGATTGTTCAAGCTGCATAAACGTAATCTAAAACGTGCGCACATTCGGAGTAAAATGTGTACTAATATAAATAACAAGTACGCTACAAATTGAGAACTGAGCATTTTATTAAAATCAGCCAATAAATACATAATTTCACTTTCAATCTACGTAATCATTACAAGGTTTTCTTCGGTTCGGCGGCTTCTTCATCATCACTCTTCTCAATTTCGAAAGCGGAGAAGGGGAAATCATTCTGTTGGTACAACGGAAACGCCAAATCCAACCCTGCTGCCTGGAGACTCTCACCTTGCTGAAGTGCCTTGATCCAACCGTGCCAAAATCCACGATTTTCACATCGGCAAACTTCTTCGGCAAGTTTCTCTTTGGTCTTCTAAATTCCGACCTTTTGGCCATCGTGGAAGCCTTTTTCATAGGCAGCAGCCCTCACAGTCTCGATCGCGAACATGCTGGCCGTGTTCCGATTGGCGATCGCATCACTAATCAGCCTTTGAGTAACCCACTCTTCCACAACTGGGTTTGGGTGGCTGGCCGATTGAGGCTCAGTGGACTTGATTTTCCTAAGCTCACACTCGGCCTTCTCGACGCGAGCTTCTAACTTCCGAATGTGTTCATCTCTCTGTTCTATATCGCGACGAGCTGCTCGGAGACGCATGTCGATCTCATAAGCAGTGTACAGTCCCTTCACCGCCCCGTGAACGCCTTCACGAAACACTTCGAAGTCCTGCTGACCTACCATCGATTGCTGAACTTCGGTGTAAAGATCTGTCGAGCGAACTCGACTGCCACATTTGAATCTCAAACGATCGAATCCGCCTTTGTCATTGGTCTGTTACCCACGAAGACCGCAAAACTTAACGGGCGAGGAGTCGCGTCGAATTCCCTTCTAGGACGAGGTTGAGGAGACTTGCGCTGTGGCTACTTGTCCCTTCTGGGTGACCTACTTCGACAACGGGGAGATTGGTGTCTCTCCCGATCCCTCGAAGTCCTACTGCCCGTGCGTGAAGGTTCACCACTTTGATTCATGTTTCCTCCCAGCTCAGCTAGCGTCTTCGCTTCACCTCTGCTGTTGAAGAAAAGTCTATTCAACATTCGCACTTGTTTGATTTTCCACTAAGAACTGGACTGAGTTGCTGTCAAAACTTATAAATAAGACCTTCGTTCACGAAGTACACACCCATTTACTCCCTACGAAGGCAGCACCTCCGAGGCAATCTCATTAATATAGAAACCTCAACAGCCCGGCGCCGATCGAGTCACGTGCCCCAATCGCCCCGTCTGTTATTCGGCGTTCTACGTTCATGAACCTGCTGGGGCAAGGGCAGATTCATCAATATATTCGGCTCGAGTGCCCCAGTCGTCCCACAAATCGACTCATCAGAACAATATTCATAAGTTCGTATTATTCGGCGTTTAATGTTCATGAACCAGCTGGAGCAAGGACAGATTCATCAATCTATTCGGCTCGAGTGCCCCAACCGCTCCATGAATCAATTCATCAATACTTCATGAGTGCGTGTTATTCGGCGTCTAATGTTCATAAACCAACTAGGGCAAGGGCCGATTCATCAATCTATTCGGCTTGTGTGCCCCAGCCGCCCCATGAATCGATTTACGGCGCCGAATGGATTTACTTATTCGGATTTACACCGTTATCTAATCGGCAACTATGCAATGGAATATTTAATTTACTCATCTCATGATCCTACTTCCTATCGGTCGATAATTAGCAAGCACAACATACAGTGATCATTTTATCCAAAGTGAAATGAATTACGAAATGAAAAGGAAATTTTCATTAATAAATTAAGCGCAGATAGTAACTAATTTATACATGAAAATTACCTTGAACTAACAGAAATCTACTAAACAAAAACATACATTGAAATTGAGAAAAACCTAGCAAAGCTAGAATGCCTCCCAAATCAAGTCTCAGGGTCAGACTCAAGCGGCTCAACGTCCACTTGCTCGTATGGAATTGGCGTGGCCAATGTAACTCCAGCAGCAGCAAGGGCTTTGAGCCAGCCGTGTTGGAATCCTTGATTCTTGAATTTGGGGACTTCTTCTACATAGTCATTAAGGGCGGCGCTCTTTCCAGCCTCGAACGCCGCTGAAGCCTCAGAGTCGGCTTTCTCCTTAACCTGCTTCAACTCTCCCAACTCGGCCTCCAGCTTGGCAAGCGCCTCCTTGGCTAACTTGAGCGATTCCTCGCTCGCGTTTGCCCTCTCCTTGGCGTCAAATCTGAATTGATCAATAGTCCTGGCCCTTTCCTTCTCAGCCTCGGCCCGCGCACTTTCCATCGCGGCTCTCATTGCCTCAAACTCTGCCCTGCTCCTTTGACCCTTGACTTCAGATTGCAAACGGCTAATCCTTTCAACAGCGTCATGCTGGCGGTGGCCCAATTCGGCGATCCTTCCAACCGTCTGCAAAACAAAGGATCGTCATATGCCAAGAAACATCGAATGCAAACCAAACCAAAGAGTTAGTCACGTACCAGAAAAGCCGACTGCGCGGCTAATGCTATTGTCACCAAATCCGGCTCGGCACGAAAGGTCGCCTTGCTAGCTGGCAAGGAGACCGAGGCAGCCAAGCTCAGTGCCACAGCTGGATCTTTCGAAGCCTACACTTCGGAGGAGATCGACATGTTTTTCATCTTTGGCTCAATAACAAAAGGAGCAACCACAGCCGACTCCTCTAAGCGTGGCCGTTTTTCAATAGGGCCCTCCTCGAAGCCGTCCTCGCCCTTAGCGCTTCGTTTTTCGCCCCGATCCTCTGAAATTCGCCGCCCTTCTGTAATCGAGCGCTGACCTCATTTTCCGTCTCGGCCACAACTACGTGAGCCATTTCTTCTACAACAGTAGGGGCAACAGATTCAGTCAGGACAAGTCCGGAACGGATGGCTACGGTCTTTTTTCGGGTGGCCATGCGTTCGGCGTTTCTTTTTCGTGCCATCTGCGTAAGATTTTCCCCAGCCATATCCTCAGAAAAATCACCGGGAAGGTCTCCCAAGTTTGTAAAAATATCTTCGAAGGCGTCCCCTTGGCCTGATGTAGACGGAGAGTCAGAAGAGTTCAATCCGACTTCCTCGAAGGCCGAATTAATAGCTTCGTCAACTTCCGCGGCCAACCGGTCCGGGTCCTCGGCGATTGGTTCGGCCACTTGTGCTTCCACGTGTTCAAAATCAGATGATTCTAAGCTGATCTGTCTCAAGTTTTTGAAGCTGGGGAAGATGAGGGCGGTAAGATGGTTGTCGCCTCGCGCGATCGGAATATTGTCTGCCGCCGAGAATGTCATGTAAGTTAGCTCATACCGCAGGAGAATGTGGGCTATCCTCCCTTGTTTTTGAAGGTCTGGACGGCCGACGAACTGTAGCGCGGTTTTAATTTCTGCGAGCACAACGTCGTCGTCTGAAACCAACACTCTCTTCAAGTCACTGCCTGCATAAACAAAACGATTAGATGAGCTTAGTGCCGAATACATACATATGTAAATAATAGAAACAAAGTGATCAGATCAGCCACCTGGTTTGCTTTTCACCTTGGCACAAGGTCTAGGCGATCTTCACCTTCGTTGAATTCCCAATTGCCGCGGACAACGACCATCATGTCATCGACACGCTTGCCAGAGCTGGCAAGCATGGTCACTAAGTGATGATCAGTATCCTTGGCTCTAAGAAAGTAGCGTCCTAGTTGGCCGGTAGATTTGGCTAGGACATAACAGCGCCGAATGACGGGAATACCTAAATTAATTCTAAGATGGCGATTTATCTCTACAATCCCCATTATGATGTGAAAGAAGTTCACATTGGGCTGGAAAGGGATGAGACCCCAGTACCGAAGAACGGCCATCAAAAGTGGGTGAAGAGGAAAATGGACGCCGCCCTCAGCAATTAATAGGAGAGGAAAGACGATTGTGCTCTCATCTTCCCTCACCATATCAGTGGTGCTGTCTGCCAAAAGTGACAGATGGACGTCGTGGGGGATGGAGAAATGGCGTTGAAAGCCGAAGATTCGATCCGCAAAAAGGAGCTCCTTCAGATGTTTTGCCATTTTGGCCAACCCAAGGATTATGGAAAACTAAAAGCAGATAAAGAAGGGGGATCAAAAATGAAGGAGAAGAAAACTTACAGGGGACGAAGGAAAGAGCGAGAAACAAGGGGTTGCAGAAGCCGCGGAATGTAGGAGTTGCACTAGAAGGCGAGCTAGATATCTTTGAGTATTCAGAACATACATTCGAAGAGATAAATTCAAATCGCATTAAATGGAGGCAGTGTACGAAGGGGCGGGAAAGCGTTAGAATGACCAAAAAGCATGTACGCGTTCTGACACACATTGGGAAGAAGAGTAACTGCCGAATTTTTAACCTCCAGACTAGAAGCCAAACACGCCGACTAACTGATGCTAGTGAGGTGTTTGGGGGGCAATTGTAGGAGCCGAATAATCTTGGATCAACAGGAGTGGATCAGTCTGGTCCAGAACATAACCACTATTCGGCATTCACCCTATTCAATTGAAGGGTCGAATAAAGTAGCCGGCATTCCTTCCAGTGAAACAAGGGCCGAGTAAAAGTACATGTAAAGGACTAGGGTTGGGCCAGGCCCCAAGGCCCAAAGAGAATACTATAAATACAAGATCTTCAGTTCTAGAAAGGTATGTGAAAACTATTAAGCTTAACTTAGAATACAAGTAATCTTGAGTGCAGAGACTAACTTGCCCGTCGGAATGCTAATTTTGGCACCCCCGACCGGAGTGTTTGTTCCTTTTTAGGTGACTAGCAGAGGATCACGAGCGTCCCCCAGGATCAGAAGAGTATTTCTAAACCACATCCCTACAATATTAATCAGGACTTTCAAAATTATGATGAAAAGGACGAGGAAGAAATTCCTTCGGTTTTGAAATATTTGCTTGATCAAGAGCAGGAGAGGTTTGTAAAACCGCTGGTTGATGAAATCACCACAATTAACGTTGGTACTGAGAAGGACCCGCGGCTGGTCCAGATTGGGTCCACGTTGTCTTCGGAGGAGCGCGAGCGCTTAGTCGCTTTATTAAAAAATTTCAAAGATGTTTTCGCGTGGTCCTACGAAGACATGCCTAGAATCGATCCTGAGATTGTACAGCACCGGATCCCTCTTGACCCAGAGGCCCAACTTGTCAAGCAGAAGCTTAGAAGGATCCGCCCGGACTGGGCTCTTAAGATCAAAGAAGAGGTCACCAAGCAAATTGACACAGGGTTCCTGCTAGTATCTGAATACCCAACTTGGTTGGCCAATATAGTTCCGGTGCCGAAGAAGGACGGCAGAATTCGGGTATGTGTGGACTTCAGGGATTTGAACAAAGCCAATCCGAAGGACGACTTTCCTCTGCCGCATATCAACGAATTAGTGGACTTCACTGCAGGGCATGCATTGCTCTCATTCATGGATGGGTTTTCTGGCAACAATCAGATTATGATGGCACCCGAAGACGGGGAGAAGACTGCTTTTACCACCCCGTGGAGGACCTATTGTTATAGGGTGATGCCGTTTGGGCTGAAGAATGCTAGAGCTACATATCAACGGGCCGCGACTACAATTTTGCACGACATGATCCACAAAGAGGTTGAGGTGTACGTGGACGACATGATTGTCAAGTCCAAGGAAAGAGAAGGCCACTACATTGCCTTGCAGAAATTCTTTCAACGAATCAGAGAGTATCGGTTGCGGCTGAATCCTCAGAAGTGTACGTTTGGTGTTACAGCAGGAAAAATGCTGGGGTTCTTTATCACACAGAGAGGTATCGAGGTCGATCCTTTAAGGCCATCTTAGAAATGCCACCACCAAGGACTGAAAAGGAGGTACGAGGCTTTCTGGGTGAAGTGCAATTCATAAGACGGTTTATTGTAAAATTAACCTTGACTTATGAGCCACTCTTTGGTCTCCTGAAGAAAGGAAAGAAGTTCCAATGGGACGATCGATGCCAAGCTACTTTTGAACAGATCAAGCAATATTTATAGAACCCACCTGTGTTGTCACCGCCTGAGCCAGGGAAATCATTGATTTTGTACCTTTTAGTGACTGAAACTACAATAGGTTGCATGCTTGCACAGGAGTCTAAGGACAAAGTGGAGAGAGCTATCTACTACGTGAGCAAGAAAATCTTGGATTACGAGACCCGCTACACTCCGCTGGAGAAGGCTTGTCTGGCCTTGGTATGGGCTACCAAGAAGCTGCGGCACTACCTGTTAGCTCACTTTGTAATACTAGTTTCGGGATTAGATCCCATCAAATATCTCTTCAAGAAATCGGCACTTATGGGTAGGCTAGCCAGTTGGTTGCTTCTGTTTCCGAATTTGATCTGAAGTACGTGACGCGCAAGTCAGTAAAAGGGAGAGCGGTAGCGGAGTTCCTAGCTGATCACCCAGTTGAAGGGGATGAAGTAGTTGAGTATCTGTTCCCAGACAAGGCCATTCTGTATGTCGAAGAAGAGACTTCGACGATGTACTTTGACAGAGCGTCAAACCAATACGGGTATGGGATAGGAGTGTTGCTGATAGCACCTGACAATTCCTGCATACCCCTAGCATTCAAACTCCGATTCAAAGTATCGAACAATGAAGCAGAATATGAGGCATGTATTGCTGGATTAGAAGTTGCCCTAGAACTAGGGGTGAAACGGTTGGATGTCATCAGGGACTCGAACCTTGTTGTATCTCAAGCTAAAGAAGATTGGAAAGTTAAAGAAGAAAAGATGAGAATCTATAACCAGACCTTGGACGTGCTGATTCCTCGGTTTGAGAAACTGAATTTCGCTGATCTGGTAAGAGAGAACAACAGGTTCGCTGATTCATTAGGAACTCTATCTTCTATGATAGACATCCCTTTCAGAGTCCGGATGCGTCCGATTATCATTGAACAGAAATTTGTGCCGGCCTACGAGCTGATTGCCGTTATAGATGAGGTACAAGATGAGAATCCCTGGTATTACGATGTCTGGAACTTCTTGGAAAAAGAGGCGTATCCACCAGGAGCAAATGCCAAAGATAAGAGGGCAATTCGAAGAATGGCTGCTCAGTTCATCGTCTGCGGGGGTAAACTGTACAAGAGAGGTCATCTCGAGATGCATAAACTGTGTGTTGATGCTGAAGAATCGAAGTGCCTGATGGAGGCCATCCATGGAGAAGAGTGCGGAGCGCACATGAACGGGGTGATGCTAGCCCGGAAGATCCTTAGACAAGGTTATTACTAGTCCACCATGAAGGAGGATTGTATAGGCTTTGTCCGGTGATGCCACAAATGTCAGATCCATGCAAACCGCATGAACATTCCGTCGTCGAAGTTGTACAACATGACTTCGCCATGGCCGTTTTCAGTCTGGGGGATTGATGTAATTGGGGCTGTCACTCCGAAAGGGTCCAATGGGCATGAGTTCATTCTAGTCGCGATAGACTATTTCACGAAGTGGGTTGAGGCCTAATCTTATGCGGTGTTGAAGGCATCGCATGTTGCAAAGTTCATCAGGAACAACATCATCTGTCGCTACGGGGTCCCGAATAAGATTGTTTCAAATAATGGTTCCTACTTCAAGAAGGAGGTGATCGACTTGTTGGACAAGTACAACGTGGCTTTTCATAAGTCATCTACATATCGGCCGCAAACCAACGGAGCAGTTGAGGCCACCAACAAGAACATCAAGCGTATTCTGCAGAAGATGGTGGAAACCTACCAGGACTGGCCAGATAAGCTGCCATTTGCTCTGTTGGGCTACCGGACTTCAATTCGAACTTCTACTGGAGCAACTCCGCATTCCTTGGTTTATGGGATGGAGGCTGTTCTACCTATCGAAGTTGAGGTTCCGTCATTATGAGTATTGGCTGAGTGTTAGATAGCTGAGGCAGATTGGCAGCAAAGCAGGTTCGAAGAACTCATGCTGTTTGACGAGAGAAGGCTGAAAGCACTGTACCATGTCAACGAAGAATTGCCAAGGCTTTCAACAAGAAGGTTAAGTCCAGGAATTTGAACGAAGGAGATTTGGTGCTCAAAGACAACCAAGCTCCCATCCACGACCCTAGGGGCAAGTTCAGACCCAATTGGACTGGCCCTTACATCATTAAGTCTATCTGGTTGGGTGGAGTTGTCTTTTTGATGGACCTAGATGGCCTAGAGTTCTCCCAACCGATCAACATGGACAAGTTGAAGAAATACTTTCCCTGAGTGGCTCGCTAGGCCAAAAACCCGAAAGGGCGACCTAGGCAAAAGTTAGAGCATGAAAAATTTGAAATTATAAAAACTGAGCTCGCAAGGTTGAAAATCTAGAAAATGCGGCCTTGGCAAAAGTTAGAGCGCAAAAGGAGAATGTTAATACACGAGTGAACCCAAGCCGAACTACGTAAGGCTTGATTCCCATCTTCGAGATACATAGGCAACTTCATCCTGAAGTCCGGCCATAAACACTTCCAAATCGACTTTGTCTATGTGATCATGTTTGGTTATCTTTGTCCATTATGCATTCAAGAGCTCGGTTGTGATCTCCAGTGCAGTGCTATTCAGACTGGGGGCAACTTTCCAGTTGCTGGGATCCGGGGTTGTACATCTCAGTGATAGATCTCGGGCGTGTCCAATTGTGATCCATATCGAAAATGGTTTTAAAAAGTTTTAATAAAAGTTGATTTTGCTCAAATTAGTCTTTTTACAACTTAGACCATTTTTGGACCAAACGGAAAATTTTCAGTACCCACAACATTCAATTACATTGATTTCAGTACAGAGTTCTCCTACTCTTGAATACAAATTGAAGTTGTTTTTTATTACATTCATAAAGAAAACTTGAAAGTACTAATTAAAGCAAATAATTTCGGGGCATAGTCAGGTGTTCCTGCGTCCCCTCCCAGAGCTTCTGGAAGCCTCTGATGCCAAAATGGGCCCAATCTGCGCCTCCTCATCAAGCCAAGTTATGCCTTATCAGAGAGGCTGCAACTGAAAATGGGAGCGGGGGCTAGAAGCTCTCTCGTCCTCCATGCTGTGGCATACCAAGCTATCTGTGCGCCTCGGACCGGAAATGCAGCAGGGTATTCTATCCCATCTTCCGCGCAAGTCTGATCATGTTAGAATTGGCGCCGGAATTGGAAAGGGAAGTAAAAGACACAGTGTGTCACGCTGATCAACTGAATCTCGTGCTGGCGGGTCATGCTGTAGCTCATTGCAGGTAAATTGAGCCAGGGGCAGCACCAAGCAATGTCGAGAGCAGACAAACTGCGCATCCATTCGCACCACCATCCCTCATCCGGGGCATCGACTAGACGCGGGCCGAATATGCTGGGCATGAGTCCACAATCTTCAATTTATCCATCAACCATATCTGGGAAGGAATGAAAAATGAGAGATTAAATAATAGAGAGGTGTATGTTGAGAGAAAAAGTGAGAAAAGGGTTTTGAGAGAAAAACCGAGCCTGAGGGCCGAGTGATGTGAGAAATATATGTGAGATGGGGTGGGAAACATTACCTGCAGTAGTAGTGGACTCCCCGCGAATCTAGTCGTCTTCTGGCGATGAAAAGCGTCCAAACCCATCAATGTCTCAGCTAGCGTCATGGCGATGCAGCTCTTGCCCTCTTTTAAGCCCTCGGCGACTTCAATCAAACGAGTGCTAAACCCTCCGGAGCCTGGGGCAAGCAAGAAATGAGACAACATGCACAAGCAAAGCACATGTCACCGATAACCCTACCAATGATGATCGCCTCGGTCACCGGCATCAGAAAATCGACAAATCAAGCTCGGAATGTCCAGCTCTCCATCGTGAATCAATGACCGAGCGTCATGCAAAGTAAGCCCACACATCCGTCCCAAAGCTTGGACGTAGCCGAAGAAGAATTGAGGCAAGATTACTTCATCGCGCTTGGATTCCATTAAAGCTTGGAAGTCCTCGAAAGTGGGACATATCTCTTGTCTGCCAAAGCTAAAAACGTGTGTTATCGGATTCCAAAACCTAGCCGCGGCATGAAGGAATGGAAAACGCAGTGGGGTGCGACTCAACGTGAATAGTGCATTGATGCCAAAGCCCTGGAAGTTCAACTTTTCCGAGCCATTCAAGTTGGCAATCCAATTTGTGAGATTTTGGACAAGAAATGCATCCATTTGGTGCAAAAACTGAGCTGAAATAGAGAAAACTACGAAGCTGGGGCTTTTGTAGAAGATAAGGTGTTGAGTGGAAGACAGGTGGCAGCATTCTAGAGGTTCTTGCCATTTTTGGCCGATCGGCTAAAAAGAGTGCCGACCGACCATATTTTTTGGCCGATCGGCTAATAATGATGGCCGATGGCCTCTCACTTTGGCTGATGGCCCTTCCTTTTGTTCTCTGAGCTGTCTATGTGTTGGAGATGTTGAGAACTTGTGACTGGTTCCACTTCAAATGCCTTCCGGTGATGATTTTGCGAAGTCGCGCCTCTGTTACTTCAATTTGTTTATCGAGTTGTTGTACTTTTGTTTATCGAGTTGTATTTTGTGTTCATTAGTCTTTGTCTTGCTTATCGAGTTGTATTTTACATTTGGTTAGCATGTCAAGTTCTTTGTTTTACTTATCGAGTTGTTTTGTTATCAGTTGGTTCACTACCTGATTAATGCAATTCGATTGTTTAGTTTTCAAAACAAAGTTCAATCTCATTTACATTGATTATGTAATGCGATGTAATGCGATGCGATGCGATGCTTAGAATGTACAAATGTAACACTTTCAACAAAAGAACTGTTTCATTCCATCATATTTTCTTTTGCAAAAGTACATAGTTTTGAAGAAAATAAAACATGCCTAAGGCAGTACAATGTGCAAAAGTACTAGTAAAAAGAAAAATAAAGCAAAAAAGAGAAAAGCAGCAAAATGTCTGGATCGGCGCCAGTCGCCTCAGGTGCAGGGCTCCGTCCTCATCCTCTTCCTAAACGAAGGTCCAGGATCATCACTGCCAGCTCCGCCGTCAGAGTCTGAGCCTGAGCCATCCCCAGCCTCATCCTGAGATGACTCTGCCTCTGCATTAGACTCGTCGTCATCTGGGACAGGCGCTCGCGAGCTACTCCCAGAGTGAGTACGCCCGACCCTGTTGCAACTGCATGCTGAGATCCCTTGTCCTGCTCTCCCTGCTCCTCGGGCAGGTACAGATGGTCCCGCTGGAGCACCCCTTGCGACCGGTATTGGAAATGGGACATGAAAAGAACAATTGGCAGACGCATCAGTTATGCTATGCAAAGTCGAGTATAAATACCGAGTACAGTGTATGAATGCCATGAACAGTGTATGAATGTCGTGAGCAATGTATGAGTACAGTGTATAAATGCTGCGAGCAATATATGATTACAGTGTATCAGTGCCGTGAGTGGTATGCGAGTGCAGTGTATCAAGTGTCGTATTGATAATGTGATGTATTAGATTATGTATGGAACAGAATATGCAAGGTTTTTGGGGCTAAGTTTGAAGGAACTTACCGGGATACCATAGATGCTGAGCAGGTCCATGCTCCTCTGTAGCATCCCCATCACTGAGGCCGACAGCTCTAGAGCCTGTCTGGTGTACTCAATCGAAGCCTACAAAAGTGTTGAAGTAATTAGTATTTTGCGGGATATCAAATGAAGTGAAATAACTGTACAGAATGCAAAGTATAAGTACATACCGGGGTCGAACCACGAACTCCGACGAGCTCATGATCAGCCGGAGGAGGAGAGATGGGTATCTGATAAGTCTCCCCACCCTGTCCTCGACATGTCATGGTGGTGGGCAGGTCTGGCCACTCAGCTCTGCGTCCCCTCCGGGACGCACTCTGGTCACGGGCCTGAGTTGCCCTCGGTACTCCTGCTCCTGGCGCTGCAGGCCTCTCCCTCTCGACTCGGCAAGCACTGGCCAAGGGTCGCATCAGATAAGTCTCGATGAAGACGGTGTAGTCGCCTTCATCTCTGAAGAAGTCAGAGTCCCAGCCGATAGTGAAGTCGATCATCTCCTCTGGGGTGTACCTCTTTGTATGCCTCATATGGGTGGTAGATGGCCTCGGAACTATCTGCTCTGGTAGGCTGAGGGTTTGACGCATGAAGCGCTCACCCAAATACCATGCCCGACAGACCGAACCCTCCAGCAAAACCCTAAACCGGGCAGTCTCCCGAGCACCCGCATACTGCTCTCTCACTACATCCGACAACGCAGCCAAGGGCTGCCAAGTGATCTGTAAATGACAGGATATACAGTTTGTTATCTGCTATTGAAAGTACAATGTAAAGCGAAGCTTAAATAAACTTTAATGTTTGAAATACCTCTGCGGCGGTAATGGTGTCGAAGTATCTGTGGAAGAACAGGAAAGACTCCTGCGGCCTCCGCTCGCACCTCACATCGAATCGATGAGAATATGGGACAGCAAGAGGCATCTCTACCTTCGGCTCTGGAGCAAGACTCAGAAAGTAGGCACACACCCACAACTACAGAATGTAAAAGGGCAACAATGAGTATGCTTATCAGTAAACAGTATGCAGATAAAGCAAAAACCAGAGAATGGTGTGCAGTGTATTGTGCAGTGTGTGCAGTGTACAGCCAGTGTAAAGCAGATTGCGTGTGTACAGTGTGTGTGGTGTACAGATAGTGTAAAGCATAACTGTAAAACAGAAAGGGAAGGTGTACCTCCCAGGCTCGCCAGTAGCCTCCCAGCAGATGTCTGCTGCGGCGAGAGGAGGAGCTCATGTATCCGTAGAGCGTGGCTAGGCCTGCGCCACCCAAATCACAGCGACGGATCCTGGTCACGTCTACCAATGCGCTCAGCAGATATAGGGCAACAGTGTTCGCCCAGTCAGCGAATAAGGTGGTGCCAAACAAGAACATGATGAATCATCGAGCATACTGCTCCACCTCCTCACGGGTCATAGGCGCCTGTATCTAAAACTGGTCCTCGAACCAAGAATATCTCACGAACCCTGGCCGGGAGAGAGGTGGCCGAGCGCCAAGCAAGTAGATCTGGGCAGCATTCCACTCGCTCATATCGATGTCGAAGGGAATTGGATCACCCCCTACTCCGATGCCGGTGAGCATGGAGAAGTTGAAGGGAGTCACCGTCATCTCCCCTGCAGCAGAAAGGTGGAAGCAATCGGTGGTGTCCCACCACCTCTCCACCAGCGCGCCCAGAAGGGGCCTACTCACAGTGAGGCGCGAGAGTCCCATGCAGAAAATGCCGAAGCCGGCCTGATCGACGATATGGCGAACCGCGTCGGGCAACTCCATGTACCAATCTCGGCCAATGGTATTTCCATACCCCCGGAAGGCATGGGAATCTCCCTGTGTTCAAAGACAAACAGATATGAAGCTGTCTCGGAAATGTAGTGTTTGAAAGCATTCAGAATTGATAAAACTGCAGTGTGTGTGCATGTGTTCGAGTTGACACAGATATCATGTATGATTATGCTCAGGGTGAACTAGACACGTGATGTATCAGTGTGTTTGGGTTATTCAATTAAAGAACAATATTGGCTATTCAAGGCATACGATCTACATTGCAGAAAGTAAAGAGGAAGGGTATACCTCAGTGGTGCCGTAAGAAAGATACGACTCCGGCTCGCGTAGTAGGAGCTCCAATGGCGCGCCTCGCGCGTAGCTCCTAAACTGGCGGATGCTATCGGGAGGCAATATGTGTATTGCGGGCCGGTATGTCGCCGCATCGAAAGGTCGAACACTGAGGGCAGGAGCTCGACCTCAGGATCCGTATCCATCTATGGGGGAGTCCCACCCCGTGGAATATCGTCCCCCATCTCGATAAGGGTGCAAAAGTGGTCGAGGGTATGGAAAATGGGTAAAAATGCAAAAAGTCAACCGAAAGTCAACCTTGAGGGGTGAAAAACGGAGGAAAATGACAAGGCTTGGAAGAGGGCACAGGAATCAAGGTAAACTCGGGGGAAACAAGCCCCAAGTGGTGGAAATCGAGAAGGAGACACCGAAGTCACTTTCTAATCGGTCCAAAGTGTGTAAAACAACGAGGGTTTCGCGAATCGAACGTTGTGGGAGGCTCAAAAACAGGAGAAAAGCTCGGATCTAAGGGCGGAAAATGACCTAGAAAGAAAGAGCAAGGATTTTCGGCTAAGGAGAAGTGAGGATATAGGGTTTGGAACCCTATATTTAAAGACCCGAAGCAAATGGACAAAATTGCCCCGAATCTGCCACTTTTGGCCAATCGGCCAAATTGTTAGCTGATCGGCTAAATTGTTGGCCGATAGTTTCTTTTTATGGCTGATGGATGGCCGATGTCTTCCCCTTGTGGTCGATGCACCTCCAATGCCCTTATTTGGGTCAGTTCTGTTGATTGGTACCCTAATCTCTCAAGAAAGTGCAACAAAATACACTTTTGAAACTTAAGCGGCCTTCGTGGTGGCCTTGAACCATGTCTTCCGTGTGCGGCACTCGATACGCGCGAGGTGTATGCTTTTTCATATCCTTTTGTAGATTGCGAGATTCGAAAATTGCTTTGAATATGTTGCATTACAATGTTTTGTCATGTTTGTAATAAGCGCGCTTGTTATACGTCTTTTCGCTCTTGTATTGAGCATGCCTCGTCTTGTTTTGAAGTTGTATCTCAACATCGCGAATAACTTGCCTTTACCATGCTTACGTTGAATATGTGCCTCTCTTTGTTGTTGCATTGTTATACACATTGCTTGCGTTGTCGCGCATGCTTTACTTATATGTGTTTATGCTTTTCCTCGCATTGTTATACACATTACTTGCGTTGTCGCGCATGCTTTACTTACATGTGTTTATGCACCCGCTCTCGCATTGTTATGCACATTGCTTGCATTGTCGCGCATGCTTTACTTACATGTGTTTATGCACCCCATGGCTCGCGTTGTCGCGCATGCCTTTCTTGCATTGTTATGCACCTTTTTATCCGCGTTGTCACGCACACTTAGGTTGCATTGTCATGCATCCCCTTACTTGCGTTATCACGCATGTTTTACTTGCACTATCATGCTTACTTCAGTTGCATTGTTATGCACCCATTGCTTGCGTTGTCGCGCATGTTTTACTTGCATTGTTATGCTCATTCTAGTTGCATAGTCATGCATCATTTCACTCGCATTGCTATGCACCTTCTCACTCACATTGTATATGCATGTGTTTATCTCATATTGAACTGATTTCTTGATCTAACGCTGAACATGTGTTTCTACTGTATTGTACCTGTTGCATTTCTTTCTTTTGCAGGCACGATATTGTATGTACGGTTCATTTGAAGTTGGTGAAACCAGACAATATTGTGTACGGTTTATTCAAGAGAAGTCCCAGTTCAGTTTGACTATTACCCTTCTCCACTCGCATTTGGCATGCGTTCGGACATATCTCTCTCCTCTCGCGTTAGACACGTGTTTGGATGACTGCGCTTTCTTGCACAGTCCTTTCCTCTCATGCGTGTGCCACACTGAGAGATGCTCTCTTTCCTCTCATGCGTGTGCCACGCTGAGAGATGCTCTCTTCCCTCTCATGTGTGTGCCACGTTGAGAGATGCTCTCTTTCCTCTCATGCATGTGATACGCTAAGAGATGTTGTGTTTGAGACTCCGGGTATTCTCGATAGTCGCTTTTAGTCTTCTCCATGTGAGACGCAGTGAGAATTGCATAATTTTCTTACATCCTTTCTGTTGGAATATGTAGGACTGTTATTTCTTATTCACTTGCTTCAAATGTCGCATTTACTTTGCATGTTATGCTTCATTACAGCTCTCTTTGCATGATCATAAGTTATGTTCAGCATTGTGCATGTCATTTGCATCTTGCCCCTGCCCGCGGGTGCATCTCTTTGTTATCTTGTATGCTTGTCTAAGTCTTCGGCCTTGTCGAAAATGGGTCGTCTCTGGGCTTTGACATTCACTCCCGTCATCTTATGACTTTCGAGTTCTGTCAAAGAGGGGCAACTGTAGACACCCCATTTTTGACCATCCTCAAGACTTGGATGTCATCGTTTGAACACTCGATGATCATCCATGCTCGTGTTCATTTTGAGTTCCCGAAGGTCTCGGCTGCGTGCCTTGCCTTAGGATCTCTCAACTTGTTTGTTTTGTGCTTGGTTGTGGACCAAGGACTTGTTGTTTTGCTTCTGAGGGAAGAGGGTGGCTTGTTGGCCATTCCTACAACCCATCGGCCAAGGCCTTGTGCCATCGGCCTTGTTTTCTTGCCATCGGCCATAAGTGTTGGCCGATCGGCACTCTTTTTGGTCGATCGGCCATATTTCTTGGCCGAGACCTTTCCACTTGCTTTTGCGGATATTTTTGAGCCAGTTGTGACAGCTGGTGAGCACAATTCTCATCCTCCATACACGTGTATGGAGGGATTGAATCAAGACTCAAGCTTGTTCAACACGCTTGAGAATTGAATTTCTATAAGAAGTGAGACCCCTCTCCCTTTCCAGAGGTTCTGAAAAGTTGAGATACAAAACATATATCACTCTCTCTCTATATTTTACCTCTCTCTCCACATTTGCTCTTGTTTGTGCTCAAAAGTGTAAATTCTTCACACTTTTACACTAAAGCACCTACTAGAAAACCATCCTTTTGTTGCTGAGGCTTCTTGAAGTTGGTTTTAGTGTTTTTGGACTGGTTTTGGTCAGAAAAGAGTGCTGGAGTTGTGTTCTTGAAGGTGTTCTTCAAGGGTGAGTCAACTAGCCTTTAAACCTTTGTTTTGGCATAAGCTTTTGGACCTATTTGCATGCTGATTTAAGCTTAACTTTATACTGTAAAAAGTTCTGATTTTTCATGCTTGTAATGTTTGTTTAAGGTCACTTTTGTGTTGGGGGTTGTCTACCCCCTCTTAGGCCTTGTTTGGTCTTGTTCTTTTGCCTTCCTTTTAAGCTATTGGGACCACCTTGTTTTGGCCTTCTCACTACTAAAATCCAGAGTATTTTCAGTGGTGGAAATGGTGTTTTGAGGTCCCAAATAGGAGAGGGTCATCCCCTCTCCTTGTGTCTTGTATGCTTGCATTGATGGCTCATAAAAGTAACATGTTTGTTAAGCTTGTTTTGGCTCCATCTTAGCATGCATTAGGCTTTATTTCAGCATGTTATACCTCTGTGTAAGGTTGGTTTGATAGCCTCTTGCATGCACAATGCACTTGTAGTGCAATTCTCTCTATTGCCTTAACATGCATCTTGTGTTTGGACCATCATTCTTGCATATTTTGGCTCAATTCCAAGAGCCTTTTAGCCTCGTTTTACCATGATGTAACTCTGATTTTTATTGGTTAAGTCATGCCATGTTTGGTTTTGATAGGTGTAGTGTAATACCCCTTATTAGCCTTGCATGCTTCATGTTTTTGGTCTTTTGTTCTAGCTTGTGTTGGCTAGGTCCAAGCATGTTTTTGGTCTTATCTTGACCTGCCTTGGGACTATTTTGGCTGCACTCGGCCCTTTGGGCTTGCTTTGCGTAGCCATGGTGTAAGTCCCTTTGCTTGTTTCAAACTTTGAGCTTTCTTGCATGCTATGCTTGACTTGTTTGAGTGGTTTGGCACCATTCCATACTTAATTTTAGAGCTTATAGTGTTGTTACACTTCCACTTTTGTGACCCTTTGAGTGCCTCTAAGGGTTGTGTTCTTGTTGCCTAGCTTGTGGACTAATATGTATGCATGCATGCTTTGCCTTTTGCTGCCTTAGTTTTGGTGTTTTGGCCACTGATTTGGGCATGATTGAGGTCTCTCCATTTTAGTATAAGTCCATCTTGCATACTGTTGCATGCTTGTCGCATTGCATGTTGTTGCATGCTTGTGGCATTGTATGATTCTTGCATGTTGTTTACATGTTTAGGTTGCATTACATGGTGTTTGCATGCTCATGTTGCGTTACATTGTTTGCATGTCATTAGCTTTGTTAAGTTATGCTTGCATTGCATTGCATTTCCATGTTGTGCATGCATTGCATTGTGTTTGGTTGGGGTGTTAAGCCAAGCATGAGGAACGAGGGACGTTTCATACTTGAAGTGATGAAATGTGCCACAATTCTCGGTCGCCGACCCTCTTCATCATGCATGATAGAGGTTAAGGCATTTATGTGTTTTTGTGCATTTCATCCATATTGATTTGTGCAACTCGGTGTAGACGTCCCCGAACGCCCCGGGAGGGTTAAGTCCCGTTCCGTTCATATTGGGGTCACTACAGTTCAAGGACTCGAATGTCACGGTTCTTAATCTTGAACCAAAGAGTCCAAATCCGGCAAATCGTTTTGAAAACAAATTTTTTGAAAGAAGTGCCAAACATGGACTGCTTTGCCAGATACAGAGTCGCCACCTAAATATTTTATTTTTGGGAAATTTAGGAAACCCTGACTCGGTGCCAAAGGCCACGTGTCCGTCATCACCAAAGTTGCCTCGGCTCGGGAACTTGGGTACGATTGGGGAAGGTCACTTCGTGAGCACCCCCGCTCGCCCGGTCAAAGACCGGCCTCTACTAACCATGATATCAATTTTTGAAAACATTGTGTGTTCTTATTCCGGTTATTAGCCTAGATTTACTATGTGATGCGCACAGCATACAAGTATAGACTGGATCGCCTGAATTGGAACAAAACATTTCATGTTTGTTTTTTGAAAATGGTTTGATGGTGCTACTCGCAAGTAGGCTAAGACGTGGATTTGCCACCCTCGGGTGGGCTTAGAAAACATGATTTTGCCACTATCTAGTGGGCTTAAAACAAACATTTGATGAATTGTCCAATCCAAGTAACTCAGCCTCCACCCACAGGCATTCAAGGCAGTTTATATCACATAAGCATATAGCCTCATGGTAAGCATGCTATTCAAGGCAACACTCACACGCATGCAAGGATGCTAAAGCATAAAACTCACCGAGTACTCCGAGCCAAAAACAGAAGCTCATTAGAAATCATGCATGATCCTAATTATACATAAATGCCTAATGCAACACATGCAATAATGCAACTATAGCAGGCTCGGCTATTTTAAACATGGCATATGGAATGCTACAACTAACAGGTATTCAATTTGGAATTGAAATACAAATGCAGTTTGTATGATGCGCCGAGCCCGGTGCGTGCAAAACAGATGAATGATGCAAACATGCTGTCATACTGTATGCTAATTGAAATATGCCCTATATCTAACCATCATAAGCGGGTAAATAAAAGGGAAGAAAGACGTGGGGTTGGAAAACATACATCACACTCACGCACACTTATTACAATTATGCCCTCGCGCAGAGGGTCCGAATAAATATACAGTCCAAAATGAAAGAATAATACAGTCCGAATAAATATACAGATTAACTAAGAAAAAAAACTGTAAACTTCGCTCCGGATAACGAAGTGATGCATGTTTTGGGCTGTTTTGCGCAGAAATCCATTGGGATGCCCGATTTAGCCTCTGTTTACAATGTTTCTCGAAATGCGTGCCAGACTCTGAAAAGTTGCTGATTCTCTATTTTGCTGCAACAGAGAGCAGGAAAGGGGCATAGCAATGTATTTCACAAATATATGCATGCCTCGATCCTCGTGCCACCAATCACGCATATCGATGCATGATGGCCGAGGAGCCGAATTGCACAACTCAATATAGGATGAATGCGTATGAATGCTACAACAAAACCTAACTCCATCATGGATGATCCGGAGCTTCGGTGACTTGGGAATTGAGACCCGTTCCGTCACTCGGAGTGCGGAACGTACCTCGTTTCCCGTGCCCGGGCTAACTCCTATCCCGAACACGATGCAATATGCATGATATGCATGAAATGCAGCTAATATGCAATCCTAACATACACAATGTCATGGAATGGCATACACGCTATACGAAGTAATATACAACCGGGCATACACAATGTCACGGATGAAATGGCACACGCAATGCAATATGGGCTTACACCAACATGAGAGGGCCTCAGCCACACTCACATAGGAGGCTAATAGATGAAAATGAGATGCCTCAAAATGCGTGCGCACGGGCACGCAAACCGAGGCAATGGCATACGCGATGCGATGAGACTAAAATGACATACAGAATGCAAAATGGACTTACACTAACATCAGTGAGCCTCAGCCACACTCACATAAGAGGCCGTCGGATGAAAATGAAGCGTCTCGAAATGCGTGCACACGGGCGCGCAAACCGAGGCGATGGCCGTAAGGCATGAAATGGCATGGAAATGATATGCAATGAGACTAAAATGAGATGTCTCGAAATACGTGCCCACGGACACGCAAACCGAGAAACTGGCATACGGAATGCAACAGGACTAAAATGAGATATGCGATGCAATATGGGCTTACACCAACATGAGAGAGCCTCAACCATACTCACACGGGAAGCCGGCGGATGAAAATGAAGCGCCTCGAAATGCGTGCACACGGGCGCGCAAACCGAGGCGATGGCCGTAAGGCATGAAATGGCATGGAAATGATATGCAAACATGCGAATGAATTTTGGCACTGAAATGTGGGGGAAAACAGCCCCGAAATGAGGCGAAAGTACACCCGATGCATGAAATGGTCCCGAAACATGAATTTAGGCATCCGAAATGGCCTATAGCTATACCAAACATGCACAATACAGACATGGAATGAAAATGCAGTAGCAAGACAGCCCCAAGACAAGCATTTTCAGTCATAAAAAAGGGTTAAACAGCAAACACACATAGGATTAAGCAAGAATGCAAAAATGGCCCCGCAAGAGGGGTATTGAAGCAAGTGATACATGCGATGCCCAAATGGAAAAGTGCCCTTCTACAACACTGATGAGGGACTAAAAATATGAACATTTACAGTAGATGACATCTCCCAAATCAGTATGAAAACATGCTAAAAATGTCATGCAAGAACTAGGATACATAAGGCTATAACATGAGGTACCCCAAACATTCATCAAACCAGCAAAGACCCTTAATGAAATATGTCAATAAGATCAAAATATGACTCTTTCCAGCTCTGATGATGGCCGAAAACAGAAGTTAGATAAGCTTAAAAAAGCATGCAAAAATGGAGGTCAAAGAGGGGTATAATGACAAGTATAACATGGAGATCCCCAACAAGGTTTATCCCTTCTACAATGTTGTAGAGGGACACAAAATAAGCTTACTCACAGTTTATGACATGCTCCAAAACAATTTACATATAGGCCAAACAAATCATGCAAATTTACGGTAAATAGGAGAGATTATGAAGCAAGTGCAAGATAGAGGACCCAAACAGCATTGAGCCCTTATTCAATGTTGAAGAGGGACTCAAAATAGGCCCACTTACAGTTTACATTATGCTCGAAAACAGATCACTCATAGGCTAGAAATTTCATGCAAAATATTGGCATATAAGATGATATTGAAGCAAGTGCCAAATGGAGGGCTCAAACAGGGTTGAGCCCTTAAACAAACATGAAGATAAGCTCAAAAGAGTGACCCTTTAAGTTAGGGTCGGAGCCTAAAATAGTGAGCAAATAGGCTTAAGAAATGAAGCAAGAAAATGCTACAAAAGAGGGAAATGGAGACTTACCCTTGTAGACCTTTTCTTTTCTACCTCTTGGCTTGAGGAATGTTGCTTCTAAGCCTCTGAGAACCTCTCCTTGCTGCTGGAAATGGAGTGGTGATGGGGATGCTTGATAGTGATGAAGAAATGGCACCAAACTTGAAGAAAAATGACTTTGGAGCTTGGAAATGGAGAGAAATGGGAGGTGGAAGGTATAGCTCTCTCTCAAATGTGTCTAAAAATGTCTAACCTTGAGCCAAGAAGCCAAGCCTCTCCTTTATAGAGGAGAGGCATGAAAAATATCTAAGGTACCTCTCTAATCCTCCATACACGTGTATGGAGGATGGTCCAATTGGCAACCAGCTGGCACAGCTGGAATACATTGAGGGAGAGGAAAATGGCCGGCTAGCTTAAAGGGGCAAAAAGCTCATTTCACAAAAAGTGTGGCCGGCCAGCTACTTTTCAGGAGCTATCGGGAAGAAGACTGGCCGGTGGGTGCTAGGGAAGTCCAAATGTGGCCATTCAAGTGTGCAAATTGAAGCCCCAGAAGTTAGCTTTCCAATGGCGCAAACCTTGCATCAAAATTCCTCCTGTCGAAAAAGTTATGCCCGTTTCCGTGAAGCCGCGCAGATTTCGGTCCAACCGAAGTGATGCCCTACTTCAATCAACCATATCTCCTCCATCCGGAATTGAATTTAGGAGATTCTTGAGTGCAAAATGAAGCCC
Organism: Camellia japonica; assembly: GCA_030407325.1. Lineage (NCBI taxonomy): Eukaryota > Viridiplantae > Streptophyta > Magnoliopsida > Ericales > Theaceae > Camellia > Camellia japonica. Next base: position 94,430,640 of record JAPPVO010000002.1, read on the forward strand.
CGGGAGTAAAATTTCCAACGGTGGTGGCCTCATAGCTTGATTCCTCTTGTGCAAAGAGTTACGCCCGTTTCGGTGAAGCCGCGCAGACTTTTCTCCTTCCCGGATTCATGCTGAACCACTTTTGACCAAACAAAAAGTTGGTTGTCAAAACAATTGCTGGCCTCCCACCCTCCTACAAGCTTCCTAACCATGAAAATAAGGCCTCCACCAAAAATGAACCCAAACCGATGCGAAATGAAGGTTCGGGGGCCGAAAACTGACTGTTGGGTACCGGGAGTGGTGTTCAACCATGAAGTGGGTATCTTAGACCCCAGTGTCCCTCGAAAGGGAGTAAATAAGATGCATGCCAAAAACCGGAGGAATCGGAGATGGTTAGACGGTCCCGAACTGAGGCACACGGCCTGACGGCTCCGAAATGGGCAAAATGGCCTACGGGCACGAAATGTAGCCCACGGCCACTGAGAGATAGTCTACGGGACCTCTCCCTCCCCTCAGGAAAGAAAACAGAGAAAACTGAGTCTGGTTCACAAACCGAGGCAAGGCACAGAAGAGGGTTCGGAAGTCCGGAGGCAGGGCGTACGGCCGCGACTCTGAGACTTCTGAACGAGCACAATATGCAACATCACCGAGTGCTCAATCGGTGACGTCTGAGTCTTAAGGTCGGTCAAAAATGGGGTGTCTACAATTGCCCCTCTTTGACAGAACTCGGAAGTCAAGAAGTGACGGGAGTGAATGTCAAAGCCCAGAGACGACCCATTTTTGACAAGGCCGAAGACTTAGACAATCCTACAAGATAAACAGAGATATGTGTGCCCGCAGGCATGCCCGCAGGCAGGGGCAAAATGCAAAATGATGTGCAGGGAGATTTTGATAATTGGACTTATACGCTACGCGAAGCCGGTTTGACAATTGGACTTATACGCTACGCGAAGCCGGTTTGAAAATTGGACTTATATGCTAAGCGAAGCCGGTTTGAAGATTGGACTTACACGCTAAGCGAAGCCGGTTTGAAGATTGGACTTATACGCTAAGCGAAGCCGGTTTGAAAATTGGATTACACGCTAAGCGAAGCCGGTTTGAAAATTGAGGATTCATGCAATGCACTGTAATGTAGTGGCTAAAATGCAATGTGATAGCTAGGAAAAGGGAGGTACCTTACAGGGGCAATTGGCAATGACTTACCTCAGCAATGTCCTACCTTATGCTGATGTGAGAATCTTCCGCTTCTTCTTGGTTGAACCACAGGTACTACTTTTCTCCCTGACTATGGTCGCAGCTTTCCCTATTCTCCAACAGGGTGACAGACTAGGTTGATTCAGTATCCAGAATTGAGGCGCATACACATGCTATCTCAATCTATGGGGCTGCCATACAGATTTCAAGCCGAGGATATACCCCTGGGTATTTAAACTAGACTTTAGTCTCGGAAATCCTAAACCTTTGCGTTCTAGGCATAAGCCATTCAAACTCTAGTTTCCACCGTCTCAGTTGGTCTCCTAGGAACTCACCGCTAACACAGGCAGGTGGCTATACCAGACCACTGGAAGTCGTTCGGGCACGACAAACACCAAAGGAATTGCACCTTTAGAGGATTTAAGGTCTCCTAGACCAGAGAGTGCACAAGACAGTGTGAGTAGGGTGAATGCATAAAGCAGTGTGATACAGGTAAAGTGCGCAAGATAGCGCGATGCAACGCACTAACAAGTGCAGGTGAGATGCGCAAGATAGCACGATAAAATGCATGCATAATGCAAGTAATGTGCACAAAATAGTACGACGCGCAAAATAGCGCGAGTGAAATGTAATGCACTTAACAAGTACAGGTGAGACGCGCAAGATAGCGCGAATGATACAATCCACAAAATAGTGCGATACGCTAAACAGCGCGATTGATTTGAAATGCACAAGATAGTGCGATGTGATATGCAAAGCACAGGACAGTGCGATTGAGGTGCGCAAAATAGCGCGATGATATGCAATGCACAAGATAGTGCGATTGAGGTGCGCAAGATAGCGCGAATGATAAACTGCACAAAACAGTGCGATTGAGGTGCGCAAAATAGCGCGAATGTAAACTGCACAAAATAGTGCGATTGAGGTGCGCAAAATAGCGCGAATGTAAACTGCACAAAACAGTGCGATTGAGGTGCGACAGTGCGATTGAGGTGCGCAAAATAGCGCGAATGTAAACTGCACAAAACAGTGCGATTGAGGTGCGCAAAATAGCGCGAATGTAAACTGCACAAAACAGTGCGATTGAGGTGCGCAAAATAGCGCGAATGTAAGCTGCACAAAACAGTGCTATACGCTAAACAGCGTGAGTGATTAGAAATGCACAAAACAGTGCGAGTGAGATACAACCACAAGATGCACAAGACAGTGCAAGTGAGATACAAAGTGTAAGTGCACAAGACAGTGCGAGCGAGATAAAATGCACAAGAAAGCGTGATAAAATGCATCTTCTATGCAAGTATGGGGGCATTTTCTATGCAATAGATACAAACATTTTCTATGCAATAGATACAAGCATTTTCTATGCAAGTATGGAAGCACATTCTATGCAATATTGAAAGCAAGCATATTCTATGCATGAAACAAGCAAAGCATATTCTATGCGGAATCGAAAGCAAGCATATTCTATGCATGAATCATAACGATGTGCGGCACGCATGCAACAACAGTGTATAAGAAAGTTCACATTCTATGCAATAGAGGATCATCAAATATGTACTCTGGTGCCTCTGATTTGCCTCTTAGAGGACTTTGCAACACACTCAGCTCAAAAGGGCACACCCTGTTTATATTGGCGAGAGATAACATCTGCATGTGAAACCCTCGGGTGTTGCTTGGACTGCCATTCGGACTTGAAGCAGGCTTACACTTGGGGTTGAGATACACTCATACTCCAGAGAAACGGCGAGGCCTGAGAAGGTGCACCTAGAATGCAGTTCAGATTTTGCTAAAGTTGATACATGCTAAGATGCTCCAAATTTTCCCTCTTTTCTTTTGCTTTGCAGTCCGGAACCTAAATAGCTTCAGATAGGCCCTTGTTTTACTGTTCTGACATGACCTGGGTTGAAACCTGCGGCTTTATGAAAGAACCAATTCTGTTTTGCACAAATGTGGAGAATGGCACAGCACTCTGAGCACAGGATGATTTTTCTTTTTGAAATTGAGAGATGATTTTTCGATCAGGTATTGAGCCTACGACTGGACATAGCAAAACGACTCAACATGGAAATAAAAGGCACACAACCTAGACACATCGAGTAACACTTGAAACGACTCAAAACAAGAATCGAGATAAAAAAGACACGACACTCAGACGTGCACAGGGAGCCTGTTTCACCGGGTAGTGTTTCCCACCCTTTCTCATTTGTGGTTCTCACATCATTCGGCCCTCAAGCTCTGTTTTTCTGAAAAAGCCCTTTTCTCACTTTTTCTCTCATCGCACATCTCTCTATTCTTCAATCTCTCATTTTTCAATCCCTCCCCTGGGTGGTTGATGGATAAACAGCAAGTTGAAGGCTCTCGCCCCTAGCACTCAGCTAGATTCTTCTTTCTTCCGCTCACAGCTAGTGAATTCCTCCCACAGAGGGGTTGCACTACAACTGTGTGTGTAGCAAATCTGCAGCTAGCATCGGTTGATGATGCTTTGCTGGGGAGTTTGGATGTGATAAGATCTGTCCAGATGATGGAGTGGAATATCTTGCCACATTCCAGTTCGTGCTTCGCACTTGGCTCGACACCTCGTTGCTTGGAGGATGAGAGAGCTTTCAGCCCGTTGTTGTGCCCTTTTCTGGCGAATACGGTGCCCTTTCCGGCAAGTAGAGTGCCCTTTTTAGCAAGTATTTTGACAAAGGGGAAAAGACAGAACACCTGACTCAACTGTGCCCCTAGTTTATTATTTTGACCATTTTTGTTTTGATTTTTCTACTAAAACAATTTTAACCAAAATGAGAATTAGATTAACATGCTTGTTCGATTTTTGATTTGAAATCATGCAAGTCAGGCTATGAGCACTGAAAATTTTCCTTTTTTTGGGTCCATGAAAAGGGTCCAGTTTTGGAAAAGATAGAATGATTTTCGAGAAAATAGTCAACCTCAGTAAAAATTCTCAAAAGCTGTTTTTGTAATCGGCCACTGCTCAACGAGCATAGAACCCACTCTCGAGATGCACAACCTCAGATCCGAAGGAAAATTGCCCCTTGTTTGAAGAAAGTTGCACAGCAACGGAAAGTTGCCCCTTGTTTGAACGGCACCGCGGCGCATTGAATGGCAACGGAAAGTTGCCCCTTGTTTGACTGGCGCCACAGCACACTGAATGGCAACGGAAAGTTGCCCCTTGTTTGGATAGCACCGCGGCGCATTGTAGTCAGTCCTCAGAGTGACGAACACAACCAAATCCTCAGATACAGAGAGGACAAAGATGACCAGAACCATCGCATGGACACAATCAAATTGAAGTGTTTTACGGCTGGATTTTAGAATGAAGTTGCTACGTATCCCAAAGATGGGAATCAAGCCTTACGTAGTTCGGGGTTAAGGTACACTCGGTATTAACCTCTCCTTTTTATGCTCTAACTTTTGCCAAGGCGCCTGTTGCAGGTTTTCGACCTTGCGAGCTTTGTTCTTCTTTTTTTTTTTTTCTATTCTTTTCATTCCTTTTCTTCTTCTTTTTTTTTTTTTTTTTTTTGACTTTTCTTCATTTTTCATTTCATTTCTTTTTCTTCTTTTTTCTTTTTCTTTTTTTTTTCTTTTTGCATTTTTGTATATATTTTTTTGTCTTGCTCTAACTTTTGCCTGGGTCGCCCTTTCGGGTTTTCGGCCCAGCGAGCCTCTCAAAGGGTAAAAGTGTAGCTGGTCCATGCCAAATGGTTTTGAGATCCTGAAGTCATTTGATCCAGAAAATGACTGCTGTATTGATTCGCAGAAGGATCCATCTTCGGCTCTTCGAGCACATCGGACATTTTTGCCCCTAGTTCGAGGGGTGCTTCTGATTTAGCTTCGCAAGCTTCTTCTGATCTTCTGATCTTCTTGATCCAACTTTCCTGACCCCTTGTTCTAGGGCTGCTTTAAATCTGGCCACACAGGCCTCACATCGTAGTTGACCGTTGAACCTTCTGAATTCAAGTTCAAGGTTTGGAAGCGAAGGGGTTGAGTCTCGAGGCTGAGAGCGATCCTAGGCTGCACAATCTCAAGAGCGATTCCACACAGGTCTTCGTAGGACCGCACAAAACATTTTGTTTTTGAAAATTTTTAAGAAAGCGACAAAATCGCTCACGTTGAAGATAGTGTGAAACCAGTCTGGATCAAGCCAGGGTCCTTCTCAGTACTCGCGCTAACAAGCATGATTTCATTCATTAAGGGCTTAGCACGCCTCTCTTTCTCTCAATTGATCAAAGTTTTGCAAATCCCGAGGAATTCCTTCCTCTTCATTTTCACCGCAGTGTTCAAAAAGTTTTGAAAAACTCAGGTCATTACAATGACTTCAAGGCACAGAAAAGACAGAGCTTCTAGTCAAATACTGCCATCTCATTTAGAAATTCTGGCACAACTGGCACACGGTAGAAGCAAACACGAGAGTGTGAAAATCACTGCTATTTCATTCAAAATCTGTTGGCACAACTGGCTCCCTGACAGAAACAGACTCAAAACAAGACGAAAAGACAAACACAAAATAAAATGGTGATGCCCGAGGTAACACTCCCCGGAATCACCCGACTCCTATACAACAGGACTGACTCGATACAACAAAACAGACCCAAAACAAAAAGAGACTGACTCAAAACAAAAAGACAGACTCAAAACAAAACAACAAGACTGACTCAATACCCAAGTTAGAAAGCACGAAAGCTAGCATTCGCAAATGCTCAAAACAGTGCATGCCATCCACTACGTTTGGAGTTAATCGAGCGCCGCCTGCAGGTGGTTCATCCCCCGTTCATATAACATTATCCCCCAAGTTCACTGACCCAGTGCCGATAGACTTTGCTGAGCTCGGCGGGAGGATGGCCCCGTTGTCAAACAGATCCTGTACTTCATGGCGAAGACGGAAGCAGTTGTCGGTAGTATGGCCAGTTTGCTGATGGTATGCGCAGTGCTGGGTAGCATCATGTGTAGCCGGAAGAGGGTTCGGGAGAGGCCGAGGCTCAAGGGGTTTGAGATGGCCTTGTCCAACAAGGATTTGGAGAGCTTTGGACAAAGGCACATAGAGGGCATGGAAGACCCTCTGACCTCGGGGTTGGTGCTTCTGGGTTTGTGGATTTTTGCTGGACGCACCAGTAAAGGGATTGGCAGGTGCTGGCCTGGTTTGCTGATCTCTTCTGAGTGGAGGGTTAGAGCTAACAGGATTGCCTCTAGTATAACGGCCCTTCTCCCGGTTTTCCCTTTGGTTCAAACTGCCCCCAACTTGAGCAGCGAAAGTGTCATCCACAGTTTTTGCAACAACTGTGAGGACTTGCTCTTTGTCCAGTCCCTCGGCTTTCAAAGCCTCAATAGCCAACAGAAGATGTTCATGGGGGTCCATGCCCGCCCCTATCTTGTTCTTTCCACTCGCCTCCACTTTGCCAAGGGATTGGCCTTCCTCAAATGCAGCCCGTTACAAGACTGGGGAGCCTTTTGACCTGAACTCCCTAGTATGTGATGTGGTGGATGACGGAGCCAATGTCTCGGAGGCCAGATCGGTCACAGTTCTTTGAAGATCTTTTATCATTCCCATCAACTCAGAAGTAGTGGGTTCTCGGGGTTGAGACGATTGAGGTTCAGGTGCACCCATCATGCATAAGTCCATGCTTTCTGGGATAAACACCTCAGGCTTGGGTAGATGGGCCGGGGTGATGTATATGCTGGGGTCATAGGTGGATGGCAGTGCATGGATGAGACTGAGGTAGGCAGGAGATGTTTGGTCATTGGGGTCTGAAGGTGGAGCTATCGTCCGGTTGTCGATGAGATTTTGGACCTCATGACGAAGGCGGTAGCAACGGTCGGTGCCATGACCGCGCTGCTGATGGTACATACAGTACTTGGAGGGATTATGTCTGGCTGGGAGTGGGTCAGGAAGAGGTTGAGGATCGAGGGGTTTGAGATGCCCTCTTTTCATCAGGAGTTTTAGTGCGCTAGTCAGGCTCATATAGAGGGGGGTGAAAGTTCTGCCCTGAGCTTGGGCTGGGTTGGCTGGTCGTAGGCTTGGTTTGGCAAAAGGGTTGGCTATGGCGACTGTATTGATTTCAGTGGGTTCGGGAATAGTGCTACTTCCGGCATTGGTACTCCCTGCAATCGCCCTCCTTGTCGGTTCCCTTGTTCTGGGAATGATCCCACTGTTGAACGCATTCTCGACCTGAACCCCTAGTTCATGCAAACTTTTGAAAGTAAATAGCGGAGCGACTATCAACTTTTGCAACATATCATGCTCGAGGTTTCGCACCATCATCTGCACTTATCCCTCTCAGAAGGGCGGCGATCTGTCATCTGCGCTGCCTTTGCTCTCCACCTCGCAACGAATTCCACAAAAGGCTCTGTTGGGTTCTGGCGAGTTGCTTCAAGCTCTTGGATGGTCATTTCAACTTGGGTATTGTAGGAATACTGATCGACGAAGGCCTCAGCCAGTTCTTCCCATTTTTGCTTCACTGTATCCTCCAATTTGGCATACCAAGTGGCTGCTACACCCGACAGGGTTCTTCCATACAGAGAGAGTTTCTGTGGCTTAGTCAAACCCATCGGCTTCAGGACATCCAAGAAAAGTCGGATATGTACCATAGGATCTCCAGACCCGTCGAAACGATCAATATGTGGCATTTTGAATCTGTCTGGGAGCCGTACGGCAGTCTCGGTGTATCCATCCTCAATGTCGGGAATGGAGTTAAGGCCCTGTGCCTTTTTGAATTGCTTCTCGAGGTTCGCAATTTTCACTGCGGTCAGATCGAGGTCATTAGCATCAAGGGGATAAAGCCTCTCATTAGGCTGCACCAGGGGTCTGAAAACTCGGGCTTGAGCCAACCCTTCTCGAGGATCTGGACCCTGCAAATCTTCAGCTGGCGGAAGTGGGTCAAAGTTCGGCTGGGGTCCCAAAGCTGGATGAGAGGCAGACGCCCCAGATGGGCGCTGCGTTTCAATACTGGTCTCAGCCTGCATGGCAGTTCCCTGATTTAGCGCTGTTATCACGGTCACAAATTCTTCCAAACCCTGTGCCATCACGGTCTGCTGAGTCTGGACAAAGGTGATGTGACTGGCGACTGACGGATCAGATGAACCGGTGAGCCCTGATTGGCCTTTCTTTGCCTTACCACTGGCGAAGGAAAACTGGTTACCCTTGAATTGAATCTCTGACCTAACAAAGTCTATCAGCACTAGTCCAATGTACCCGGGGGATTTTGGAGCCCTCTGAAGCTATGGTTCCAGGACTACCTAGCAAAAGGGAAAACATGTAGCATCTTAGCCTAACTTCACCAAAACAGATATGAGCATAACAGGATGACTGTGCCCTCTACTGAATTCTGCCCCAAATTCTGCCTCAAAACTGAATCTGATACCCGCAGATAACTGATTCCTAAAATACCGATATTGGTGCCTGCAGGCCCGATACCCAAACTCATAAACTGATACATGCATTCCCTGTAGAGACACACTCTAACAAGCACATAGCAGATAAGTGAGAGCCAAAACACCCCTATGTTGGGGTAGGGTTTCCTTGTCCTATTTTGTCAGGAGCTAGGGTTTTACTACGCACACAGCGGTTTCAAACAACCTATAAACGGGTAAGTAACCTGTCATAATTTGGAATGGTCACTATGGATCCGAATATGCACTAGGTCGAATGGTCAAAAAGGGTGCCCCAGTAAAACCGGGGTTTGTGTTCCCATGCTGTCAGAGCCCAGAGCCGATCAGCCTTATGGACATGCCTTGACAAGACAAGCCTCCAGCAAATCGTTCGGGAATGGCATATGGCAAACACGATGTCCTAGGCGCACCAATGCAAATGCAATGCAAAGAAACACACAAGTGTAGTCAAAACCAGATATCATGAGTTCGAGTCAAGTTCTCTAGATCCCCAGCGGAGTCGCCAGAAACTGTAGACGTCCCCGAACGCCCCGGGAGGGTTAAGTCCCGTTCCGTTCATATTGGGGTCACTACAGTTCAAGGACTCGAATGTCACGGTTCTTAATCTTGAACCAAAGAGTCCAAATCCGGCAAATCGTTTTGAAAACAAATTTTTTGAAAAAAGTGCCAAACATGGACTGCTTTGCCAGATATAGAGTCGCCACCTAAATATTTTATTTTTGGGAAATTTAGGAAACCCTGACTCGGTGCCAAAGGCCACGTGTCCGTCATCACCAAAGTTGCCTCGGCTCGGGAACTTGGGTACGATTGGGGAAGGTCACTTCGTGAGCACCCCCGCTCGCCCGGTCAAAGACCGGCCTCTACTAACCATGATATCAATTTTTGAAAACATTGTGTATTCTTATTCCGATTATTAGCCTAGATTTACTATGTGATGCGCACAGCATACAAGTATAGACTGGATCGCCTGAATTGGAACAAAACATTTCATGTTTGTTTTTGAAAATGGTTTGATGGTGCTACTCGCAAGTAGGCTAAGACGTGGATTTGCCACCCTCGGGTGGGCTTAGAAAACATGATTTTGCCACTATCTAGTGGGCTTAAAACAAACATTTGATGAATTGTCCAATCCAAGTAACTCAGCCTCCACCCACAGGCATTCAAGGCAGTTTATATCACATAAGCATATAGCCTCATGGTAAGCATGCTATTCAAGGCAACACTCACACGCATGCAAGGATGCTAAAGCATAAAACTCACCAAGTACTCCGAGCCAAAAACAGAAGCTCATTAGAAATCATGCATGATCCTAATTATACATAATGCCTAATGCAACACATGCAATAATGCAACTATAGCAGGCTCGGCTATTGTAAACATGGCATATGGAATGCTACAACTAACATGTATTCAATTTGGAATTGAAATACAAATGCAGTTTGTATGATGCGCCGAGCCCGGTGCGTGCAAAACAGATGAATGATGCAAACATGCTGTCATACTGTATGCTAATTGAAATATGCCCTATATCTAACCATCATAAGCGGGTAAATAAAAGGGAAGAAAGACGTGGGGTTGGAAAACATACATCACACTCACGCACACTTATTACAATTATGCCCTCGCGCAGAGGGTCCGAATAAATATACAGATTAACTAAGAAAAAAAACTGTAAACTGGCATGCAAGCCAGGGACTGCCTTGACTCCGCTCCGGATAATGAAGTAATGCATGTTTTGGGCTGTTTTGCGCAGAAATCCATTGGGATGCCCGATTTAGCCTCTGTTTGCAATGTTTCTCGAAATGCGTGCCAGACTCTGAAAAGTTGCTGATTCTCTATTTTGCTGCAACAGAGAGCAAGAAAGGGGCATAGCAATGTATTTCACAAATATATGCATACCTCGATCCTCGTGCCACCAATCACGCATATCGATGCATGATGGCCGAGGAGCCGAATTGCACAACTCAATATAGGATGAATGCGTATGAATGCTACAACAAAACCTAACTCCATCATGGATGATCCGGAGCTTCGGTGACTTGGGAATTGAGACCCGTTCCGTCACTCGGAGTGCGGAACGTACCTCGTTTCCCGTGCCCGGGCTAACTCCTATCCCGAACACGATGCAATATGCATGATATGCATGAAATGCAGCTAATATGCAATCCTAACATACACAATGTCATGGAATGGCATATACGCTATATGAAGTAATATACAACCGGGCATACACAATGTCACGGATGAAATGGCACACGCAATGCAATATGGGCTTACACCAACATGAGAGGGCCTCAACCACACTCACATAGGAGGCTAATAGATGAAAATGAGATGCCTCAAAATGCGTGCACACGGGCACGCAAACCGAGGCAATCGCATACGCGATGCGATGAGACTAAAATGACATACAGAATGCAAAATGGACTTACACTAACATGAGTGAGCCTCAGCCACACTCACATAAGAGGCCGTCGGATGAAAATGAAGCGCCTCGAAATGTGTGCACACCGGCACGCAAACCGAGGCGATGGCCGTAAGGCATGAAATGGCATGGAAATGATATGCAATGAGACCAAAATGAGATGTCTCGAAATGCGTGCCCACGGGCACGCAAACCGAGAAAATGGCATACGGAATGCAACAGGACTAAAATGAGATATGCGATGCAATATGGGCTTGCACCAACATGAGAGAGCCTCAACCATACTCACACGGGAAGCCGGCGGATGAAAATGAAGCGCCTTGAAATGCGTGCACACGGGCGCGCAAACCGAGGCGATGGCCGTAAGGCATGAAATGGCATGGAAATGATATGCAAACATGCGAATGAATTTTGGCACTGAAATGTGGGGGAAAACAGCCCCGAAATGAGGCGAAAGTACACCCGATGCATGAAATGGCCCCGAAACATGAATTTAGGCATTCGAAATGGCCTATAGCTATACCAAACATGCACAATACAGACATGGAATGAAAATGAAGTAGCAAGAAAGCCCCAATAAAAGCATTTTCAGTCATAAAAAAGGGTTAAACAGCAAACACACATAGGATTGAGCAAGAATGCAAAAATGGCCTCGCAAGAGGGGTATTGAAGCAAGTGATACATGCGATACCCAAATGGAAAAGTGACCTTCTACAACACTGATGAGGGACTAAAAATATGAACATTTACAGTAGATGACATCCCCCAACTCAGTATGAAAACATGCTAAAAATGTCATGCAAGAACTAGGATACATAAGGCTATAACATGAGGTACCCCAAACATTCATCAAACCAGCAAAGAACCTTAATGAAATATGTCAAGAAAATAAAAATATGTCTCTTTCCAGCTCTGATGATGGCCGAAAACAGAAGTTAGATAAGCTTAAAAAAGCATGCAAAAATGGGGGTCAAAGAGGGGTATAATGACAAGTATAACATGGAGACCCCCAACAAGGTTGATCCCTTCTACAATGTTGTAGAGGGACACAAAATAAGCTTACTCACAGTTTATGACATGCTCCAAAACAATTTAAATATAGGGCAAACAAATCATGCAAATTTACGATAAATAGGAGAGATTATGAAGTAAGTGCAAGATAGAGGACTCAAACAGGGTTTAGCCCTTCTTAAATGTTGAAGAGGGGCTCAAAATAGGCCCACTTACAGTTTACATTATGCTCGAAAAAAGATCACTCATAGGCTAGAAATTTCATGCAAAATATTGGCATATAAGATGATATTGAAGCAAGTGCCAAATGGAGGGCTCAAACAGGGTTGAGCCCTTAAACAAACATGAAGATAAGCTCAAAAGAGTGACCCTTTAAGTTAGGGTCGGAGCCTAAAACAGTGAGCAAATAGGCTTAAAAAATGAAGCAAGAAAATTCTACAAAAGAGGGAAATGGAGACTTACCCTTGTAGACCTTTTCTTTTCTACCTCTTGGCCTGAGGAATGTTGCTTCTAAGCCTCTGAGAACCTCTCCTTGCTGCTGGAAATGGAGTGGTGATGGGGATGCTTGATAGTGATGAAGAAATGGCACCAAACTTGAAGAAAAATGACTTTGGAGCTTGGAAATGGAGAGAAATGGGAGGTGGAAGGTATAGCTCTCTCTCAAATGTGTCTAAAAATGTCTAACCTTGAGCCAAGAAGCCAAGCCTCTCCTTTATAGAGGAGAGGCATGAAAAATATCTAAGGTACCTCTCTAATCCTCCATACACGTGTATGGAGGATGGTCCAATTGGCAACCAGCTGGCACAGCTGGAATACACTGAAGGAGAGGAAAATGGCCGGCCAGCTTAAAGAGGCAAAAAGGTCATTTCACAAAAAGGGTGGCCGGCCAGCTAGGTTTTCTGGCCGGCCAGCTACTTTTCAGGAGCTGTCAGGAAGAAGACTGGCCGGTGGGTGCTAGGGAAGTCCAAATGTGGCCATTCAAGTGTCCAAATTGAAGCCCCGGAAGTTAGCTTTCCAATGGTGCAAACCTTGCATCAAAATTCCTTATGTGGAACAAGTTATGCCCGTTTCCGTGAAGCTGCGCAGATTTCGGTCCAACCGAAGTGATGCCCTACTTCAATCATCCATATCTCCTCCATCCGGAATTGAATTTAGGAGATTCTTGAGTGAAAAATGAAGCCCCGGGAGTAAAATTTCCAACGGTGGTGGCCTCATAGCTTGATTCCTCTTGTGCAAAGAGTTACGCCCGTTTCGGTGAAGCCGCGCAGACTTTTCTCCTTCCCAGATTCATGCTGAACCACTTTTGACCAAACAAAAAGTTGGTTGTCAAAACAATTGCTGGCCTCCCACCCTCCTACAAGCTTCCTAACCATGAAAATAAGGCCTCCACCAAAAATGAACCCAAACCGATGCGAAATGAAGGTTTGGGGGCCGAAACGCGCAGTTCGGGACCCCGAAAACTGACTGTTGGGTACCGGGAGTGGTGTTCAACCACGAAGTGGGTATCTAAGACCCCAGTGTCCCTCGAAAGGGAGTAAATAAGATGCATGCCAAAAACCGGAGGAATCGGAGATGGTTAGACGGTCCCGAACCGAGGCACACGGCCTGACGGCTCCGAAATGGGCAAAATGGCCTACGGGCACGAAATGTAGCCCACGGCCACTGAGAGATAGTCTACGGGACCTCTCCCTCCCCTCAGGAAAGAAAACAGAGAAAACCGAGTCTGGTTCGCAAACCGAAGCAAGGCACATAAGAGGGTTCGGAAGTCCGGAGGCAGGGCGCACGGCCGCGACTCTGAGACTTCTGAACGTGCACAATATGCAACATCACCGAGCGCTCAATCGGTGACGTCTGAGTCTTAAGGTCGGTCAAAAATGGAGTGTCTACACTCGGTCTCTTTGGCCATCATGCATCGTAATGCGTGATTGATGGCTCGAGAGCCGAGCACTACACACCTTTGAGCCTTAGACATGATAAGGGGTGTAGTTGCACAACATTTTCTTGCAAATACATTGCCATGCCTCTGTTTGTGCGCTGTTGCAGCAAAAGGAGCAGTTTACAGGAAGAGATGGTCGATCGGCTATCTAGTGTGCCGATCGGCTACAAATATTTGGCCAATAGTCTCAAAATTGGTTGATGACCATTATACACTGGCCGATGGCCACCCCTCTTGGCCGATGACCTCTCAGAGTGTCCATGAGGTAGGTTAGAAGCATCACAGAAGTTGGCATAATTTTCAGAGGTGCAGAATAGTGCAAACAGAGGCAACATGAGGCATGGTAATGAATTTCCGAGCGAAGTCGATCGAGCATGCATATGCACCTCTTCTCGAGGCCGTTTTAACTGCTTTGTATAGTTATTTCATTTGTAATTAATTAGTAAATGTGTTAGCTAATTTAATTCATTGTTGTAAATTCTTAGTTAGCTTAGCTTAGCCAATATTCAATTTGATTATGTAATAATTAGTCTAATTAGATTATCAGATTAGTTAGAATAGCTTAGCGTAGCTAGCTTGTATTATTCATTCGGACCCTCCATCGAGAGGGCGAATTTTGTAATAAGTATGTGTGAGTGTGTGAATGTCTTCCAATCCCACGTCTTTCTTCCTTTTACTTAACCGCTTACGATGGTTAGTTCTAGGTCATATTTTGATTAGCATCCTTATGCTTGTATGTTTACATTCATTCATCTGTCTTACATGCACTGGGCTCGGCGCATCATACTAACTGCATTGTATTTCAATACATTTACTTGAATACGTGTTCAACAGCATGTTATCAAGTTGCATCTCATATGCCATCTTAGAATAGCCGAGCCTATTTCTTAATTGCATTTTTGCATGTGTTGCATTAACCATCTTAACATGAACTAGGATCATGCATGATTTCTAACTAGTTCTCTATTTTGGCTTGGAGTACACTGTAAGTGTTTATGCTTTAGCATCTTGCATGAGTGTGAGTGTTGCCATGATAGCATGCTTGCCATGAGGCTAACTGCTTAAGTATTTAACTGCCTGAATGCCTGTGGGTGAAGGTTGGATTGCTTGAATTGGAACAATTCATTGAAATGAGAGTTTTAAGCCCACTTCAAGTGGCAAAATCATGTTTTCTAAGCCCACTCGAGGGTGGCAAATCCACGTCTTAGCCTACTTGCGAGTAGCACCTTCAAACCATTTTCAAACAAACAAATATGAAATGTTTTGTTCCAACTTAGGCGATCTAGTCTATACTTGTTTGCTGTGCGCATCACATAGTAAAACTAGCTAATAAACCGGAATAAGAACGCATGTGTTTTCAAAAATAAAATATCATGTTAGTAAAGGCCGATCTTTGATCGGGCGAGCGGGGGTGCTCATTGCATGACCTTCCCCTCTCGTACCCAAGTTCCCGAGCCGAGGTAACTTTGGTGATGATGGACACGTGGCCTTAGGCACGAGTCAGGGTTTCCTAAATTTCCCAAAACAAAACATTTAGATAGAAACTCTGTATCTGGCAAAACAGTCCATGTTTGACACTTCTTTATAAAAATCAGTTTTCCAAAATGATTTGCTAGATTTGGACTCTTTGGTGATTTATCGGTCTTGCATTGCACTTTGCGAGATTAGATTCAAAACTGTGACATTGAGTCCAAACTGTAGCAGCTTGAGAACAAAACGATTTCGCGTCTTCGCGCGCGGAGCCGGGGCTTTCGGGCACGTCTACAGGTGGGAAAGAGAAAGGTGGGTGAAACTGATAATGACGAGGACTATCAACCACTTGATGATGATGATGAACTGAGTTCTTCAAGTGATAATGGCAAGCCTTTTGATTCTCAAGTGATTGAGGTAATAGATGTGTGTATAAAAAGTAATTTCTCTATTTTTTTCACTTGTTATAGTACTTGTGGTATGTCTAGTTATTTCAAATTTATTTTTGATTAAGCAACCTTAAATTATTGAAAATATGCTAACAATTCATTTTTATATTATGTCAGGATATTCATATGGGTCCCGGTAAGAAAACAAATAGGTGTGCAGCTCGCCTAATAGCTTCACAAACACCTAGGGAAAAGAGAAGTACTCTTGATGAAGATACACTTACTCTTCCGAGACGACCTGTAGCTGCACAAGTTAATCATTCAGAGAGCACACCTGAGGTCTCGACCCAACCTATCCATCTTCCCGCCTTATATACTTGGCCCGATCAGCTCCCTACCTTCGCCACTCAATCTAACCACCTTTCAAGTCCATGTACTGTGACTAACAGTGGAGGTGAGAAATAAATTACCACTTAAATAAAATGATAATTTCTTATCTCAATATTTATTTAGTGCATTCATGTTTTATGTCGACTAAATTGAATAAAATTTTGGTCATAATAGCATCAATTCCAGTTTTGGGCAAGAAACGTGTATGAGGACTGACCCGAGGAATGAATGTGGAGAAGATTAGAAAGGAACGTGGTGATCGAACACCCGTTACACTTAACCATTTGACCAAAGCAATAGAAGGGGATTACGCCACATCACTAGCAGCTGCTCTTGGTCAACAAATTTTAGTTCATGCCCCAATCCGAAATGATGGATGGCTAGAAATTGCCTTTGGGTTAAGAGAGTCCATTGTTACAAGAGTTGAGGTAATTTGAAATATATGTATTATATATTTAACATGTTATTTATATTAATCGCAATGATATATAAAATATATTGAATTTTATTGTTTCCAATTGCAGCAAACTTTTGACTTTGGGGACTACAATAATGATGTGGATGTGAGATGTATCATTGATCATAAGTGCCAAACTTTATACAATGAATGGAAAAGTAGATTACACACACACTACAAATCCCTTAAAGAAGACAAAGTATCTGACCTCAAAAGTTAGACACTATATCCTTGTACAAAGGATGATTCGGAATTGATGATTGACAATCTGTGGGAAACTAATGATTGGAAGGTATTTATAAAAATATTTACTAAAGTAACATCCTCCTATATATTAATTAATGTTACCTAGAAAAAGTCAAAGAATGCGATGAAAGCAAGAGGTTGTGTGAAGTATAATCATACAAGCGGCTCGAGATCATTTGCATCGCGAGCATCTATCCTTGTAAATGTAGATTTACAAATTTGAACATACTAAATTATAAATACAGAATGATTGTTTGACTAGAAAATCTAATGAAATGAAAGGTACAAGGAAGCAAACCGACTATTACGAAACTATTCGAGGACACTCACAAACGTCACCGACATGGGGGAGTGTGGATAAATAACACTGCTGAGGAACATCATGTAACCATAACTGTTTCAATTTCAATAATATATGTTTGCATTTTGATATTATGTTTTAAGCTTATTTATATTTCATTCATAGGCCACTACGGTTTCAAAGATCGCTGAGCAATCTCAACCTAGTGTCACACATCCATTGTCTGAGGAGCATATTTCTAAGGAAGCACTTGGGAAGAGGTCAGTCTACTTGAAGGGATACGGGATCCGCAAGGACAGTACTTCATCTTCCACACATTTTGAGGCTCCTAACTCCGAGGTGATTGTTCTTCAACAGTAGTTAGTTGACCAGCAACAACAATTAGCTGACCAAGGAAAGCAGTTACTTGACCAGGCTAAAAACATGAGTACAATGCAAACTATAATTCAAATGTTGGCAGCAAAAATGGAATAGATCTAGCAAACATTCCGGGGTTAGTTCTACACAACAATGTCGGGGAGGATGCATTAGGTGTAAGGGAGGATGAAACTTCTCTTGGTTGAAATAGAGGCAAATTTGACACCTTGTTAAATTGATTTACTTTATTTAACCAATCCTAACATGTGTCAACAATATAAAATTATATAAACTTTGTATTACAATCTTAGCATTACAACCTTTGTATACAATAGCTTGATAAAACAATAGCTTCACAATAATTTTCTGATTAATTTTAACTATATTTGTATATTATTGTTGAAGTTAATGCACTAATAAATACTCATGTTTTTCTCCTTTTTATCCTTTGGTGATGGATGTTCATGGTTCAGTAGTGATATATATCACTTTGCATGTAGGCATTCATTTAATTTTTCTTTGTTTCGTTTTATAGGTTATTTTGTTGAATGTTTATATACTTTTTGGAATTATTATGTTTGGGTTTGTTGGATATAGTTAGACGCATTTTAGGATTCTTATGTTTAGTATTGTTGGATATTTGAATAAAATTTGGGATATTGAAATGCATTTAATATTAATTTAGTTACATTACTAATTGTTATGATGTGTTCAATTTAGTTTTTATTATTTGTTATATAAAGGTTTTTTTTTTTTTTTTTGTATGTTTTACAGAGAAATATAGGTTACTGAGAAATACAGGTTCAGGAAGTGGATCAATTAGGGTATAGGTGTAGTATGAATTACTAAGTAATAATAGGCCATGAGAAGCTAAGATTGAATTGGTTTTAGATGGTTAGGCTAACAATATTTTAATCATCAGGAAAAAAGTATAGGGTGTCAATGTGTCCTATTTTATCTTTCATTTTTTATGTTCATTTGCAGTAACTTGTTTTCAAATTCATTTTTTGTTCCCAAAAGAAAGAAAAAATGGCTTCATCTTTAATTCTGCTGGCTACTGTTGCTGCTGCCCTGGTGGCTGATGCTTGTTGCGGCTGCTGCGACTACTGCTGCAATGTTGTTGTGAGGCGTGCATATTGCCAATCCATGTGATGAAGAGCTTGCTGAATCAGCACTTGTGATATGTGAAACTTCTGCAACATGTGGTGTGTTGTGCATACAAGAAATTACAGGAGAAGGCAAGATTGTGTAACAGTATGCACACCTTTTCTGCAAACAATAGTTGGTAACCATAAAAGGGACTGATCACAGCTTGATCAGAGCTTAAAAAGCCTGCACAAGATCATCTTGGGGTCAGTTTCTCAACAACAGCAGCAATTGGGATGTGGAAGAAGATATCTCTTCATTTGTTGTTAGTAAATATGACGTATGAACTGAAAGCTGACGTCTCTTTCATATGTTAAACTTGTCAGTTAATTTTGTTAATCTTACATTGTTTTTGTGGGGAAGTGGTTTGGAAATGCTCTTCTGATCCTGGGGAACGCTCGTGATCCGCTAATAGTCACCTGAAAAGGAATAAACACTCCGATCGGGGGTGCCAGAATTAGCACTTCGACGGACAAGTCAATCTCCACACTCAAGAATGCTTGTATTCTAAGTTAAGCACAACAATTCTCACATACCTCTTTCTGGCTGATGTTCTTCTATTTATATCATTTCTTCCATGGGCCTCGGGATCAGGTCCATTTCCAACTCATATTCGGCACATTTTATAATAGACCGATCTTCACTCGGCCCCTCGCTTAATTGGTTATTTGGCCGAATAGGGTTGGATTTGAGCTTGCGAGCCAATTGCCGAGTGCTTCGAATTTCGACTCTCCCAGATTCGACTATTTGGAATCTCTACGACTCCCGCTTCTTGGCCCCCACAATTGCCCCCCAAGCACTCCACTAACGACAGTTGGCTGGAATGTTTGGCTTCGAACTCGAAGGGTCAGAGCCGAAATTCGGCGGCTGACCGTATTCCAACGCAAATGTCTGTAAACACGCTTCCCGATTATCATTTCAACTTCCCGCCTCTTCGTACACTTCTATTTATTGTGATTTAAAATTTCGACGTCTTTTCAAATGCATACATGCTTTTACACGCCCATCGCTGGACTGCCTTCCGAACTACCTCTGCAACTTCCTACTCTTCTCTATCTCCTTTGCCTCTTGTAAGTTCTCTCCTTCTCTGCTTTGTTTTTTGGCTTAGCATAATCCTATTGGCTGGGGAAATGGCGAAACATTTAAAAGATCTCCTCTCATCGGATCAAATTTCTGGCTTCCGACACCATTTTTCCATTCCTGATGATGTTCGTCTGTCATTTGTGGTAGACGGCACCCTCGATATGAAGAGGGTTGATGAAACCACGATCGTCTTCCCTCTTCTATCAATCGCAAAGGGTGGGGTCCGTTTCCCCCTTCATCCACTCCTTAGGGCCGTGCTTTGCCATTGGGGGTTAATCCCTTCCCAACCCAACGTCAACTTCTATAGGATCGTAATGGGGATTATCGCGCTAAACCACCGCCTTGGGCTTAACCTTGGCATTTCCGCTATTCGGCATTGCTATGCCTTGGCCAAGTCTTCTGGTCGGCACGAGCGTTATTTCCTTAGGGCCAAAGACACCGACCATCAACTAGTGACTATGCTTTCCAGCTCTGGGAAGCGAGTCGATGATGTTATGGTCGTCGTCCAAGGAAACTGGGAATTCAGCGAAGGCGAGGATCGCCTTGATCGTATTCCTAGACAGAGGGGCGAACCAGGTGGCCGAGTATCTTCTTTTATTTATTTACTTGTTATATTTATAAAACTTTATTTTCGGGACCTCATGGTTTTGCTTTTGCAGGAAACGATTTGAAGAAAGTCTTGACCTCGACCGACGACGCCGTCCTTTCGAAAATCAAGACTGCGCTCAAGTATTTCAACCGACCGAGTCTTTAGAAGCAGGGGAGGGCGGCCCACGTTCTGCTCCGCTACGAGCCGACTTATACGACCTTTTCGGCGGCGAAAACATCCCAATTCCGAAGGGTGAGGAGTTTCTTATCGCCCTTATCTTGACTGATTTCAGAAATTTGAGGCAAGTCGGTTACGAGGGATCAGATTCGGAGCCACCGGAAATAGCTGAGGCTGCCGAGTCAGACCAATTCGAAACTGAGGTTGACGAGGCTTTGAAGTTAGCGTTTGAAGAGGCCGGCCTCAATTCGGCTGATCCTCCGTCTACTTTGGGTCGAGAGGACCGTCTGCTCGACGATATTTTTCACGGTCTGGAGGACCTTCCCGGTGCGTTCCCAGAAGATATGGCTAGGTTGAGCCTCACTAAACTTGCCAAGAAGGCAAACGCGGAAAAGATGGCCGCGCAGCGAAAGGCGGAGGAGATTCGGGCTGCCGAATCTCAGTCCCAGTCCTCCTTGCCTGTTATTGAGGGGACGGCAAAGAACGGAAGTACCGAGGGGGAACCTTTTGTGCAGGCAAGTGTAGAATCTGAGCAAATGGTGGAGAAGTGCCTGGTCGATGTCGAGGCCGGCTCAGAAGAACGTGTCGACAAACGACCTCATTTGGAGAAGTCGGATGTGATTGTACCTTTTGTTATACAGCCCAAGATAAAAAATACGCCGATCTCCTCCGATGCTTCGGTAATCAAAGATCCAGCGGCTGCACTCAGCTTGGCGACGTCCGTTTCACTGCCTGTTGACAAGGTGGCTTTTCGGGCAGAGCCTGATCTGGTTGCAATTGGGCTGGTTACAATTGGGTTGGCCGCGCAATCGACTATTTTGGTATATATCTGGACTTTGTCTTTTCTCTTCACGCAAATATTATTTTGTTCTTAGCTTCCTGTTTTGCAGGCTGTCGGAAGGATAGCCGACATGGGTCGTCGCTATCACGATGCCGTCGAGCTAATTGGCTGTTTACAAGCAGAGGTTGAGGACCAAAGGAGTAGGGCGCAGATGGAGGGCGCCTATGCCAAGGCCGAGATGGAGAGAGCCCGCAATGCTGATGAATTGAGATCAGTCGCCGAGAAGAGGGCGGATGCGAGCGACGACACGCTTAAATTGGCCCAGGAGGAGATCTCTAAATTGGAGGCTGGGTTAGAAGAGATGAAGGCAGCGAAGGAAACAGTCGACCTGAAGGCTTCTAGCGCATTCGATGTTGGGAAAAAATCTGTTTTGATGAATATGTAGACAAAGTCCCCAAATTTAAGAATCAGGGATTTAAACACGGCTGGCTCAAAGCCCTTGCTGCTGCTGATGTGACGTTGGCTATGCCAATTCCATACGAGCAAGTGGATGTTGAGCCGCTGGAGTCTGACTCCGAGGGCTAATTTGGGCGGCTCTTGTTTTTGTTTTAGGATTTGCATGTAATTTTCAGCTTTTTGTTTAATAATTTTCATATGTAAAATGGTTACAATTTGTGCCCAATTTACTTAATGAAAATTCATTTTGTATTTTGCTGTTACTAATGAACGAAATTGTTTGGTTGCTATTTTGGATAAAACGTTTTGTAAGCTTGCCGACTAGATGATTAGGCCGTTTAGATAGTTAGGCCATTTAAAAAGCCAAAAATCAGTACATGAAGTGGCTATGGCACATATCAATCGGCATGGGGCCAAGATGGTCGGCCGGTTAGATTAATAAATCTGCCCTTACCCCAGCCAGTGCATGGACTTCAAAGCATTCTCCCATAATTGCTGTTTAGATAATTAGGCCGTTTTAACAAGCTAAAAATCAGTACATGAAGTGGCTGTGGCACATATCAATCGGCATGGGGCCAAGATGCTCGGCCGGTTAGATTAATAAATCTGCTCTTGCCCCAGCCAGTGCATGGACTTCAAGGCATTCTCCCATAATTGCCGTTTAGATAATTAGGCCGTTTTAACAAGCCATAAATTAGTGCATGAAGTGGCTATGGCACATATTAATCGGCATGGGGCCAAGATGCTCAGCCGGTTAGATTAATAAATCTGCCCTTGCCCAGCCAATGCATGGACTTCAAGGCATTCTCCCATAATTGTCGTTTAGATAATTAGGCCATTTTAACAAGCCATAAATTAGTGCATGAAGTGGCTGTGGCACATATCAATCGGCTTCCGTCGTTTGGAGACTGCCAAAAGCGTTAATGAAATTGCCTCGGGGTCGCTGCATACCTACGAAAAAATGGGGGGAGTTCGCGCCAGTGGGTCCACTTATTCTTATTCAGACTCGATTTGGACTAGCTTGGGGCGAGGGCGAATGTCAAACAGACTGTTCTTCAACAGCAGAGGAGAGGGACGAACACTGGCTGAACTAGATACTGCGATGAATCGCAACAGCGAGCCTGAGCGTACAGGAGGAAGGACGTCCAAGGAAAACGAAAAACGTCAACCTTAAAGCCGTCGAAGCAGATCACCCCGAAGGGAGAAGCATCAACGGGGAAGCTCCCCGCGACCACGACCGAGGAATGAGTCAGACGCGACGCCCCGACCATTGAGTTTTGCGGTGTTCATGGGGAATAAACCGATGACTGAGGCAGATTCCATCATTAACGATCCGGGAGTAGCGGTCGAGTTCGCTCGACAGATCTTTCCACCAAAAGTCCAACAATCGATGGTTGGATGACGAGATTTCGAAGTGTTTCGAGAAGGTATTCATGGGGCGATGAAGAGGCTGTACACTGCCTACAAAGTCAGCATGCATGTGCGCGCCGCGCGGCAGGAGATGGAGAGAATGGGCACACGGGTCCGCAGTTCAGAGGCTCGTGCGGAGAAAGTCGAGGGCGAGCTTAGGGAGCTTAGGAAGGTCAAAGTCGCCGATCCACATGCGGCGGGTCAATCTAACCCAATTATGGACGAGAGGGTCACCCAACGGCTATTGAGTCATGCCATCGCCGATCGAGATATGGCGAGCAAGTTTGTCGTAGCAAATGCGAGGGCCAAGGGTTACGAGCAGGGTTTTCATGCTGGCCGGAAGGTTGGGATCGACAAAACGAAAGAGACACTTGCTGAGGAGGTCTGCCGATGCGAGAATCGCGGCTTTAAGCATGGTTGGATCGCGACTCTTCAGGCCGCGGAGGCTCTCCAAGCGAAGGGTGTCGATTTCAACTTATGTGGCCTGGATCATCGTGATCATTTGCCCTTTTCCACCTTTGAAGTTAAAAAAAGCAATGATGAGGGAGACGCCGAATAAAAATATTCGTTATAAATGTTCAAACGCGGATTGTGTCTAAAATTATGTGATTATTGGGTGGTCGAATAAAAAAGCATTTTATTTTCAATGTTTTGTTATAAGTTTTGTTCGGCACACACGTGCTTGCATGTGTTTTATTATATAAATGTTTGAATAAACGTATTTCAGACGATTGAATAGACATTGTTCGGCCTGATTTAATCAACATCATTGTGTTACGCATGACCCGCAGGGTTCATCGGCCCAAAGACGTCATTCGCCGATGGGGCTCCGAATCCGGAGACTTTATTTGGTCAATCATGATATCCACGAAGGTCGCTCCGAATCTGGAGGCTTGATCGGCCCAAAGACGTCATTCGCCGATGGGGCTCCGAATCCGAAGACTTTATTTGGCCAATCGTGATATCCACGAAGGGCGCTCCGAATCCGGAGGCTTGATCGGCCCAAAGACGTCATTAGCCGATGGGGCTCTGAATTCGGAGACTTTATTTGGCCAATCGTGATATCCACGAAGGGCGCTCCGAATCCGGAGGCTTGATCGGCCCAAAGACGTCATTCGCTGATGGGGCTCTGAATCCGGAGACTTTATTTGACCAATCGTGATATCCACGAAGGGCGCTCCGAATCCGGAGGCTTGATCGGCCCAAAGACGTCATTCGTCGATGGGGCTCCGAATCCGGAGACTTTATTTGGCCAATCGTGATATCCACGAAGGGCGCTCTGAATCCGGAGGCTTGATCAGCCCAAAGATGTCATTTGCCGATGGGGCTCCGAATTTGGAGATTTTATTTGGCCAATCGTGATATCCACGAAGGGCGCTCCGAATCCGGAGGCTTGATCGACCCAAAGACGTCATTCACCGATGGGGCTCCGAATCCGGAGACTTTATTTGGCCAATCGTGATATCCACGAAGGGCGCTCCGAATCCGGAGGCCTTAATCGGAACATCTTTGAACTAGATTCTGTAGTAGGTGAATGGGAATCTTTGTATTACAAAAAAAGAAATGTCCATAGCGAACAGTTCGGAACAAGCATCATGTCCCACAAGTCGAGTTAATGATAAAATTTGCATAAATACATGGAATTCCAGGGTCGTGGCAGACTCCTTCCTGACATGTCTTTGAGCCGATATGCCCCTACTCCGGCGATCGAATCAATCTGGTAGGGGCCGTCCAAGTTAGGACCCAATTTTCCATCGGCCAGTTTCCTGTCAGCTGGAAGCACCTTCTTCAAGACCAATTCTCCTAGTGTGTAGCGGTGCAGCTGAACCCGTTGATTATACGACTTTGCCAGCTGCTGCTGGTACCGTGCCATGGACGCAAGGGGTCGGTCTCATCGTTCTTCGATTAGAATCAAATCTAAAGCCAGCATCATGTCGTTTCGGCCCGTATCAAAAACTTATGACTTGAGTGTCGGGTGGCCAATCTCCAGGGGTAAGATTGCCTGGGTTCCAAAGCATAGGGCAAACGGCGTTTCTCCAGTCGATCTTCTCGGTGTAGTTCGATGAGCCCACAGTACACTCAGCAATTCTTCGACCCATTTGCCTTTGGCTTTCTCCAGCCTCTTCTTGATGCCGTCCAAGATGGATTTATTAGAGGCTTCGGCTTGGCCATTACTTTGGGGGTAAGCCGGCATAGAAAAGTAAGGCCGAATACCATATTTGCTGCACAGCTCTCGGTATACGCCACAATCAAACTGGGTGCCGTTGTCTGAGATAAGAGCTCTGGGAATGCCGAATCGTGTTATGATGTTCCTCACACAAAGCGCTTAACATCAGCATCTCAAATGTGTGTTAATGTTTCCGCTTCGACCCATTTCGTGAAGTAATCTATTACGACGATTAGGTATCGCTTGTTCCCTAGGGCCCTCGGCAATGGTCCTACAATATCAAGCCCCCACTGGGCGAACGGCCAAGGACTGGTGATAGAGTTCAACTCTTCAGCAGGCAGATGGTTTAACGGGGAGAATTTCTGGCACTGTTCACACTTTTTTGCATAACACTCAGCGTCCGCTCTCATTGTCGGCCAATAATACCCCTGTGTTATAGCTCGATGGGCCAAAGAGTGTCCGCCAGAATGGGCTCCACAACTGCCTTTGTGTATCTCAGCCAGAAGCTCCCCAACTTTGTCCGGGTGCACACATTCCAAATATGGGCCAGAGAGTGACTTTTTATAAAGCCTTCCTTGCGGATCCAAGTAGTATCGCATGGCTTTGTTTCGCAGCTTGTGTGCTTCTTTCTTGTCCTCTAGGAGTTGTTCAGAAGATAGGAATGCAACAATGGGATCCATCCAACTTGGTGCAGATTCTATAACGTTGATTTGGAATTTCTCCGAAGAGCCAATGCTTGGCTCTGGGATGAATCCTACTTTGATGGTCCGTTTAATCTCTGAGTTGATTGCGGAAGCTAGGCAAGCCAAGGCATCTGCATGGGTGTTCTGATCACGTGTTATCTGGTTCAACTCATGATGGTCAAATTTTGCCAACAGGGAATTGACCGTTTTCATGTAGGCCGCCATACAGTTGTTTCTTGCCGCGTACTCCCCCTTTAGCTGATTGATCACCAGTTTTAAGTCGCAAAACACAAGCAAACGCTGAGCACCCAGAATATGCGCATTTCGCAAACCGACTAAAAGGGCTTCGTATTCAGCTTTGTTATTTGATGCTTCGAAGCCGAGCTTGACGGCCTGCTCAATTATTGCGCCGTCGGGGGTCATGATTACAACTCCAACTCCACTGCCCCGCTGATTGGACGATCCGTCACAATACAACTGCCAGATGTCCCCAACATAAATCCTCCAGTTCGGCTTCGGTCGAATTTCATCTGACTTGAAGTCGGCGACATGAGACTTAAAGTCGGCAAGGCCCCCAGTAAATTCGGCGATAAAGTCAGCAAGCACCTGTCCCTTGATTGAGGTTCTGGGTAGAAATTGAATATCGTACTGGCCAAGTTCCAGAGCCCACTTTGTAACACGTCCAGATGCTTCCGCATTGCGTAGTACTGATTAGAGGGGATAATCTGTTAGCACCCCAATGCTATGCCCCTGGAAGTAATGCATGAGCTTCCTTACCGCCATAACTAGGGCTAGGATGAGCTTTTCCAGCGGAAGGTAGCGTGTCAACCATTGCCTTGCTCACATAATACACTGGTTGTTGCTCTCCCAGCTCTTCCTTTATCAATACGGCGCTGACGGCTTGGTCAGAAACTGCCAGGTACAAAATGAGCGGGTCGCCCGCAGAGGGTGTTGACAGGAGTGGTACTGAGCGGAGATAGGTCTTCAGGCCGTTGAAAGCGGCTTCGCACTCGGCGGACCATTCAAAGGCCTTGCCCTGTCGTAGTGTATGAAAGAATTGTCGGCAACGATCTGTGGACTGGCTGATAAACTTGTTGAGTGCGGCAGCCATCCCCATCAACTTTTGAACCTCCTTTACTGAATGAGGGAAGCCGAGCTCCAGGATTGTTGTGATTTGCCTTGGGTTGGCTTCGATTCCTCTGTGGTTGACAATGTAGCCCAAGAATTTGCCAAAGCCGATACCAAACGCACATTTGGAAGCGTTCAACTTCATTCCATATGTGCGTAGGATGCCGAATGTCTCTTCCAGATCGGCTATATGATCCTGCTCTTCTTTGGACTTGACCACCATATCGTCAATGTACACTTCCATAGTTTTGCCGAGTTTCTCCTTGAACATGGTGGTGACCAGTCTCTGGTAGGTTGCCCCTGCATTCTTCAACCCAAAAGGCATTACCTTATAGCAATAGGTTCCTCTTGGGGTGAGGAATGCAGTTTTTTCTTGGTCCTCCGGATGTATAGCGATTTGATGATAACCTCTATAGGCATCAAGGAAGCTCATACGCTGATGACTCGCCGTAGCATCTACAAGCTGGTTTATCCTGGAAAGAGGAAAATAATCCTTTGGGCAGGCTTTGTTTAGGTCCATGAAGTCGACGCACACTCGCCAAGTCCCATTTTTCTTCTTCACCACCACTGTATTAGAAAGCCATGTAGGGCAGGTCACCTCCCTAATTGCTCCGGCGTCAAGCAGCCTGTCAACCTCCTCAACAACGGCGGCAGTGTGCTCTGCTGCTGACCGCTAGCTTTTCTGAATGATCGACTTGCACTTAGGATGGACATTCAAATGGTGCTGTGAAACTGACGGATCTATACCTGGCATTTCGTACGGAGTCCATGCAAAGACATCGAGGTTGCTGAGCAGGAAAGATATTAGCTGCTGTCTGTCGACCTGATTCAAGGAGGCGCCGACCATGAAGAACTTGTCTAGGCTTCCATCGATTTGAACTCGTTCTAAGTTTTCCGTTGCCTTTTCGTTTGGGAGCTGCCCGACATCGTCGAGGCTTTCTTGATCCAGCAACTCAATGGAATTCACCTGTAGTTCCTTTGACGTTTTCTTAGCAAGGAGATAACATGCTTGTGCTGATTTCTGGGAGCCACGGATTTGCTCAATACCGCGTTCTGTCAGGAAGCGGAGCAGCTGATGATAGGTGCTGGGCACGGCTCGCATAGTATGCAACCAAGATCGCCCCATGATAAGATTATACGGCGACGGCAGCTTGACGACCAAGAATCCCACATCCACTGTTCGGGAGCCTGCTCGAACGGGAAGTCTGATTTTCCCCAACGGGTACTCTAGATTGGCATTGAAGCCAAATAGCGGATAAGGGGCCGGAGAGATCTGATTCGGAGAAGCCGAGTTTGGTGAACGTCTTGTAGTGCATAATCTCCGATGTGCTCCCCGGATCAACGAGTACGTGCTCAACTGTGAATCGGTTTACGCGTAACTCAATTACCAAGGGATCAATGTGGGGCAGTGTTACTCCGGCCAAATCCGAATCATCAAAAGTGATAACCTCGGCTTCATGGGGCCGTTTAGCCAGAGTGAGTTGCTCTCGAGGGTTAGACTTCGATTGAATTGCGTGCACCGCTGACGACATTGGCAGGCTGTATATCATGTGGATCACGCAGAGCGAATGTGAATCCTGTGACAAGGCTATTGCATTGGTTGGGTTGCCTTTTCGGACGTACCGTTGTAGCTGGCCATCTGGTACCAATTTACCGTCGTACAAGGTGAATGACGGTGCTTTGAATTTCTTAGGTAGCACTGCCTTTGCAATCCGTCGTACAAAAGGATTGTGTTGATCGTCATCCGAGCTGTTTCTTCTTCGCTTATGCCTTGTACGGGGACTCTCTTCAGAAGAACTGGAAATTTCATATCGTCCTTTCTTCTTGGGCTCCGAAGATAATGAGTCGGAGTTGCTATTAGTATCTTGTTGTCGGGCTCGGGATCGTCGACCAGCTGCCTTCACGGGTCGTTCTGGGCCTTGGTGTGCAGCTTGTTTGGACTTCACCACCTCCAAGGCCAAATCCTGACGGAGATGTTCGTTCTCTGCGATCATGTTCTCCAATCTTTGTTCGTTTTGCTTTGCTTGTTCTAGGATTGCTTGCATTGCTTCGTGCTCTGAAGTCGAGGGTGAGGCGAAATTCAAGGCACGTCTTGCGGCGATAGTCTCTGTTCCAAGCATGTATGTTGGAGTGGTTTCATCTCGCGGTATAGGGTCAACAGTGACTGTCGGAGGATCTTCCGTCACGCTCGCCATGGATGTGCTTGAGTATTCCCACAGACGGCGCCAATTGTGGGGAAGTGGTTTGGAAATACTCTTCTGATCTTGGGGAACGCTCGTGATCCGCTGATAGTCACCTGAAAATGAATAAACACTCCGGTCGGGGGTGCTGGAATTAGCACTCCAATGGACAAGTCAATCTCCACACTCAAGAATGCTTGTATTCTAAGTTAAGCACAACAATTCTCACATACCTCTTTCTGGCTGATGTTCTTCTATTTATATCCTTTCTTCCATGGGCCTCGGGATCAGGTCCATTTCCAACTCATATTTGGCACATTTTATAATAGACCGATCTTCACTCGGCCCCTCGCTTAATTGGTTATTTGGCCGAATAGGGTTGGATTTGAGCTTGCGAGCCAATTGCCGAGTGCTTCGAATTTTGACTCTCCCAGATTCGACTATCCGGAATCTCTACGACTCCCACTTCTCGGCCCCCACAGTTTTCTCTCAGGCCACTTGGATACTAGAATCTAGGATTAATAAATTGACGGA
Source organism: Camellia japonica (assembly GCA_030407325.1). Lineage (NCBI taxonomy): Eukaryota > Viridiplantae > Streptophyta > Magnoliopsida > Ericales > Theaceae > Camellia > Camellia japonica. The sequence goes on from JAPPVO010000002.1 coordinate 94,460,515, forward strand.
GATAAATACTTAGGGAGTGACAACCTTGAAGGAGCTGGCTAATTCATTACAAATCTTTAAATGCAGATTTTGGAGTTGGGGATGAATTTTCGAACTGTAGATGATATGAGTGCAATACTTGCTGTGAAACTAAGGAAGTGAATGGGTTGCAGAAAGTGGGTGAAGTTGCACCTGTCGGGCATGCATGTTGAAGGGAAGGTAACAACTAGTATATTCTTATTTTTAGACTAGACTGTGTATGCACGGCATATTTTTTCATTTGTATTATATGTTCATAGCCTATAATGAATTTGAATATTATATGAACATTGAAAATTTGTGGTTAAGATATCTGTTAGACTTGTGGTTTACAAATTAGAATAATATAGTAGCCTTTATGCATAATGGAACTCCTTATCTTCCAGGAGAAAACTAATGCTACAATGCACTCATCCTTGTAATTTATACCTCTTAATAAGAGAATTCTTAAATCGGGCCACTGGTCGGTATTTGGTCACCATTGGGCAGGAAGAAGAATATGGGTCTGCACCAACCCACAGATTGTGGCCTATAGATCCACCACCACTACATCCTGCTGATGTGGAGTAGTCCTGATTGGAAGAAACAAGTAAAATGAAAGAGAGACTCTGATTGACATTTGGATACTTATAGTATCAGACTACTATGTAGTATCCTTATAGTATTGTCAATATTGACTCACTTTTGTTAATTAATTAAAGAAATAATGAATGATGTACATAAATAAGAACAAATGATATTTTAGAACTATTTAATCATTTCTGATCAATTGAGTTTATTTTGTCTACTTATAAAACAAGAATAATGGAAGAAAGCTTGAACTCAAAGCAAATGGCTACCAAATGGATTCAAGACTAAAAGACTAAAACTCAAAAAAAGTCATTAAACTCTTTTTCTTCTCATAATTCTAATTATCAATGTTCTTCTTCTATTTTCAAATTTTCTTTGCATAGACTGTAACCCTTATTGTTTGGCTCAAAGAGAAAAGAGTTACCCTTTATGAAGTTTATTAAACCTTACCCTCTAGTGTTACTGTAACAACAAACAAATGACTTAGGTTGATAAGAGTGTCATGTTGGATTAATGCTCTTTTCATTGTCACGTTTCTCATGCAAGATATTTGTAGGTTGGGTTGGCTAACATTCTAGACATGTACTATGAGGATTTGTACACACTTCCAAGTAAACTACTACGTGGTACGATTGCAAAACCTGTCAACTTGTTCAGTAATAAGGTATGAAAAATGAAATTGCACATTCTGTCTGATTTTACTCTTGGTTAAATGTATTGACTTCATGTTAACTGCTTAAATTGCTTCCAATTATCACAGAGAATCACTTCAGTGCTGAAATTGTTCTCCATTACTCTTGCAAGTGGATTTTTTCTTGTTACCATCAGCATTTTTGGTCAACTTTCTCTGCCTTGCTTGCGTACTGGAAGAAAGTACCCCAGCGAAAATCATTCTCTTCAATCATCTGAGATTGACTATATGTTGTATCGGGATATTGAATCTACTAAGGTATGCATCCCTTGTGACCATTACACTTTCTTCTATTATACCTCATTTTTGTGTGTTTGATGCACACTGCACAAATGGCTTGAAGTAGCTGCTGTGCTTGGAGAATTAGAATAAAGATGGTTTGTAAGTTCTCTTGAGGTGCAGTCGCAATGCAACAATATGTCGTTTTTCTTTGTTTATGCATAACCTGTTCATTACTCGTGGTTGGCGGGAAAAAAAAATGAAAAAGGTTCTTTAAGTAGTAACAACGATGCCCAATGCAGATTCCTTATCAATAGATAAGCAAGTATGTTGTTCCATCCTGATGTTTCACTGAAATTTTGTGTGTTTATAAACACCCTCATCATTACGTCAGTGCAAACAAAGGGTTATGATTGCCTCACCAATACTTGCAAACCAAACCAAACCAAGTCTAATGTCCCAATCAAGTGGGGTTGGCTACATGAATCATTTTTTGTTATTCTATTCTGTCAAGGGCTATATGCTCAACTAAATTAAATAAAATAATTTTTTTTTTTAACTACCGCATACTTTGTCTACTTAGGTCTACCCTCCCCCTACCATTTCCATTTATGGTGGTCATATGACTCTTCTTTATTGTTACCATCTATAGGTCTGCATTGTACATGATCAAACTATCTTACCTTGTTTTCTCTCAACTTATCTTCAATTTGTGTTACTCCTACCATTTTTGAAATACATATTTATTTCTAGATTTTATGAGAAGTCTTTATTGGCATTGCCGAATGGCATCTCTTAGGAGCTTTGGCTCAACATGAGATCTTATAGCACTTATCAATGAGGTCCTATCAATTACGAACCCCAATGCTACACTTTTTAGTTATTGGTAAGTACTCTTTGAAATTGTAGCTTCAAAGCCAAAGAGGAAAGCTTCTTATAATTTGAAGGTTTCATTGTAGCAGCAAAGAAAAAGGCAATTTATGCTGCTTAAAATATGATAAGGAGGTTTCACACCTACAAGGCTCTGAAGGCATCACTAATCTGGCAGTTATAATTTGCCGGCTTCCAAGCTCATTATAAAAGATGTGTAAATTCACTCTAAATAAGTAATTGAAGTAAGAATACCAATAGATTAGGCAGGAGACATACAATCTATCTTTCCTGATCTTACCACACATCCATCTAAACATTTTTCATTTTAACTACACTCACTTTATGAATGTATTATTTTTTATTGCCCAACATTGGATCTTTCAATTTTTTTGGTATTCATCGATCACTATGATAGACACACTCTGCCACTTAAGCCAACTTACTTTTATTCTATTTATCACATCATCTCCAACCTCACCATCCTTATTAGTAATTGAACCTAGGTTTTCAATAATTGTTGAAAAATAATTTCAAAATTGTTGGAACAGCTATGCAAATAGCTATATAATAGGTGTGGCATGGTGTAGGGGTAGGTTCTCATTTGATCCTTCCTAAACTTGCAACCCCCTCTACCAAACCCATCTAATTAGGGATGTGGGTGGATTTTCCATGAAAGTGATTCTTCTTATCATTGTCCATTCCCTGGAAATTGAGTTTGTGGTCCATCTTGCTGGCAGGGCATTGAAATGTTCTGCTATCATAAGTTCAGAACAAATGCATTTGAAGGAGTTCCCAGCAACAGGAGTGTTGCTGAAGGAGTTCCCAGTTGGATAGAGTGATGTACGATAATGATGGCATCTTCTAATTTCCAATAGAGGGTCAGTACATGTTATTTAATCCGTGTGACACCCTCAGATATGGCACACCTTAATTTTTTGGCATGTAAAACAGATGCAAATAAAAGCCTAGAACTAAGCATCCAGAAAGCAAGTTGCACAACTATTTTTTCAAAGAATATAGTGTTTGCTGATGTTCTGCACTCTGGATTGCTTATGGTGCCAATCCTGAAGAAATAGTGAAGTGAGGCTATTATGCATGATCTTCCAAATCCCATGGAAATTCAGCTTATTGTTATCCAAAAAAAAAGCTTGATCCTTCAAGTCCCATGGAAATTCAGCTTAAGGATAGTAAGAAATGGGTATGCATATGCTATCTTTATGCAATGTATGGTTTACTAAATACAAAAAAAAAAAAAAAAAAAAAAAAAAAAAACTACCTTGGAAGAAATTAACAAAATAATTGTGTCAAGTCTTACACCAGTGGTACTCCTTGCATTGCATATTTCTCTAACTGATGCCACTAGCCATGTGCCTACTAGTTGATCACTTGATATTCAGTCATTTATGTTTCACTATTGTAAACTGTCGTTCATTTCTTTTCCTGTTTCTGTCTGCTTTTCTTTAATACGCTACATCTTTGTAGTTGGAAGATTTTTGCATCTCAATTGTGAAAAAAAATCAAAGACGCCTTTGGTTGGCCTGGGAATATAATGACAGAAAAGAGTGTTGGTGCCTGGATTGGTGAACTTCCAACAGTCTTAAGAAAGCTTGGTGAGGCTGGTTTGAGCCTTGGAGAGATTTTATCTAGCTCTGTTCCATTAAAGGAAAATAATGAAGAATTGGAGACATCCACTCAGGATATTGCAAGTTATCAGGTATCTTTTTAAACATTTTCCCTTTTTTTTGGCAGCCAAACCTAGTAAAATATGATAGAAAACAGAGAAGAACAATGAGAGAAAATCTTTATGAAAGCAAGGTACTCCCTGATGTGTGTTTGTTGGTGTCATTCTGCTATCTGCATGCTATGTTATGCTGGCCGCTAATACATGCCCTATTTATGCAAAGTATTCCTTGCCATGCATTTTGAGCTTTCTGTCATATTTCTACGTGTACACCCCTTGGGCACACGCATGAAAGATTGCATATAAATCTATACAATCATTTACACATCTAGTTTGGAACTATTATACCTCTATCTAAGTGGCAATCAAAAATTGAAATGTTGGAACTTGATTGAAATGTTGAAATGTTGGAACTTGATTATTTTGTATTTTTGCTTAAACACACTTCTTGAATTGGAAAAGAAGAAATATTTAATTGTTATTCTAGTCCATGCTTCTAAAGGTAATTCTATGCCACTTGTTGGTAATTTTAGCTCAACAGTTTGTTTTGGTCAAAGTCATCACTCCTACCGTTGAACTCTCTCTATCCATTGTTGTGGTTTTCTGTCATTAAATGACCTGCACAACACCATCTTGGGGTCAGCTTCTCAACAACAGCAACAATTGAGATGTATGGAGGAACATGCCCCTATTTTGCTCTTTTTTTATTATTATTATTATTATCAGCAAAAGAAAGAATGCCTTTATTAATGAAACCAAACATACATAACAAGCCTCAATAAAGAAGAGGATATTGCAAACAACATCACTATATGACTTCACAATCCCATAACAAGCCTCAATAGTTGGTGAGAAACCAGCAGAGAAAAGAAAACAAACAACCAGCAATCCAAAGCAACACAAACCAATTAACTAATATTAGAAAAACACACCATCAACTGCAATTGGAACATTAACAAAAATTCTTAGATCTAAGGCGCTAGAATTAAGTGGTCTAATGTTAGGCGACCTCTAAGTAGTGCTATAAACATAATTTTGTGCAAAAAAATCATACAAATTTACATGGTTATTTGTGATCCTAACATTTTTAGTCATGGTAACATTTGTAATCCTTTCGTTTTGAGTCAAAACATAATGTTCGTTTTAAGCTCTGTTGCTGGTGTTGTTACTTGAGTGTGTATCTTTCTGTCAGTTTGAGCTCTGTTGCTAGTCCAATGTAGGAAGAGGATGGCTGCAAGTCCTGTGGATTGATATGTTGGACTAAGTAGTCAAAGTCAATTTACTTTCTTCATAGGCTTTGCATTGCACTAACATTTTTTTGCTTATAAATCATTTGGCATCCCCTATTGATAGTCAGCATTACAACCTTTGTTTGTGAATCTAGGAGCGAATATGGTCTCTAACCAACTATGGCTTTCTCACAATCAACTCTTTCACCTCTTCTTCTTTCTTTACTTGTTTAGGTAGCATTACCATATAGATATAGATTGTTATCTGTGAATAATTTTAAATTTGAATAGGCTAATGAATTGGCATATTAAGAAGTGGTCTCTTTGTCTTTCTATTATACAATCAAATGGCTAACATTGTTGGAGGTATATTGAAGGTGAAGGGGATTTTGTTGGCCTTGATATGGCCTCCTTGTGAGGATGACAATGATGATGTGCATAGATTGAAGCAAGTTTTGTACTCGCCTCTGGTGAGTGTGTTGTTTGTGATTTATTTTTTTCTTGCTCTCTACTCTGCTAGACTAAAAAAAACCAAGTTATTTATCTATTTATTTTTTTACATATGAAAGAGTTGGAAAAACCAAAGACATTTTTTCAAATGATTAGTTTATTATGTGCTCCCTAATAATTGAGTAGTTTCCTTGAAACACAAAGAACAAAAGCAAGAGAGAAAGAAAATAGAGGAAGAAGATGAAGTCTACAAATGACAACAACAATGGCAGCAGTAGTCATAATAACAACTGGTTAGGTTTCTCGCTCTCACTCTACATGAAAATGGAGGTTTCTTCAAACCCTCATCATCAGTACAATCATCATCATCATCAACCTCAGCAAGTTCTTCCTTCTGGCTTCTATCTCTCCCCTTCTTCAACCTCAACAGCTCTGCAATCTGTTATGGGGTCAGAGAAAATTGTGGCTTTCACTCACCCTTGTCTGTAATGTCTCTCAAGTCAGATGGATCTCTTTGTATCATGGAAGCTTTGAGTAGATCACAACCACCACCACCACCACAAGGTTTGCTTTATTTTCTCTTCTCTTTCCTTTTTTCTTTTCTTCTCTGTGTTCTATGTTTTGAAATCTTTTTGGGTTTTAAAAGGAATGGTGCCAAACTCTTCCCCTAAACTTGAGGACTTTCTTGGTGGTGCAACAATGGCAGCCCACCACCAATACAGTACCCAAGAGCATTGGCTCTAAGCTTAGACGGCATGTACTACCACCACCAAATTGCTGATCAACAAACCAACAGGCAACAACAACAATAACAGCATCAAGAGATGGATGAAGTTCAACAACACCACCGTTATTAGTATGGACTCATGCAATGATGGGTTGTACTAACAGACACCATTGAAGGAGCAGAGAGAAGAAGAAACCAGGGAGACCCAGCTTGCAGACTGTGATAATACCCAAATCACTGCTTGCCTGAAAAATTGGATTGTGGTGGAGGATAGTGGTGGCATGTGTGGGTCAGGTGGTGGTGCAGTGGGTGGTTGTGGGGATTTACACTCTCTAAGCTTGTCAATGAGCCCTGGTTCTCGGTCAGGCTATGTCACAGCTCCAACCCAGATCTCACCTCCTGGAACTGAGTCCACAGTCATGGAAACCAAGAAGAGAGGGTCTGCAAAAGTTGCTCTAAAGCAACTTGTTCATTGGAAGTCCATTGACACATTTGGGCAGAGAACCTCTCAATATTGAGGTGTTACAAGGTCTCTTCGTGCCTATTTTTGTGATTTATTTCCATTTCCTACTAGTTACGTTTTTGTGTTCTCTAATACCTAGGCCTTTTATTTCTTGATTTTCTTGAAATTTCTGTTTTTTAATGCTTTCATGTTTGTTTTCTTCTTAATGTGCAAGTAACCCTTTTGTTAACAACTTTTTCTACTGGAACATAAACTAATCATGAAACTAAAACTAAGTATAAATGTGGGACCCACTTCACATTACATAAGAGACTTGTGTATGATTTTGCGATCAATTTATATATATATATATTGTTATAATAATTATGTATGTCTCCACCAGACATAATTTTTGCAATTGTTGCTCCTTCTATAGATCACTTATGCATCCATAGATCACTTCCTAAATAAGACAGCATGTTTTGGCCAGTACTTGCACTTGCATATCTATTAACTCTCTCACACACACACACACACACACACACACACACACACACACACACACACTCGCATAAATATGCCAGCCAATGATGGTGGCCTTTGTTTTAAAGTTGTCATTGATCAATAGAGGCTGCTACCAGATCCTCCTTTTTGTTGGTGGCTGATCGCTGTTGTTTGCTGGTCTGTTGCAATTGCTAGTCTGCTGCTGCTGCTGGTTTGCTGCCATTGTTGTCGCTACCCTGGTGGCTGATGCTTACTGGGCTGCTGCTGCTGCAATGTTGCTGTGAGGCGGATGCTTATAGATGCTGGTCTGCTACATAAGTTTGTGGGTGATTGTCGTGTCGTTTTGCCTGTCTTTGTTAGTTTCATGTTTTCATTTTGTTATCTATTGTTTCTATTGTGGGTTCACAATTTGGATGTATTTGGGTATTTTACTGAGTTTATCCTTTTACGTTTTGTACACTGCTTCTAAAAGCAGTATCAGCAGTGTTTTTTTTCCTACACATCAACTTTAGGTGATTTCATATCAATGTTATTTGTTTGTAATAGTGGTGCCTGAGGGATGCCTCTTGTAAATCTATAAATCTAAATATATAAATTATTTTCAATTATTTTTGTTAGTAAATGTGTTGCCAAAAGTTTATTTTTTCCCACTCATATTGGGTTGCTAGAAGCTTATTTTTTGCCAATGCCAATTTGTCGTTGCCAAAAGTAAAGCTTTATCGACAAACAAATCGTCGGCAAATGGAAACATTTACCGACGTAAATGTGTTGCAAAAAGTTTACTTTTGCCCACTCATATTGTGTTGCTAGAAGTGTATTTTTTGCCAATGCTAATTTGTCGTTGTCAAAAGTAAAGTTTTATCAACAAACAAATCATCGGCAAATGGCAACATTTACTGATGTAAATGTGTCGCCAAAAGTTTACTTTTGTCGACACATATTTTTTTGCTAAAAGTATTTTTTTTCCCATGCAAATTTGCATCGGGAAAAATGCCACACAATCATCATATTTGAATTACTTTTGCCAACACAATATAAATTGCCAACGATGGATGAAGGCTTTTCCCGACGACTATGTTTGTCACTAAAGGCATTACTTTTACCAACGTAATGACAATTTCGTCGGCAAAAACATTTGCCGACTCACTGTTGCCTACGGGTAGGGGTGGGCGCAGATCGGTTGCGGCCACGAAACCCCCAATCCGCCATCCGTCCACCAAATTGGCAGAATGGAGAAAATCAATCTGCATCCGTCCGCCAATCCGGCGGATGCGGATTGGCGGATGGATACGAATCGGTTTGGCGGTTGAAAATTTTACGAATTTTCAACATAATTCAATTGTACAATTCCTAAAAAAAATAACATTTTCAACATATTTCAAGTGTGCATTTCCTAAAAAACACAACCAAAGTAAGTTCAAATTCAAATTCACATAAAACATAACATGGGCAACTTTCTACAAAAACAAGCTGGGCATCCAAAGTTTAAGTGTACATAACATAACTTGTGCATTTCAAGTGTGCAATTGAAATTCACAATAACCTGGGCAACTTCCTAAAAAATAAGCATTGCATCCAAAGTTCAAAGTTCAACCTAGGCAATTCAAAGTTCAACCTGGGCAATTAAAATAAGCTGGGCACTTCACAACAACCTGGGGCAACTTCAACATAATTCATTTTTATTGATTCCAGTAGGCAATGCAAAAACAAGCTGGGCATCCAAAGTTCAATGTTCTAGTGGGCAATGCAAAAACATAATTCATTACAGTCATCCAAAGTTGAAGTTGAAAATCATCCAAAGTTTAAAATAAAAAAAAAAGTTACAATCATCCAAAACATTGTGCATCCAAACAATAATACAGTCATCCAAAAAGAAGCAAAAAAGTCATTAATTTCCTTGAGCCAAACCATGAGCCATCTAAACCTGCATAACAAAAAAAATGAAATTATTTAATAAGGAAAACACTAAAAAGTCTTAAACTTAAAACAAATAAATATATGTTAACAACATTTAGCAAAGGGGAGGGGTATTTTACCATGATATTAAACTTCAATAAAATTAGGTTCCGAACTTGGGCTTGAACAAGAACTTGATTCTGAAACAACTACACATAAAACATAACACAAGAAAAACATGTGAAGTGAAAATAATGAATTTTGAATAATACAAAATAAATGAAATTTAAAACAAAATAAATCATTGAATGTATTACCCGAATCATATTGTTGTTCAAATTCTTCAACATCATTCATTGCTTGTCGAAGGCATATTGGAATGTTACTTCGGAGACAATTTTGTGTACAAACAAGAACCTCCACCATCTTTGGAGCAAGTGAACTCCGAAATGGATCAAGTATACGACCTCCTGTACTAAAAGCCGACTCAGAAGCAACAATGGAAACAAGCATTGCCAACACATCTCGTGCTATGAGTGATAATACTCTATACTTTGTTGCATTAACCTTCCACCACTCCGAAATGTCAAATTGAGCATTCTTCCCACCTTTTTCAATATCACCCAAGTACTTGTCCAATTCCGACATACTCCCACTACTAAAAAATTGCCCCTCCAAAAATGAGTTAAATTGAGAGTTCACAAGAGAATGTGGGTCATTTTCATCTATCACCATATCTATTGTTTCATTTACATTGGAGGCATGCACATTTGTTGAATCAAGCGCGGCATAATGATCATACAATTTACTCAAACAATTTTTCACCTTCTCTAACAATTCTTTCACTTTCACAACATCTCCACTAAAAATTGTTGAAAAACAAAATTGCAAGTATGTCATTTTTCTTTGAGGGTCAAGAACAACCGCAATGTATAAAAGGAGATTGATTTTATCCCCATTTCCCCAATACTTGTCAAACTTCTCTTTCATTTTCTTTGCCATTGAAGACAAAATCGGATCATTGTCTTTGATTAATTGTCCAATCATATTTTCAATGGCAAAAATTTCAATGTAGAATGTATTTGAAGTAACAAATAAAGAGCCAGAAAATCTCTATGTTGCATTGTAGAACATTCTAAGAAATTTCAAAAACACCCTACAATTATCCCAATCCTCGGCAGTAGGCATCTCTCTCCTCTCACCCCCTTCATTATCCAAAAAGTAGTTTTTATAATTGTAGTCCTCCTCACCCATTCTTTGAAAAGCACTTTCAAATTTTTCTGCCGCCTCCAACATAAGATATGTAGAATTCCACCGTGTTGGCACATCTAGGCACAAGAGACTCTTACTCTCAATTTTCAAACTTTCCACATACTTCTTAAAAGAGTCAAGGCGGTTTGGAGAAGACCTCACATACCTCACTGCATGCCTCACATTCGCTATACAAGACTCAAGATCCTTCAATCCATCACTAAAAATGAGATTTAGAATATGCGCACAACAACGCATATGTAAAAATTCATGGCCCAAGACAGTTCCCTTCCACAATTTTGTGGTTCATTTCAAGAATCTAATGGTTAGATTATTGGAACTCGCATTATCAACAGTTAAGGTGAAAAGGCCATCAATGTCCCACTCTTTTAAGAGTGCCTCAATTTTTTTACCAAGTGTTTCTCTTTTGTGGTCTTCAACTTGACAAAAATTTATGATTCTCTTTTGTAACTTCCAATCATCATCAATGAAATGTGCAGTTAGACACATATAACACAAATTTTGTATGGAAGTCCATGTGTCTGTGGTAAAGCAAATTCTACGCCCCTTCACAATTTTCTTCAACCTCTCTCTTTCATTAGTGTATATGTCTACAATGTCCCTAGCGACAGTATATCGAGATGGGATCTTGAACTTGGGTTGCATGACATTACAAAACCTCTTAAAACCAACCCCATCCACAAATCTAAAGGGCAATTCATCAATTACTATCATCTCGGCAAGATGCCTCCTAGCAACTTCTATGGAAAATGGCGTAACCACAACATCAACAACACCCTCACCATCACCACCAACTTCTCTACGTTGAAATCCCAATGTTTGTTGCCCATGAGTGTCCCTATATAGATACTTTGTACAATTTTTCAAATGACTTAACAAATTACTTGTTCCGTGACTCTTAGAGCCTGCCATATATTCTTTCTTACAATACTTGCACATAGCCCTATCTTTCCCATCAATACCCTTAATCTTTTTAAAATGATCCCAAGCCTTTGATGTGGTTCTCCCACTACTACTAGTTTTGGCCAAGGGTGGTCTACGAGGGGGAGCATTAGATTGGGTAGAAGGGTCAATAGAAGATGATTCGGGCTCAACATTAGGACTCACAAAAAAAGTTTCTTCACTTGGAGGATCCATGACCAAAAGATTATCAAATAAACTGCCAACAACTAATAAAAAATCATTCAAAATATGCTTTTCAAATCCATGCTCTTTTTAAACAAACAACCATCAGACTCTTTGTCTATGTTTGAACATGTTAAATGGCATATGAGGATAAAAGAAGGATATTAAATGGACAGAGTTTAATGTTCACTAACTAATGAGATTAGTTTAAACTAAGTAAGATGAATCAGTAAGTTTAAACTGACTAATGTTCACTAAGTAAGATTAGTTCACTGACTAATGTTCACTGACTAATGAGATTAGTTTAAACTAAGTAAGATGAATCAGTAAGTTTAAACTGACTAATTTTCACTAAGTAAGATTAGTTCACTGACTAATGAGATTAGTTTAAACTAACTAAATTAAACTGAAGAAGGATCAGTAAGTTTAATGTTCATTGACTAATGTTCAGTTTGATTAGTTTAATGTTCACTGACTAAATTAAACTAAATTACAGAACATATTAGTTCACTGACTAAATTACAGAACAGAACTAAGTTTAATGTTCACTAATATATTATGAATCAAAGTTTAATCTTTAAACAAATTATGAATCAAAGGATTGAAGAAGGATCACTAATTTAATGTGAATCAAATTATGAATCAAAACAGACTGTGAATCAAATTATGAATCAAAGTTTGAACAGAACAGATAACAAGAAAAATAGATTGTGAATTAGGGCAAAATGAATCAAAATAGATTGTTATATGTTCTATTTTCTTGTTATATATTGTGAATCATAATTTGAACTTCATAATTGTGAATCATAATTTGTTATCTGATCACAAAACAGATTGTTCAAAACAGAACAGATTAATTCCAGATTGTGAACAGATTAAAACAGATTCTGAATCAAAACAGATTCTATGAAGTCCCTCACAAAATCCACTGCAGAAGCAAATAACAAGAAAAATAAACCAAACCTCACTGTGGTTTTCTCTCTGTATTCCTTTCTTTGTGTGTAGAACCCTTAAAAGTTAACACTGTGTCAATCAATCTAACCACGTCTCTAGTTTTAGAACTGGAACAAAACAAAATAATAATAATAGATTAGACTCTAAAAGATTAGAAGTTTAGAATTGGAACAAAAAAAAAAAACAGTTAAGACTCAGAAGAAGAGAAGAAGAAGAAGAAAAATGAGAGAGAGAGAGAGAGAGAGAGAGAGAGAGAGAGAGTACCTCAGTTACAGTCAGTGTAGTAGATCGATCAATCTAACCATCTCTTTCGTTTTAGAACTAGAACCAAAAAAAAAAACAGATTAGACTCAGAAGAAGAGAAGAAAAGAGAAGAAGATGAAATCAAAAGAAGATGAGAAGAAGAGGAAAGCAGAGAGAGAGAGAGAGAGAGAGAGAGAGATACCTCAATCAGTAGTGTAGATCGATCGCCGACGCCGTGTAGATCGTTCGACGATGGGTAGGGTAGAAAGAGAGAAAAAGAATGTTTGTCTGTCGAAAATTAGCGCAAAATGAGCTAAGGAGGCATATCAAAAAGGAAAATGGGGGAAAATGAGGCATATCAGCCAAAAATAAATAAATAAATAACCAATTACGGGTCGGGTCGGGTCGGGTCGGGTCGGTTGACTAAAATGACAGATTACCCGCCACCCGACCCAAACCCGAAAAATGCCATAAACTAGGCCCGCACCCGCCCGCCACGTGGCACGCATCCATCCGTTTCTGGTTGGGTCGGGTTGGTTGGGTGTGGCGGGTCAGTGGATCCGCTGCACAGCCCTACCTACGGGTTGCCGACGTAGCTTTGTGCTTTGTGTGTCGGCAAAACTCTTTGCCGATGAATTTTGCCTTTTAACAACATATTTTGTTGCGTTGCAAAAAATGCAATTTCTTGTAGTGACATTATAGCTCGACTTTTTCGCGCCCCCTTTCGGAGAGCTCGAATTGGTCCTACAGTTCGGACTCCTGTCACGGTTCTGAATCTAATCTCACAAAGTGCAATTTGAAACTGATAAACACCAAAGAGTCCAATCCAGCAAATCTTTTTGGAAAATTGATTTTAAATCAAATAATGCCAAAATTGGACTGCTTTGCTAGATTACAGAGTTGCCACCTAAATATTTTGTTTTTGGGAAATTTAGGAAACCCTGACTCATGCCAAAGGCCACGTGTCTATCATCACCAAAGTTGTCTCGGCTCAGGAACTTGGGTACGAGAGGGAAAGGCCCTGAAATGAGCACCCTCACTTGCCCGATCAAAGATCGGCCTATACTAATCATGATATGTTTGTTTTATAAACCTCATGTGTTCTTATTCCGATTATTAGCTAACTTTACTATGTGACGTGCGCAAGCAAGTATAGACTAAAATTGCAAGAATTGGAACGAATTCAACTCATGTTTGCTTTCGAAAAATGGTTTGAAGTTGCCACCCTCAGGTGGGCTAAAGCGCGGATTTGCCACCAAACATGATAGGCTTAAAATATGATTTGCCACTTCGCAAAGTGGGCTTAAAACATACATTCATTAAATTGTTCCAATTCAAACAACAAAGCCCTCATCCACAGGCTTCATGCAGTTTAGCATTTAAGCACATAGCCTCATAGCAAGCATGCGACACATGGCAATATGGCAATCACACTGATGCAAGCATGCTAAAGCGTAAAAGCTTACCGAGTACTCCAAGCCAAAACAAAAGCTAGTTAGAAACAATGCATGATCCTAACTATGTTAAGATGCCTAATGCAACACATGCAATATGAAATTAATAGGCTCGGCTACTAATATGGCATATGATACAATTTGATTACATGCTGTGAAACACGTATTCAAATAAGTGTATGAAATACGATGCAGTTTGAATGATACGCCGAGCCTCAGTGCATGCAAGGCAAATGAATAAATGCAAACATGCAAGCATAAGGTATGCCAATTGAAACATGATCCCTAATCTAACCATCGAAAGCGATTAAATAAAAGGGAGAAAGACGCGGGGTTGGAAGACATGCACACACACACGCACGCACACTTATTACAACATCATGCCCTCGCGAAGGAGGGTCCGAATGAATAAAAGCTAAGCTAAGCAAACTAATTTAATTAAACTAATTAAACTAATTATTACAAGTCAAAATAAAGAAATAGCTAAACTAAGCTACTTAATTATTACAACACTTAACTAATTAGCAACTAGTTAATTAAATTAAAATACAAATGTACACTAATTAAACATTTAGAGCACTGAACTACACTGCCTCAGCTCTGCTTTAGGAAATGTAGATGTGTGCACTCAGTTTTCGCCACAAAAAAAGCCTTCTGATTTGCTCTTAAGAGGCTCTGTTTGCAGGGTTGACTACACTCCAGAACCTTTTACTTCAACTTACCAATTCAATGCTGAGGATTGCACCAGTGGCCTGCCGGCCATCTGCTGGCCAGAAATGTGCCTCTGCCAGCCAAGGGTGAGCCACTACCGGCCACTGGTGCTCTGAGTCACCACACTGCAACAGAGCACAAACAGAGAAAAATGAGGGTTTTCCAAGGGTATGTTTGTACTGTACCCCTCCTTGTCATCTCAAAATAATGAAAAGAGTGGCACTCTTGGATCTAAAACAACCAATCAAGCATTTTCAATGCATGATGGCCAAAGATCCAAGTTGTACACTTTCAATAAATGCATAAAAACAAGACTCTAGACCACTACATTGTCATGGATGATCAAAGGCAATGGAGACTAAGGAGATTGGCTCATTTCATCACTTTGAGTATGAAATGCTCCAATCTACCTTGTGTTCAATATAAAGTCCGATTGAACACATGCAATGCAACACAACATGCTTAACTTGCTCAAGTTTTACTTGTCATGTTTTATTTACTCATTTTCATTACCGATCCATTCTTTAACTGGTTTAGTCCAAGGCGAGAGTCCTCTAATGAGAGAGATGTCAACCAAGGGATGACTTAAGGCAAGAGAGAGATAATGCCTTTGGTTAGTAGAAACCCTCAAAAGAGGATTAAAACCATTGAGTACAAGCTCTATCTCAAACTTAAACACAACCTTCAGGTTAATCACCCTCAAAGAAAATGGAAAAGTGAAGAAATGAGGGAGGTTGCAGATATTTCAGTGCTGAAATGGCATGCAAAGTGATACTACAACATGTAAGCAACTCATGCAAATCATGTTTAAAAGCCAAAAACACCAAACTAGTGAAGAGCACTACACTATAGGCATGCAATACAAAGCTCAAAAGGTACAAACACTTCAAAATAGTCCTAAAATAGCTTAAGAGGAGTCCTAAAACATGCTTGAAGTAAGCTAAAAAGGCTAGAATGATAGGCCAACACATAGCACAAACTAGACTATTAAGCACAATTGCACTACAAGCATACAAAGCAAGCCTCAAGTGACCAAACCAGCTCAAAATAGAGCTAAAACTAGTCAAAATAATAGCAAAAACATGCTGAGATCAAGTCACAAAAAGCTAGAAAAACATGGTCACATGTTAAGCTATCTACTCATGCAAACAAGACACAAAGAGGGGAGGCTACCCCCTCCCATTTTGGACCTCAAAATAATGTTTTTACCACTGAAAATCCCCTAGAATTTAGTGGTTAAGAAAGCCAAAAAAGTTGTTTTAGAAAGCTTTGAAAGATGGCACAACAACTTAACAAGCAAGCTACAAGAAGGGTGGACCACCCCTAACTCCAATCATACCTCAAACCACCATTTTAGTCCATGAAAACAGTGATTTTCAGAGGTTAAAACCAGCCTCAAATTAGCATGCAAAGATGGCCAAACAAGTATTTAAATTAGGCTTAAAATACAAGTGTTCTACCTCTTGAAGACAAGATACTATTTAGGCAACAAAGGCAAGTCCAACCAAGCCAATATCCTCTTCTAAAGCTCAAATAGGACCTCAAACAACCTTAACTCAATGGTGATCAAGTTTGATCAAGGGCTCACATGCAAAAATGTAGAGAATATAGGCTTTAAGGCATAAAATATCAAGAGAGAGAGGATTCTAAAGAGAGAGAGAGAGAGAAATTTTTTTGTCTTCAAAATTTCTAACCCTTCACATGCAAGAGGAAGGCTTCTATATATAGAAGGTACAAAATCCCCTCAAAGAGATCCAGCCATACACGTGCAAGAAGATGGCTCAACCTGTGCAAACATTTGTCACAAAATATCAGAAAATATCTACTGATACGCTGGTGGCCGGCCGGCCATCAGTGATGGCCGGCAGGGCACATCAATGGCCGGCAGGCCAAAATCTATGGCCAGTAGTGCATCAAAAATAACATGCTGAAAGGACCAAAACATGGTCCAAAAATGAGATAGGAATTGATGCAGGGTTTGGAAAGCTCAAACCTGTGGCGTCCAGCCGTGGAACTCGAGCGCTCGATGAGCAATCAAACTCGTCACTGGATGTACCTGCAAGAACATCCAAGTCTTAAGGACAGTCAAAAATGGGGTGTCTACAGACATCAATTTTCCAAAAAGAATTGCTAGATTTGGACTTTTTTGTGTTTTCACTATTTCACATTGCACTTGTGAAATCAGATTCAGAACCACAAGTAGAGTTTGAACTGTATGGCTAGTCATATCCGAAAGAAGCGCAAAAAGTCGAGCTACACCTGCCGCCCACTATTAGTGGCCGGCCGCTCACTTGTGTAAAAATTTCAGATCTTTTGCCAACTGTGCCAGTTGTCTATATAGATGCATGCACTGCACCGACTATGTCTGTATGGATATTTCTATATATAGAGGACTCTCTCTCAAAAATTAGGGTTAGAAAAATTTAAGGGGCAAAAGTTTTGGAAATATTTCTCTCTACATTTCTCTCTCTCTCTCTCTCTCTCTCTCTCTCTCTCTCTCTCTCACAACTTCTATACCCTTTGCCTAGGCACTCCAAATCAAACCTTGAGGGTTCTTGGCTGAGGTGTTTAAGCTTGCATTTTAAGCTCTTAAGGGTGTGAAGTTAGTGGTTTGTGATTCAAAGGGTCGTTTCTCTTCAAGAGGTATAACTCCAAGCTTCTTTCCTTTATTCATTTACCATCATTTACTGCTATTTTTTACCTATATTGGTGGGCTGAAACTTGTGGTTTGAGGCCATTAAGGGTAGAGGAGTGGACCACCCCTCTTTGACCCTTGCTTTCTAGGCCTTTGCCCTTGTGTTTCCTACATTGTCATCAACTTTTTTTGAGCTTTTTTCCACTGATTTTCATAGGCTAAAAAAAGTGGTTTTGAAGTCTTAAAAATAGAGGGGTTAGCCACCCTTCCTTATGCTTATTTATGAGGTTAATTTCTCCATTGTTGTAGCTAACTTTTTCATGCCTTTCCACATGAATTTCAATGTTACTTTTGACTGTTTTAGGCTGTTAGCTTCATTTGAGCTTTGTTTAGCATGCTTGTAGTGTAATAGTCCTCATAGGTTTGATGTTTTTGGCGTTAGACACCAACCTATTTGAGTTGATAGCATTTCTTTTAAGCTTTCCATACTTGTGTTCATCTCTAATCATCTCAGTAGTTCTCTCATTTATTGGCTTTTTCCTTTGCCTTGAGAGTCATTTCAAACCAATTGTTTGTTTAAGCTTGAGATCGAAATCGTTGTGCCTGATGGTTTAATATCTTCGGAGCTTCATTACCAACGGCGTGACATCTCTCTTATGCCCAAAATAACCCTTTGTTTGACACTTCTCTCCTTTAGTGGACTTAATCTTCATTTTGGACAAAATGACTAATGAATGGAAAGGTATTTAAAAGGGGTAATCAATGGAGTAAAACGGAGCAAGATAATAAAATGGTTTGGGTTCAATCAAACGTTAATTGAACCCGTTGCGTCTTGAAGCATTTCATACTAACTAGTGATGAAAACGGTTCAAGTTTCAATGTCAACCACTTCCTTTGATCAATGTCATGATAGGGAGGAGGTTCGTGAGTCTTTAAATTGTGCATTTATTGAAATTGTATCCCTTGGTTCATAAGCCATCACGTAATGAATTTGCGCTGATTGATGGCTTGCAAATCGAGCCTACCACTCCTTTGAGCTATTTGATGATAAAAAGGGGTAGGGTGGACAAACATCCCCTGAGGATGCTCTGTTTGTGCTCTATTTGTTGTCTGTTGTAGCAAGAGAAACCCAACATTAGTGGCCGGTAGGCCACCTTTACTGGGCAGCCAGCTACCACTTCTGGCCTGTCGAGCACTTTTGCTTTTCAGCCAGGCAGTTTTCATTTCTTGCAAAACAGAACAAAGCAGAGGAAAAAAAAAAAAACAGTGCAATTCCCTGACTACAAAACAAAAGCATTTTGGTAGCCAAACGGAGGCATTTTCAGGTGGAGATTCACGTTCATGCATAAGCCATCCCTAGCATTTCAGCTCGAGAACCGTTACATTTGTTTTTAGTACCATGTTGTTCTTAAAGTAGTGAACTTGTAATTAATTACTTAGTTAATTAGTTCCGTAATAGTTTAATTGGTTAATTTGTATTAATTAGTTAGAATAGTTAGTTGATTTAATTTCGTGTTGCAATTATTTAATTACCTAGAATAGTTAGTTAAATTCGGTGTTGTAATAATTAGGTAAGTAGCTTAGCTAATTCATTTATTCAGACACTCCTGCACGAGAGCAAACAATGTAATAATGTGTATGTCTTCCAACCTCACATCTTTCTACTTTTTATTTACCCGCTTATGATGGATAGTGTAGCACATCATATTTTGCTTAGCATTTCTCATGATTTGCATCCATTGTCTTGCATGCATTAGGCTCGGCGCATCATTCTAACAAAGCATTGTATTTATTACTTCTTTGAAAATGTGCTTAAACCGCATGCTATCAAATTGATTCACATGCCATATTAGAAGCTGAGTCTATTAATTGCATCTTGTTTGTGTCACACTAGTCATTTGCATAGTTAGGTGCATGCATGTTTTCTAACTCTTTTGTGTCTTTTGGCTTGCCTTGGAGTACTAGGTGGGCATTTCTTGCTTTAGCATATCGCATGCGTGTGATTGTTGCCATGTCAAGCATGATTACCATGAGGCTAAGTACTTAAGTGATATATCTATTTGAATACTTGTGGATGAAGACTAATTGCTTGAATTGGAATAATTTGAGTAATGTACATATGAGATCACTTTTTCAAGTGGTACATATTCAAAACAATTTTCAAGCAAACATAAAATCAAGGTGTTCCAATTTTTACAAATTAGTATGTGTGTGCGTCATATAGTAATGTTGGCCTAATAACTGGAACGAGAGCATATAATGTAAATAAGAATTACATCATGATTAGTAGAGGACGATCTTTGATCAGGCGAGTGGGGTGCTCAATTCATGACCTTCCCCTCTCGTACCTAAGTTCCCGAGCCAAGACACTTTGGTGATGACAAACATGGGGCCTTTGGCACAAGTCTTGGGTTTCCTAAATTTTCCAAAAATATTTAGATGGCGACTCTATAATCTAGCAAAGTAGTTCATTTTTAGCATTTTTTATTCAAAATCAATTTTTCAAAAGATTTGTTGGATTTGGACTCTTTTGTGTTTATCTATTTCACATTGCACTTCTGAGATCAGATTCAAAACAACGGGAGTCCGAATTGTAGGGCTATTGTATCCGAAAGGAGCATAAAAAGCAAGCTACACATGATATTGCATTAGAATGGGAATATCTACAAGCCTACAAATGGGGTATAAATTTAGCCCATCGACCTACGATTTACCTGAAGTTCATCCATGGCCGGTATAATTAGGCCCTACTAGGTTCATCCAGGCTTTGGACCAATCCTATCCCAAGACCCTCAGCTTGGGCCTGGGTCGTCTATTTGAAGCTCGGCCCAATCCATGAGCTTGACCCACTAGGCCCAGCCCAAAGTTTTGCCCGTCAATCCGATCAAAGCAAATTCACACTTAGTTTTTATTTGATATTTAATATTAGTTAAAAGTTGTGAGATTCATTAGTTTTATTATGATTTAGGGGATAATTTAACAAATATTTATTAACAAATAGTGTCAAGTAATATTCCAAGATCACCACATCACTCACCTAGCACATCCAGATGTTGGTTCCAAGATCATTACATCACTCACCTAGCACATCCAGATGTTGGTGGTTTTACTGTTAGTTGGCATTAGGGGTGTTCAGCGGATATTTCAATCCACCCAAACCGACTTAATAGAACTAATCTGCTGCATTTTGGACGGATGCGTGATAACTAGAGGACTATTGTGAATTGATTTTTTTCAATTTGCCTAGTTTTGGACGAATGGCAGATTTGAGGTTCTTTTCGCCGCAACAGAAGCCAAACCGCGAGCAACATTAGTAGTTTGTAAGACTTTGTGTTTTCAATTTGTTTAAATATTCTATTTGTGTTTTGAATTAAAAAAGAGTTTAGATATTCTGTTGTGTTTTCAGTTTGTTTTCAATTTGGAAATCCTTTTATCAAATGGTAAGTCTTGATATTTGATATTTTGTGTGAAAAATATAAGGCTTAATTTTGTCATTTTTAAAAAAAAATCAAATTAAATAGTTTTGAATAAAAAAAACAGTAATGAAATAGTTTTGATAATGCATGATTTTATTATATGTATTTATTATTGGTATTTGACAATTTACTTGATAATCTGTTGATTATGTTGAGTTAGATTTTTATCCCAAAAAACATGTTCACAAATTGTTATATTATGTTCAAAATTCGTAAAAGTTTAAACTGCCAAACCGATTTGCATCCATCCATCAATCCACTCAATTCGTATCCTCTAATTCGGCGGACAAATGCGGATTGATTTTTTCCAATCCGCCAATTCGGCGAACGGATGCGGATTGATTTTTTTCAATTCGCCAATCCGGCAAATGGATGGTGGATTGGAGGTTCCTCGGTCATAACTGAACCACGAACACCTCTAGTTGATATCTATATTAAAATGGCATTTGGGTGGTAAATTTGAGTAGAGATTTGAAAAGATAAGTAAAAATAGAAAAATATATATATATATATATAGGTATGAGGTTGTACAACAATTCAAGAGGCAGTTCACTAAAAGTTGGGAAAGAAGACTAGTTTTGGGAGGTTCCATTAAATCAGTTCAAGAAAGTTCTATGTATCATGATCTTGAAGGTGTGTTCTCTGAAGATGAAGTAAGGGCAACTGTTAAGGATTGTAATGGAGATAAGGCTCCAGGCTTTGATGGTTTTAATATGCTCTTTTTCCAGAAATTCTGGAAGTTAGTTCATCATGAGGTCATGCATTTCTTGTGGGATTTTCATGCTCATAGCAAGCTTTCTTCTAGGATTAACAGTTCATTTATCACTCTTATTCCTAAGACTGATAATCCCATTGGGCTATCAAATTATAGGCCCATTAGTTTGGTGGGTAATATGTACAAGATTCTTTCAAAGGTTCTGGCTAATAGACTCAAGAGAGTTCTTCCTACAGTTATTGGTGAAACATAATCTGCATTCTTTTGGGGGGAGGGGGGGGGGCGAAGGCTTGATAGAAGATTATCAATTGGGAATTCTTATTCTCTATGTTATCTAATTTTGGTTTTGGATCAAAGTGGGTATCCTAGATGAAACCTATGATAATAAACATTTAGATCACAAATTTTAAATGTGATTAATACCTAATAAAATCTGTGATTAATAATGAGATAAGATCACACATTATATGCATTTCTCATCACAGTTAATGCGTGTGACAAAAAAAAAAAGGTTCGACATATTTAAAGAATAATCAATATTATTTTTGTACGCGCATTTCAAGAATGTAATACACACTATATACTATACTTTGAATCACAACCACATATTGAATGGAATAACGTTATATATTTTATAAATGAAAGTTAAATATTTTCAAAATATATACGAAGAAATTAAATAAAAAGTTTTAAACTGTGCTTACATATATTAAAAAATGAAAAAACTTGAAAAACTAAGTTCTTGAATTCTTTGATCATATTTTGCATCTCTCCAAGAAATTTCTGACCTGAAAAATGAAAACACAAATTACTTCAGAAACTGCTAGAAGCATATGAATAAACTAACTATTTGTAGAGATTGTTCTAGTCTTACAAAAGATAAAGTTCGATTGATCACACCCCTTCAAATGTCTTAACATTAAATACCTCTAGCATGACATGAAGCATGTAAAAACAAAATGTCACTTTACCCACAAAAATTGCAAGTTGAACAGAAATTTTACTATAACCAACTTAGTTTAAGAGGCTCTATCCATCTCAAATATTTAATGTTCCACAAAAGAAATGCAATTGAATGTTGATTGTGCGAATACCTTGAGTGCATTTCAGATATCTGCAACCATTCTTCATCATCTTCTCCATTTCAATCAGACCTACATCACAGTCAATAAATAAAACCAAATAGGATACCCTGGAAGATGTTAACTGGTGAATCAGTAAATTATCTACTTAAATAAAAAAACACCCTGTGGGGAAGTGGTTTTAGAAAATACTCTTCCGATCCTGGGGGACGCTCGTGATCCATCGATAGTCACCTGAAAGGAAGTAAACACTCCGGTCGGGGGTGCCGGAATTAGCACTCCGACGGATAAGTCAGTCTCTCGTTCTAGATTATTTGTATTCTAAGTTAAACACCACAAATATCACATACCTTTTGCAATCTGCTATTCCTTTATTTATACTTGCTCCCTGGGCCTCGGGGCCAGGTCCACTTTTCGCTCATTATGTTCATATTTACTCGACTCCATAGGTCAGTTCCTATTCAGCCTACCTACCCTTTGTATTCGGCATCCTGACAGTTCTGGATAGAGCCAGGCAATACCTGTGTTAAAGTTTGTCTCCTTTAAAATCCAGCTCCCACAATTGCCCCCCAAAACACCTTTCTAGCATCAGTTAGTCGGCGTGTTTGGTTCCTGATTTGGGAAAACAGAAATTCGGCGGTTAATCCCCTTCCCGATGCATGTCAAGACGCGTAAATGCTTTTTCGGTCACTGTAACGCCTTCCCGCCTCATTCGTGCTTGTCTCGCATTTATTATGATTTGAAGTTTAAGTCCCTTCGAACACATACTTTTTCGAATATTTGAACCTTCGGGACCGCCTATCGGTATTTCTTCTCCGACGTGTTTCCTGCAACTCCTCTCTATCTTCTTCTCGTTCCCTTTGCCTCTTGTAAGTCTTCTTCTCTTTTCTTTGCAATCCTACTTTCCATATTTATTTTTTGTTCTAGAATATCCTGGAGTTCTCTCTAGAATGGCTAAGCATTTGAAAGGCCTCCTCTCTGAGGGTCGAATTTCTGGGTTCCGAAAACATTTCTCTATTCCTGATGATGTTCATCTATCTCTTGTAACGGAGAGTTCCCTGGATATGGAGAGGAATGACCCAAATACAATCGTGTTCCCTCTCCTGTCCATTGCGGAGGGTGGCGTTCGCTTTCCCCTACATCCATTTCTTAGGGCCGTCCTCCGCCACTGGGATCTAATTCCCTCGTAACTCAATGTGAATTTCTTCCGAATCGTAATGGGAATTGTTGAATTGAACCGGCGCCTCAGGATCAACTTGGGCATCCCTGCGATTCGGCATTACTATGCTTTAGCCAAATCCTCCGGTCGACTTGGTCGTTACTTTCTCAAGGCCAGGGACACCAACCATCACTTGGTAACCATGCTTGCCAGCTCTGGCAAACGAGTTGATGATGTAATGGTCAATGTTTGGGGCAACTGGGAATTCGGCAAAGGCGAAGATCGCCTGGACCCTATTCCCAGACGGAGAGGTGAACCAGGTTGCCGTGTGATTCCTTGTTTGTTGAACTTTCTTTTGTTCGGCTTCTTCTCCAAATATAATCCTCCGTTTTTGCAGGCAATAAGTTGAAGAGGGTTCTGACCTCGGCTGACGACGCAGTACTTTCGGACATTAAGATTGCGCTAAAGTATTTTGGCTGTCCAAACGTACAGAAACAAGGCAGAGCCGCCCATATTCTTCTGAGGTACGAGCCTACTTATACTATGTTCTCAGCCGCAGACAACATTCCGATCCCAACCAGCGAACAACACCATACGGCTCTTATCTTCCCCAGCTTCAAGTCCCTGAGACAGATTGGTCTCGAGACTTCCGATTTGGAGCAAGACTTAGAGCCGGAAGTTGAGGTGGTCGCCGAATCAACCCGAGAGTTCGTTACCGAGGCCAAAAAGGTCGACGAAGCTCTGAAATCAGCTTTTGAAACTATCGGTCTTAACCAGCCTAACTCACTGTCCATTTCGGGTCGGGTAGAGTTTTCTTTCGGAGACATTTTTACGGATTTGGGAGACCTGCCCGGCGATTTTTCTGAAGGCATTGCTGGGGTCAATCTTACATAGATGGCGAGAAAGAGAAATACCGAGCGAATGGCCGCTCGAAAGAAGGTAGAGGCCGCTCGTTCTGAGCCTGCCTTGGTTGAATCTTTACAACCCGTTACTACGGAAGAAACGGCTCAAATTGTTTTGGATGAGACAGAGAGGGAGGCTGAACAGCAGGTCACCGAAGAACGACTGGTTCATAAAGAACGGGGCGAAAAACGCAATGCCGAGGGAGACGCAGGCGCGGAGGATAGTCTTGTTGGCAAAAGGCCTCATTTAGAGGAATCCGACGTGGTTGTTCCTTTTGTTGTTCAACCAAAGATCAAAAACATGCCAATTTCTAATGACGCATTTGTCGTAAAGGATTCGGTCGTAGCGTTGAGCTTGGCCGCCTCAGTTTCACTACCGGCTGATAAGGCCACCTTTCAAGAAGAGCCAGATTTGGAGCTTATAGCGTTCGCTGCCCAGTCTGCCCTTCTGGTATGTATACGATATTCTCTTTTCTGCTCGTTTGATTTGGTTTGCACACTGTATTGCTTGATGTGATGATCCCGATTTGTTTTGCAGACGGCTGGAAGGATAGCCGAACTAGGCCGCCGGCAGCGTGATGCCGCCGAAAGGATTGGCCGCCGAAAGGATTGGCCGCTTAAAGTCTGAAGCTGAAGGAAAAAGGAGCAGGGCTGAGTTTGAGGCGATGAGGGCCACTATAGAAAATGGGCGAGCCGAAGCGGAAATGGAAAGGGCTTAGACTACTGACCAGCTCAGATCCAAAGCCGAGGATAGGGCGAACGCGAGTGAGGAATCGCTCGAGTTAGCCAAGGAGGCGCTTGCCAAGGCAGAGGCTGAGTTAAAGAAGTTGAAGGCGGCCAAGGAAAAAGTCGAATCCGAAGTTTCTACGGCGTTTGAGGCTGGGAAGAGCGCCGCCTTCAAGGAATACGTAAACGAAGTCCCCAAATTTGAAAATTGGGGATTCAAACATGGGTGGCTCAAAGCCCTTGCTGCCGTTGGAGCTACATCGGCCGTGCCAATTCCATACGAGCAAGTGGTCGTTGAGCCACTTGAGTCTGATCCCGAGGATTGATCTGGGAGACATTCTAGTTTTATTAAGTATATTCAATGTACATTTTTTGGATTTTCATATGTAAAATGTCCACTGCCAGCGCCCAGTTTATGAATGAAAATTTTATATGCTCTCAAGTTATTTTCCGTATTGTCTGTTATATGAGCGTGTAGTTAGGAGAGTCAGCAGTTAGAACAAAATGTCAAGATTGCGTGAGACAGCAGACTTAACGGCTGATTAAAATTAGGGATCTAATTTTGTCAGAAACAAAATGAATTCAAGACTAGTGCTCAGATAAATCGATTCGTGGAACGGCTGGGGCATTCGAGCCATATAGATTGATGAATCTGCCCTTGCCCCAGCTGGTTCACGAACATAGAACGCCGAATAAAATGTAATAAATTTGGCACGCAAGAATCAATTCGTGGAATGGTTGGGGCACTCGAGCCGTATAGATTGATGAATCTGCCCTTGCCCCAGCTAGTTCACGAACGTAGAACGCCGAATAAAACGTAATAAATTTTGTATGCAATGGATTCGTGGAACGGCTGGGGCACTCGAGCCGTATAGATTGATGAATCTGCCCTTGCCCCATCTGGTTCACGAATGTAGAACGCCGAATAAAACGTAATAACTTTTGCACGCAATGGATTCGTGGAACGGCTGGGGCACTCGAGCCGTATAGATTGATGAATCTGCCCTTGCCCCAGCTGGTTCACGAACGTAGAACGCCGAATAAAACGTAATAAATTTTGCACGCAATGGATTCATGGAATGGCTGGGGCACTCGAGCCGTATAGATTGATGAATCTGCCCTTGCCCCAGCTGGTTCACGAACGTAAAACGCCAAATAAAACATAATAAATTTTGCACGCAATGGATTCGTGGAATGGCTGGGGCACTCGAGCCGTATAGATTGATGAATCTTCCCTTGCCCCATCTGGTTCATGAACGTAGAACGCCGAATAAAACGTAATAAATTTTGCACGCAATGGATTCGTGGAACAGCTGGGGCACTCGAGTCGTGTAGATTGATGAATCTGCCCTTGCCCCAGTTGGTTCATGAACCGAGAACGCCGTATATTAGCGGTTGATGGGGTGATTGGGATTGGTACAGGACGGTACAGGATGGGCTATTGACGCCTCATTATTAATGAGGTAGCCTCGGAGATGCTGTCCTTGTAGGGAATAAATGGGCGTGTACTTCGTGAACGAGGGTCCTATTTACGTGCTAAATGAGCATGTCAGTCCCGCTCTTTGAGGAAGGCGAAACAAGTGCGAATCTCAAATAAGCTCTTCTTCAACTGCAGAGGTCAAGCAAAGACGCTAGCTGAGCTGGAAGGTGCCATGAATCAAAGTGGTGAACCGTCACGCACGGGCAGTAGGACGTCGAGGGGTCGGGAGGACACCAATCTCCTCGACGTCGAAGTAGATAGCCTAGGAGGGATAGTCAGCCACAGCATAAGTCTCTTCAATCTCATCTTGGAAGGGAATCCGATGCAACCCCTCACCCATTGAGTTTTGCAGTCTTCGTGGGTAACAGACCGATGACGGAGGCGGATTCCATCATTCGAGACCCAAATGTGGCAGTCGAGTTCGCTCGACAGATTTTTTCGCCCGAAGTTCAACAGTCGATGGTAGGCCGTCCGGACTTCGAAGTGTTTCGTGAAGGCATTCACGAGGCGGTGAGGGGACTTTACACGGCTTATGAGATCGGTATGCGTCTCCGCGCCGCTCGTCGGGACATAGAACAGAGAGATGAACGCATTCGGAAGTTAAAAGCTCGCGCCGAAAAGGCCGAGCGCGAGCTGAGGAAAAACAAGCCTACGTCGCCCCAATCAGCCGTCCCCCCCAACCCGATTTTCGC
Organism: Camellia japonica; assembly: GCA_030407325.1. Classification (NCBI taxonomy): domain Eukaryota; kingdom Viridiplantae; phylum Streptophyta; class Magnoliopsida; order Ericales; family Theaceae; genus Camellia; species Camellia japonica. The sequence goes on from JAPPVO010000002.1 coordinate 94,488,441, forward strand.
AGAGAGGGTTACTCAAAGGCTGATTAGTGATGCGATCGTCGATCGTCATACGGTGAGCATGTTTGCGATCGAGACTGCGAGAAACGTGGCCTATGAAAAGGGGTTTCATGACGGCCGACTGGTCAAAATACAGATGACCAACGAAAAGCTCGCCGAAGAAGTTTGCCGATATGAGAATCGTGGCTTTAAGCATGGTTGGATCAGGGCATCTCAAGCCATGGAAGCTCTCCGGGCGTCGGGAATTCATTGGGCGTTTCCACTCTACCAACGTAATCATTTTCCGTTTTCTACTTTTGAAGTCGAGAAGAGTGAGGATGAGGACGACGCCATATAAAAATACTATGTAATTGTGTAATTGTTGCCTGATTGAATAAAACGTCCTATTTTAAATGTTTCATTGTAATCTACATTCGGCACACACGTGTTTGCATATGTTTTCATTGTATAAACATTGTCTGGCTCTAGTCATTTAATTCCGAATGGTTACGTGCCGGCTTGTCATGATCACTCCGCCGATTAGGCTCCGAATTCGGAGACTTGTATCGGTCGGCGTGATGCATCGATGAGGCTCCGAATTTGGAGGCTTAATTGGTCCAAACGTGCCATGCTCCAGGGGCTTCGAATCCGGAAACTGTCATCCCATCTTTAATTGCCATAATTAGTCCATTTTAACTCAAAAAACCCACAAATTAGTACATGGAATGGCTATGGCCAACATCTATCGGCATCCGTCTTTTGGAGTTCAGCATTAATGACGTTGCTTCGGGGTCACCGCAAGGATTAAAAATAGATTGCCTCGGAGTTTTTGCCCTAGTAATTTCACTTACTGTGTTCAGATTTGCTTTAAAACAACTTTGTTGCATGGGGCAGACAAATGTGAATGTCAAATGGAATTTTCTTCAGCAGCAGAAGAGGGGCTCGAACCTTGGCTGAGCTTCACACTGCGATGAATCGCAGCAAGGAACCCACCCGTGAAAGGGGTGGGGCGTTCAAAGAACGGGAAGAACGTCAACCTCCAAGTCGTCGAAGCAGATCACCCCGAAGGAAGAAAGAGGCCGACGTAGCGCTACAACCGTTGAATTTTACTGTTTTCGTGGGGAACTCCTTTCTTGTCCTGGATCTTGGCTTTGACATTGTCTATGGTGTCAAGGCTCTCGACTTTGAGGATGATTGTCGCGCCGGTTTGAACATTGTGGGTTCAAGCGCGGTCAGATCGAAGAATTTCGAGCTACGGACGCTCTCTGGGCAGCGGGCGTCGATCCGGTGCTGCCGCTGTACCTTCACGACCACGTCCCCTCTTTCGCCTTCGAAATTTGAGAAGGGTGAGGACTAAAGTGACGCCGTATGAAAGTAGACTTTCTAATGCTCGAACGCGAATTGCGTTTTTGTAATTATTGTTTAATCGAATAAAATGTTTTATTTTAAAAGTTTGTATTTCATTGTGAATTTTTGTTAAGCATCTCATTTCGAGTGTTGGCACGTTTTGGTTCGTTTATGCCGTTGTGCCGGCTCGAGTTGCATTTCCCTGCTCTGATGTGCACTGAGGGCGCTCCGAATTCGGAATATTATTCGGCATATGGAAGCTTTATTGACCCAACGGCGTTATGCGGCGAGGGCGCTCCGAATCCAGAGACGTTATTGGCCCAACGGCGTCATGCGCCGAGGGGGCTCTGTATCCGGAGGCTTTGTAGGCCAAATGGCGTCATGCGTCAAGGGGGCTCCGAATTCAGAGGCTTTACTTGGCCAATCGTGATATCCACGGAGGGCGTTCTGAATTTGGAGGCGTTGCTTGGCCAATCGTGATATCCACGAAGGGCACTCCGAATCCGGAGGCTTTGTCAGCCCAACTGCGTCATGCGCCGTGGGGGCTCCGAATTCGGAGGCTTTACTTGGCCAATCGTGATATCCAGGAAGGGCGCTCCGAATCCGGAGGCTTTGTCGACCCAACGGCGTCATGCACCGAGGGGGCTCCGAATTCGGAGGCTTTACTTAGCCAATCGTGATATCCACGAGGGGCGCTCCAAATCCGAAGGCTTTATCGGCCCAACGGCATCATGTGCCGAGGGGGCTCCGAATTCGGAGGCTTTACTTGGCCAATCGTGATATCCACGAAGGGCGCTCCGAATTCGGAGGCTTTGTCGAACAAACGGCGTCATGCGCCGAGGGGGCTTTTTGGTCGGAATGCCCTTAATTAGATTTTGCAGAGGATGGGATTATATCTGCCCAACAAGAATCTTTGCATTTACACAAAGGAAGAATATGTACATGGAGAATCATTTTAGAACTGAGATCATTCCCCACAAGTCGGGTTTAATGACAATTCTCGGGTTCCTGGCCGTAACGTGTTTCTGAGCTGATATGGAATCCTCCCGAAGTACCATGGCAGAATACTGGTGCGGAATGCCGGGAACCACGGATTTGCTCAATACCGTGTTGGATAGGGAAGTGCAGCAGCTAATGGTAGGTGCTAGGCACGGCTTGGATAGCATGCAACCAAGTTCGTCCCATGATGATATTATACGACAATGGGAGCTTGATGACCAAGAATTCTACGTCCATCGTTCAGGAGCCGACTCGAACGGGTAGTGTGATCTCCCCAACGGATACTCTGGATTCGCGTTGAAGCCAAACAATGGACGGGGAGCCGGAGACAGGTTTGATTGATTGAAACCAAGTTTGACAAAGGTTTTGTAATACATAACCTCCGAAGTGCTTCCTTGGTCTATGAAGACGCGTTCAACGACGAATCGATTTACGTGTAGCTCAATGACCAATGGATCACTATGAGGGAGTGTTACGCCGATAAGATCAGAATCGTTGAAGATAATACTCGGAGCTTTGTGGGGCTGCTTCAATGGTGTGCGTTGCTTCTGGGGGGCTTGAATTGCGTGTACGACAAGTGGCGTTGAAAGGTCGTATATCATATGAATGATGCCGAGCAGAGGCGAATCCTGCCGAAGGGCAACGGTTTTGATTGCGTTCTTTCGTACGTGTTGTTGAAGCCGACCATCTTGCACTAATTCCTCAAGGTGGTCTTTCAGAGCATAGCAGTTGTCCGTATCATGACCGTGATCTTTGTGATATTCACACCGTCTGTCCCGTCTTCTCGTGTCGGGAGGTCCCACCATTTTGGATGGCCATTTAAAAAACGACAGATGTTGGATTTGGGACATAACCGAGCTGATTGAATCTGACAGCTCCGTATATTTCTTGTCAGCGCGCTTTGTGCTCCTATTATCAACTTGCAGTTGCTCATTTGTTCGGTGTGGGCACTGATCGCTTGGTCGTCGAGAATCTCGTTTCTTATCTCGTTTAGTCTGCTGGCGTGGTTCATGGCTCTGAGGAGGTACGGAACTTATTGGCTGGGCAATCTCAAGGGGGGCCATTTTGGTGGTACTGTGTCCGGCTTTAACCCGCAAAGCGTCATCTTCTACTTTGCAGTATTCTTCTACTTTCTTCATCAACCCTGAGACTGTTTTTGGGGGTCTTCTGGTCAAGGAACTGCAGAGGGCACTATCTAGGTGTAGTCCCATTTTGAAGGCAGTGATGGCCATGGAGTCATTGCAAGCATCATCCACAAGATTAAAGCATTCCTAATATCGTGCCTAATATGCTCTTAGCGTCTCTCCTGGCAGGATTTGCATTGCCCAGAGAGAGTCGGCTTGTTTCGGCTGGACCTCATTTGTGATGAATCTGGCCCTGAAAGACTTCTATAATTGGTGGAAGGTTTTGATCGAAGCCGGCTCCAGTTTGTAATACCACCTGACAGCCAATGGTCCCAAACTGCTGGGGAATATTCGGCACAAGAGGGTTTCATCACCTGCATGCAATGTCATGGCTTGCTTGTCGTGGCAGATATGATCAATGGGGTTTGACTTGCCATCATAGAGAGTAAATGACGGAGCTTTAAACTTTTTGGGCAAGGTTGCCCTTGCGATCCGTCGCACAAAAGGATCATGCTGGTCCTCATCATCTAAGCCGTTTCTTCTGCGCTTATGCCTTACACGTGGGCTCTCTTCAGAGGAGCTGGAAGTTGTAGGTCGTCCTTTCTTTTTGGGCTTCAGAGATAGTGAGTCAGAGTTGCTATCAGTGTCTTGTTGCCAGGCTTGAGGTCGTCGACCACCTGCTTTCAGAGGTCGCTCCGGGTCTTGGCGCACAGCCTGTTTGGGCTTTGCCACCTCCAGTGCCAAATCCTGACGGAGACGCTCGTTCTCAGCGATCATGTTCTCCAACCGCTGCTCGTTTTGCTTTGCCTGCTCCATGATCGCCTGCATTGCCTCATGTTCTGGAGTCAAAGGTGAACCGAAGTTTAAAGCGCGTCTTACTAGGTTAGGCTCCGGTCCGTGCGTGTTTGTTGGAGTGAAGTCGTCTATCTGTGTGGTGTCATCAGCGACTATTGGAGGATCCTCCGTTGCGTCTGCCATGGATGTGCTTGAGTATTCCCACAGACGGTGCCAATTGTGGGGAAGTGGTTTTAGGAAATACTCTTCCGATCCTGGGGGACGCTCGTGATCCACCGATAGTCACCTGAAAGGAAGTAAACACTCCGGTCGGGGGTGCCGGAATTAGCACTCCGACGGATAAGTCAGTCTCTCGTTCTAGATTATTTGTATTCTAAGTTAAACACCACAAATATCACATACCTTTTGCAGTCTGCTATTCCTTTATTTATACTTGCTCCCTGGGCCTCGGGGCCAGGTCCACTTTTCGCTCATTATGTTCATATTTACTCGGCTCCATAGCTCAGTTCCTATTCGGCCTACCTACCCTTTGTATTCGGCATCCTGACGGTTCTGGATAGAGCCAGGCAATACCTGTGTTAAAGTTTGTCTCCTTTAAAATCCGGCTCCCACACACCCCATGACCTCAACAATATATTCACTTACTAACACCTAAAAGCTACTCACTATTTAGTTGAAACACAGGTACATTGTCAAAGTCTAATCCATCTTATTTTTCAAATTAATCATGGTAAACAAGAAATACATGCTTGAAAAATACTCAGATCGATACTAGACTGCTCATGAGTTTTCAGCCATGTTGTGTTGACATCTAATCTTAAATAAGAAGCGGGTAAAAATATTTTTCTTTGTATGAATGACTAGAATCTCGCTACGATTCAAATCAACTATTTATTTCCTCTAAAAATATATCCAAAATCAATGTAAATCAATGTATCTTAAGCCAGGGAGCTGTTATTGTCATCATAAAACACAGTTTAAAGTTGAGATTTATTTGGGAACCAAAGAACACTACTTGATTATTGACCTAGTAGGTACCACACCGACTGCAATTTTGTTTGCCCCAATCCCCTGCCCCCTAATTGGCATACTTGTCCACTTGCCAATATAATAATATGTAGTGGGCAAGGCAATTCAGTGCAAATCAGTGAGCAGTGACCAAGATTGAGATTGAATAGCATCGTAAAAAGTGCAAAAACAAAATGAAACCCAAGTTTATTCAGCATTAGCAGCATTGAATAAAAACCAATTTCAATTTAGGTCAAAAAAGTTAGGGTGTCAAGTACAGGTCACAAAATTTTCATTTTATAACAATCTTCAGAAGTACTTTCAGGTCACAAAATTTCATACCTGAAGATTTAAGTTGAGGGTGTCGAGTACAGGGTTCACAATTTAGGTCTAGATCAGATCCAAACGCCTCATGCCATCGTCTAGTCTAAACAATACTAGAGATACCTCAATTCTCTTAATGAGGCACAAATATGCTAAATCATGACAATGAAAATGGGAATTAGAGTTAACATTTGAAGGAGAACTCGAGCATAAAGGTTAATCACTAATCTGAGGCACAATGAATGGCCATAGCCTAAACAGGGGACCCAACTCGATACAGTGAGCTTGACAAGTACAAAGCAAGAGAAACAACACATTTAACAAAATTATCAAGTTTAAATGCATGGAGCCATCTTCATAAAATCATTGACCAGAGATATGTGTTATACAATGAATCAAAGCAGTCGAGCTCAACTCATTTCTATGCATCAGAGATATATGTTATAGAGATGCAAGATATGATTATGAATGTCTACATTCTTCAACCCAAAACAAAATGGAAAAATAAAAAGAAACAGTTAAACGAATTGAAACTCACAAAATCGAGAACCAAACTTCAAAATTTGCAATCCAAGTGGTGGCCTTCAAAATATGCATGGCAGGTTTTTCAATTAAAGAAAAATAGTAGTTTAATAGACTTGATGAAGCTTTTGAGGAGCCCTCATCAATGACAACCGAGAAGTTGCTTTTTGCACCTGCTTTTGTAGAGGTCTAGGAAGTTTAGATGGCACACTGGGCCTGCAATAAACCATTAATAGAAGCAGAATTAGATTTGTCTAATCATGTTGTGAAGCGAAGTGAGGGATCTGATGTTCCCAATTGCAAACAAACCAACTAATGCAGAGATCAAAACATAAATATGTGAATCTCCTAGATATACCAAAATACAACAAAAACAAGGAAGTTGGTTGCTGAAGAAAACCTATTTCAGAACATAGAGGATGTGCATATACAGATATTTGAATACCTCAAACTGGAACTAGAATGAGAGAAAGGCAACATAATAAGAATTATGATTTCTTTTTTCTTTTTACTTTTTACTTTTTTCTTTTTTCTGTATTCTTTTGTGGTGTTGGGTTGGACACAAGTATCATCAATAAAGCAAACCGTGCCTTTTACTAGATGAACTGCTAACCCTACACGGACTAATAAATATCAATGGTTAATCAGCACTCAATGTTAACAAATAATAAGATAAGACTCATAAAAAATAAATTCAAATCAAACAACAGAATAAAATGCACATGAAGACTCATTTTGGGTACGAGCTCTCTACATAACAGTGGGATATTCAATATTCATAGCAATTTCAGTTTCTTTGCAATTCTTCAATACTTAATTGCTGGGAAGATGATCCTCTAAAAGAAAACAACATGCAAACACATCAGCAACATCACACCAAATAATATGGAAGCAAAATGAATCCATTTTCCTCATACATTAACCAATATGCAACTCAAAAACAATATGTGATACATGCTTGTTTCTAATTGTAGGTTGTTAAATTATATGAGATACTATAGCATCATTTCCCACACTTTTGCCAAAATATAGATACAGTAAAGATGCACAATAAACAGAATTGTCAGGTGTAATGCACTTAGTCTTCAATAAAGTTCCTAGAGTTATCACATACAGCTTGAGTCTCTGAGGGGAAATAAATGGAAAATATAAACAAAAAAGAAATCTGAATCTTGAATTCATTGATAGGAAAGTGACGAAAAGAAAGAAAATGAAAAGTAGAAGCAGAGAATGAGAGGAGAGTAGGGTGTACCTCAAGGCTGAACCTGGAGCTGGACTGAACCGGCAAATCTGGTGCAGAGTTCTAATCAGAGAAGATCGAGAGGTCGATTGAATAGAAATAGAGAGAAAAATTAGGGCAAAGATGAACTATCCATCTTCTGATTTCATTTCTAACGCATTAATGTTCCTCGTCGCCTAATCTTTCTTATCGTCGTTTTGACGAGTTCGACGGTAGTCTTCTGTAGACAAAGGTTCTGAAAGAGTTGAGGAGAGTGTAGGGTCTGGATTCGAACATATGGCTTGTGGAGGGATTGGAGAAGATCGAAGGTAGGGTTAGGGTATTGGAACTGATGACGAGAGTAGAGAAGGCGAAGTAGACAACCGGTAAAGATAGGTGAAGAGAATAGGAGAAGAGACAGAGAGCGGCGAGAAAGGAAGATGTGGTGGCAGCGGCAGTGGTGGACGCCGATGGCGCCACCAGATGCGATGACCTAGGAGGCAGAAGAGAAAGAGAGAAGAGTGAAAGGGAGTGTTAGGTTAGGGTTAGACTCTATATTATATATGTATATATATCAGGTTAGGGGTGGTAGTGTAATACCCCGACCCTCATATCTGATTCTGTTGTCTTTTAATCTCCTGTTCTGTGTCTTTGAATGTTATTGTGAAAATCTATGTGAAAATAATAGTAAAAGAGCAAGGAACTTAGAAATATGAGTTTCTATCTGTTGAATTAGAACGTATCTATTACACTTGAATCACTTAAAATGGAAATTGAGCATCTTAGAGATTTAATTTGCAGAAATTGATTTGATATTTGGAATCTACATGATTTTTAAGCTAGAAGGGGATTTTCTGTGAAATTTTTATTTCGGCACCCTAAAGCGATTGATTTTCGTCTTTTATGCCCTTATATATACATTGTTATATCTATCTAAGACTTGTTGAGTTGAGATCAAAAACGTGGCTTACTTTGAGAAAGAAATGAAGAGAGGAACGTGAGAGTTGAAGGAGAAGAATTGGGGGAAAATAAATTTGACTCACCAAAGAAGCTCATCCATTGGTAGAATTGGGAGATTGAGGTTAAGGTAACCAAATTTCTAGTTTAACTTCTCAAGAATTTCATCTCATGCTTGTGTTGGTTCATGGATAATCTATATTTGATTCATTAGGGTTTCTCATTGATTTGGTGCCTTGACACTTTGGACATCAATCTTTGTTTCTATAGCATTAATCCATGCCAATATGTTACTACTAGTGCTATGCTTGTTGAATTTGTAGAACTTGAATGTACTTGGAACATTGGATGGGATTTGTGGAAATATTGACTTGTTAAAGCCTCTAATTTGGTCTAACTCGATGTGATTAAGCTTTAATTCATGTTTGGTGTTGTTAGGTGAATGTATTGCTGGAATTTGACCCTTGATTTCATAAAAATTGAGTTTGAATGACGAATTTTGGCTTGAAAATCGGGCTGCCCTGAATCTGGGTCGACGTCCGCTCGAGCGGGGGTCAGGGCCGCTCGAGCGGGAAAATACACCTCCCAGCAGTTTTCTGAAATTTACCCTGTTCGCTCGAGCGGGGGATATGTACGCTCGAGCGTAAAAATCGACCATCCAGTATTTTGGCAGCACTACACTGTCCGCTCGAGCGGACAAAGATACGCTCGAGCGGAGGACTGTTTCAGCAAGAAAATATGTTTTGTTCAGTTTTTTGTGTTTGACTCTTTGGTGTTATTAGAATATTCTTTTCTGATGGGTCTTAAGAGATTATAACTTTATAAAAGTGTGGAGGCATATGAATCGATTTTAAAGAAAAAGAATACTAATTTATTAGTTATGTTGTGTGCAGGGCACACTCCAGAAGGAACTCATACGCCACCACAACACTGTGAGTAATAGTGCGTTATACATATATTTATGTATCTGTTTTCTGTAAGATAAGACCATAACTCATGTGTTGATCTGGAACTGAAATGTGAGCACCATATTTATATATCTGTGCCGCAAGGCTACCTGAGTCGAAAGACTATCTGTGCCGTAAGGCTACCTGAGTCGAAAGACTATCTGTGCCGCAAGGCTACCTGAGTCGAAAGACTATCTGTGCCGTAAGGCTACCTGTTGTGCCGCAAGGCTACCTGTTGTGCCGCAAGGCTACCTGAGCCGAAAGGCTATCTGTGCCGCAAGGCTATCTGGGCTAATAGGCCAATCTGTTATCTCGGTATTTGGTTTTGATACATATACTACTGTACATTGTGATTTTATTATTACGCACTACTATTCACTGAGCTTGTCTCATTCTGTAATTTTGTCTGATTCTGTAGGAACCAGCTTGAGGAGCCGATCTAGCACACTTCATGCATTTTTGTCAGCCTAAGGATAACCAGGCACTGGAGGAAACCCTTACATATTAGATCAGTTTACTTTGTATATGTAATTTTTGGTATCCACATTGCTGGTCAGGGATATGTATTTATTGTTTTGTATGCCTAAGACCTGGGCTGGATTGTAAATGTTTATGTAATCTCATTTTGTGTGCATGTTACTTTATGTTCAATGTTAAGATGGTCCTGGCTTGTCGATAGTTGCTCAATGGATATTTCTAGATGTCGTTTTTAATTTAATGCTTCCGTTCAGGCCCCTAAATGTTATACCATACAGGTTATTCTGTCTGTTTCTGCTGAGGTCATGCCCAAACTTTAGGGGCTGGTTTGGGGCGTGACAAGTGGTATCAGAGCACGAGTTGCTATCTCACACACTGATCCATTGAGCGTTAGGATGTCTAGTGTAGTAGGCATCATACAGGAAGGTAGGAATGATAGCAACGTGATATGATTTCTGCTAACCCTAATGCTAACGATTTGACTTTCTTGTACACCTTTGTGTATGGTATAATGATTTGTTTTGTAGACTATGGTGAGAACAAGGGCTGATGAGCCAGAAGATGCTACCTCGGTACGGTTGGATAGGATGGAAAGAATGATGAGAGATATGGCTGAAACTCTACGACAACAACAGCAACAGCAACAACAACCTCAGCCACCACCCCCGCCAGTACCCCCACCTGTAATGCAAGATATTCACGCTGAGGACCGTACCATCACACTTACGCGGGAGTTTAAAAAGATGAAACCACCTTCGTTCAAAGGAGGGATTGAACCAATGAAGGCGGAGGCATGGGTGCTAGGGATAGAGAAATTATTCGAAGTCTTCCCTTGTACTGAAGTTCAGAAAGTGCAGCTTGCTGCTTTCACGCTTGAAGAGGAAGCACGGAGGTGGTGGATGCTTACCAGAACAATGCATCCGGGGTTGACTTGGGACAGGTTCTTGGTGTTATTCTATGACAAATATTTTCCTCAGAGTATGCGAGACAAGAAAGTGACTGAGTTTGAAACATTGAGACAAGGAAACAAAACTGTAGCTGAGTATGAAGCCCAGTTTGCAGAACTAGCTCGGTTTGCACCTCACATGGTAGACACAGAGTACAAAAAGGCGCGGAAATTCGAGGGAGGATTGCGGAATGCCATTCAGGATCGGATCAATGTGTTGAAGTTACCGACGTACGTTGATGTCTTGGAGCGGGCTGTCATCGCAGAAGGAAATTTGGCTACTCAGACTCGGATTTCTGAATGGAAAGGGAAGAGGCAAAATACTCAATGGTCTAAGGGATCAACCACTTCACCAAATAAAAAGCAGAATTCAGGAAACTTCACCAGTACAGCTTCTCAGAATTCGACTCCTGTGTGTCTGGAATGTGGGTTGAAACATCGTGGGGTTTGTCATCGGTTGACTGGAGCTTGTTTCCGGTGTGGAAAAACGGACATTTGATTAGGGACTGTCCACAAAGGAATCAACAACCCGGTAGTAAGGCCGCCACAAGTTCAGCTGGGTCTACACCGACTCCTAGTGCCAAATCAACTGTCAACAAGGACACCATGAAGCAAGGTAGGGTATTTGCGTTGGTTCCGGGAGATATACAGAATGCAACAACAGTGGTGTCAGGTACATTTACAGTTTATGGCCACTCTGCTTATGTTTTGTTTGATTCTGGCTCTACCTGCTCTTTTGTGTCAAAGCAATTTGCAAAGAACTTAGATAAACCTGAAATAGAATTAGCCTATGTGTTGCGTGTTACATCGCCTATGGGGACTTCCTTGATCTGTACTTCTGTCTATCCTACTTGTGAAATTCTCATTGGAAATGCTCGTGTATATGCTAATTTAGTCCCACTTGATATGACTTCATTTGATATTATTTTGGGGATGGATTGGTTGGGAGAATACGGGGCTACCATAGATTGCCTAATGAAACAAATTAAATTCCACCCTCCGGGTCAGTCAGAAACTATTTTCCAGGGTCAAGAAGTGACATCACCACCGTATGTGATCTCTGCAGCTAAGGCTTACAAATTGATTCAAAAAGGATGTCGGGGGTATTTGTGTAATGTTCTGGGAGGCCCAGTAGAGAATGAAAATATTGATGCGATTCCGGTTGTTTGTGACTTTCCGGATGTCTTCCCAAAAGAACTGCCGGGAGAGTTAGTGGACCGTGAAATTGAGTTCACAATTGATGTATTACCTGGAACTCAACCCATTTCTAAAACTCCGTATCGAATGGCATTAGCTGAAATGAAGGAATTGAAGGGTCAGCTTCAAGATTTATTGGATAAAGGGTTTATTCGTCCGAGTGTCTCTCCCTGGGGTGCACCAGTCCTGTTTGTGAAGAAGAAAGACGGGACACTTCGTTTATGCATAGATTACCGGGAGCTTAATAAAGTAACGATCAAAAACAAGTATCCTTTACCGAGAATTGATGATTTATTTGATCAGTTACAAGGGGCACAGGTTTTCTCCAAGATTGATTTGCGGTCCGGGTATCATCAATTGAAAGTCAAAGCCGAAGATGTCGAGAAGACAGCCTTCCGAACCCGCTACGGTCATTATGAATTTTTGGTTATGCCCTTTGGGGTTACAAACGCACCAGCAGCATTTATGGATCTGATGAACCGAGTCTTCAAACCTTATCTGGATGAGTTTGTAGTGGTCTTTATAGATGACATCCTTATTTATTCTGGGAATGTAGAAGCTCATGAGAATCATCTTCGTCGAATCCTCCAAACTCTCCGAGAAAAGAAGCTGTACGCAAAACTGAAGAAGTGTGAATTTTGGCTACACGAAGTGGCATTTCTGGGACATGTCATAACTAAAGAAGGAGTTTCCGTTGATCCAAGTAAGATTGAGGCAATTGTAAACTGGCCAACCCCGACTAATGTAACTGAAGTGCGCAGTTTTATGGGACTAGCAGGTTATTATCGGAGATTTGTCCAAGACTTTTCTAAGATTGCTGTACCACTTACGCAGCTAACGAAGAAGGGCATTGCATTTGAATGGACTGAACAGAGAGAATTTGCTTTCCGGGAATTAAAAACGAAGTTAACTACAGCCCCGATTCTTGCATTACCATCTGGTAACGAGGGATTTGTAATTTACAGTGACGCTTCACATAAGGGACTGGGTTGTGTTCTTATGCAGAACGGAAGAGTTATCGCCTACGCCTCTCGCCAGCTTAAACCCCATGAGAAAAGTTATCCCACACATGACCTTGAATTGGCAGCAGTTGTCTTTGCGTTAAAGATTTGGCGACATTATCTGTATGGGACTTCTTGTGATATTTATACTGATCATAAAAGCCTCAAATACCTTTTCACCCAAAAGGAGTTGAATATGCGCCAACGGCGGTGGCTAGAACTTATTAAAGACTATGATTTGCAACTTCACTACCATCCTGGCAAAGCTAACACGGTAGCAGACGCACTCAGTCGGAAAAATATGGGAATACTGGCGAGTCTATTGACAGAAAGTAAAGAATTGATAGGGGATCTGAATAAGATGGAAATTGACTTAATACTACCTGGGCAAAGAGCAACAATAGCGGCAATGATGGCTCAACCGGCATTACTGGAGGAGATCAAGATACGTCAAATGGAGGACGACGCCCTCAAGAAAATATGTAGTGAAATGGAGACAAAACCGAAACTGGGATTTACTTTGACAGATTCCGTGCTTAAATTTCAGAATCGGGTGTGTGTCCCTAATGTGGTAGAACTTAAACGGAAGTTGATGGAAGAAGCACATGCCTCGAGAGTCTCAATACATCCAGGAAGTACCAAAATGTACCAAGATTTGAAACAACATTTCTGGTGGCCAAGTATGAAGAGGGAAATTGCAAAGTTTGTGTCTAAATGTTTGCAGTGCCAGCAAGTTAAAGCAGAACATCAGAAACCCGCAGGGTTGTTACAACCCCTTCCAGTTCCGGAGTGGAAATGGGAACACCTAACGATGGATTTTGTAGTGGGGTTACCACGGACGCCTCGGGGTATGAATTCGATATGGGTTATTGTTGACCGATTAACCAAATCCGCCCATTTCTTGCCTGTGAAGACCCAATACAACGCCGACAAACTTGCTTTGCTCTATATAGATGAAATTGTAAGGCTTCACGGAGTCCCGGTTTCAATTGTGTCGGACAGAGATCCAAAATTTGTGTCACGGTTTTGGCAGAGTCTACAGAATGCAATGGGTACAGAATTGAAGTTCAGTACAGCTTTCCATCCTCAAACCGATGGACAGTCCGAAAGGACGATTCAGACGTTAGAAGATATGCTTCGAATGTGTGTTCTGGATTTTCAAGAGAGTTGGGAGACTCATCTACCATTGATTGAATTCGCGTATAATAATAGCTACCATTCGAGTATTCAAATGGCACCTTATGAAGCTCTGTATGGGAGACCGTGTCGCTCACCAGTGTGCTGGGCTGAGGTAGGAGATAGGCCTTTGTTAGGGCCAGAGATTGTTCAATTGACTACTGAGAAAGTGAAGATTATTCGAGAAAGGCTGAAAACTGCTCAAAGCAGGCAGAAGAGTTACGCAGATAACCGACGAAGGAATTTGGAATTTGATGAGAACAGTCATGTCTTTGTGAAAGTCACCCCAATGAAAGGCCACCCAAGATTTGGAAAGAAGGGTAAGCTAACACCCCGATATGTCGGTCCCTTTCAGATTTTACAGAGAGTTGGGACAGTAGCTTACCGAGTCGCCCTTCCGCCACATCTGAGTCAGGTTCATAATGTATTTCATGTTTCTATGCTCCGAGAGTACCTTCCAGATCCATCCCATATTATTGACTATCATCAGATTGAGCTAACCGACAGGTTAACATATGAAGAAAAACCGCTTCGAATTCTGGATCGTCAGGTGAAACAGTTACGGAACCGGGAAATTCCAATGGTAAAAGTGGAGTGGCAAGAGCACTACGGAACTGAGGCAACCTGGGAAAAAGAGGATGAAATGCAAAATCAATATCCATATCTGTTTTCGTCCTAAGGTAAAAGCAAGTTTGGAGGACCAAACTTAAATAAGGGGGGGAGAGTGTAATACCCCGACCCTCATATCTGATTCTGTTGTCTTTTAATCTCCTGTTCTGTGTCTTTGAATGTTATTGTGAAAATCTATGTGAAAATAATAGTAAAAGAGCATGGAACTTAGAAATATGAGTTTCTATCTGTTGAATTAGAACGTATCTGTTACACTTGAATCACTTAAAATGGAAATTGAGCATCTTAGAGATTTAATTTGCAGAAATTGATTTGATATTTGGAATCTACATGATTTTTAAGCTATAAGGGGATTTTCTGTGAAATTTTTATTTCGGCACCCTAAAGCGATTGATTTTCGTCTTTTATGCCCTTATATATATATTGTTATATCTATCTAAGACTTGTTGAGTTGAGATCAAAAACGTGGCTTACTTTGAGAAAGAAATGAAGAGAGGAACGTGAGAGTTGAAGGAGAAGAATTGGGGGAAAATAAATTTGACTCACCAAAGAAGCTCATCCATTGGTAGAATTGGGAGATTGAGGTTAAGGTAACCAAATTTCTAGTTTAACTTCTCAAGAATTTCATCTCATGCTTGTGTTGGTTCATGGATAATCTATGTTTGATTCATTAGGGTTTCTCATTGATTTGGTGCCTTGACACTTTGGACATCAATCTTTGTTTCTATAGCATTAATCCATGCCAATATGTTACTACTAGGTGCTATGCTTGTTGAATTTGTAGAACTTGAATGTACTTGGAACATTGGATGGGATTTGTGGAAATATTGACTTGTTAAAGCCTCTAATTTGGTCTAACTCGATGTGATTAAGCTTTAATTCATGTTTGGTGTTGTTAGGTGAATGTATTGCTTGAATTTGACCCTTGATTTCATAAAAATTGAGTTTGAATGATGAATTTTGGCTTGAAAATCGGGCTGCCCTGAATCTGGGTCGACGTCCGCTCGAGCGGGGGTCAGGGCCGCTCGAGCGGGAAAATACACCTCCCAGCAGTTTTCTGAAATTTACCCTGTTCGCTCGAGCGGGGGATATGTACGCTCGAGCGTAAAAATCGACCATCCAGTATTTTGGCAGCACTACACTGTCCGCTCGAGCGGACAAAGATACGCTCGAGCGGAGGACTGTTTCAGCAAGAAAATATGTTTTGTTCAGTTTTTTGTGTTTGACTCTTTGGTGTTATTAGAATATTCTTTTCTGATGGGTCTTAAGAGATTATAACTTTATAAAAGTGTGGAGGCATATGAATCGATTTTAAAGAAAAAGAATACTAATTTATTAGTTATGTTGTGTGCAGGACACACTCCAGAAGGAACTCATACGCCACCACAACACTGTGAGTAATAGTGCGTTATACATATATCTATGTATCTGTTTTCTGTAAGATAAGACCATAACTCATGTGTTGATCTGGAACTGGAATGTGAGCACCATATTTATATATCTGTGCCGCAAGGCTACCTGAGTCGAAAGACTATCTGTGCCGTAAGGCTACCTGAGTCGAAAGACTATCTGTGCCGCAAGGCTACCTGAGTCGAAAGACTATCTGTGCCGTAAGGCTACCTGTTGTGCCGCAAGGCTACCTGTTGTGCCGCAAGGCTACCTGAGCCGAAAGGCTATCTGTGCCGCAAGGCTATCTGGGCTAATAGGCCAATCTGTTATCTCGGTATTTGGTTTTGATACATATACTACTGTACATTGTGCTTTTATTATTACGCACTACTATTCACTGAGCTTGTCTCATTCTGTAATCTTGTCTGATTCTGTAGGAACCAGCTTGAGGAGCCGATCTAGCACACTTCATGCATTTTTGTCAGCCTAAGGATAACTAGGCACTGGAGGAAACCCTTACATATTAGATCAGTTTACTTTGTATATGTAATTTTTGGTATCCACATTGCTGGTCAGGGATATGTATTTATTGTTTTGTATACCTAAGACCTGGGCTGGATTGTAAATGTTTATGTAACCTCGTTTTGTGTGCATGTTACTTTATGTTCAATGTTAAGGTGGTCCTGGCTTGTTGATAGTTGCTCAATGGATATTTCTAGGTGTCGTTTTAAATTTAATGCTTCCGTTCAGGCCCCTAAATGTTATACCATACAGGTTATTCTGTCTGTTTCTGCTTAGGTCATGCCCAAACTTTTAGGGGCTGGTTTGGGGGCGTGACAGGTTAGGTTAGGGTTTAGCCCCTGTATAAAATATATATAATCACACTTTTTTAAAATGTGTGAATAAAAAAAATATTAGCTCACTCATTAAATTAAGTGTGATTAAAAAGTTGTTTTAATTTTTTTAGTCACACTTTTAATAAAAGTGAGATATTTTTAACTCTTCTTATGTGATCTTTAATCACATGTTAATTAGAAAGTATGATTACATATATATATATATATAATCACACTTAATTGAAAAGTGACATAAAAAATAAATATTATCACATTTAATCAAATCAAGTGTGATTAAAATATCAATCTAATTTTTTTTTTATCACACTTCCAATGAAAGTGAGATGTTTTTATTTGGCAAAGGGTGATCTTTAACTGTTTTTGTAGTAGTGTATCTTTAGAGTAAGGTTGTCTATTCTAGTGAATGGCTCACCAGCAAAGGAATTTTCGCCACAGAGAGGTCTCAGACAAGGTGATTCTTTATATTCTTTCCTCTTCAACATAGTGGCTGAAGATCTGAATATTTTAATGAGCAGAGCTTATAAAAAGGCATTATCAAAGGGGTAAAAGTTGATATAAATGAGGTAGTGATATCCCATCTTCAATTTGCTGATGATTCCATATTATTTTGTAAGGTAGATATGGATCAAATAGTACTCATAAGGAGGATCCTAAGATGTATTGAAATTCTGTCTGGAATGAGAATTAATTTCCACTAGAGTGTTGGTGTGGAGTTGGAGTGGAAGAGGACACGTTGGTTTCCTTTGCGAATATTCTGAATTGCAAGGTTCATGGTTTGCCACTCAAATTTTTGGGCCTGCGCTTAGGTGTTAATCCAGGTAGGAAATCTACTTGGAAGCCAGTTTTGGATAAAGTAAGATCTAGGTTAGCAGGGTGGAAGAGAAGGCTTATTTGCTTTGCAGGTCATTAACTTTGATTAAGTCTGTTTTATCTAGCCTTCCTATTTATTATCTATTTTTGTTCAGAATGCCTATTGGAGTGGTTAGAGAGATTGAAAGCCTGGAAGCTTCTTTCCTTTGGGGTGGGAATGGTTTAAAGAGGAAGGTTCATTTGGTGAAATGGGCTGATGTATCAAAAAATTTGAATCAAGGTGGGCTAGGGATTAGGCAACTCAAGGATGTCAACACAAGCTTACTTATTAAATGGTGGTGGAAATTTGGGAGTGAAGTAAATGCACTTTAGAGAAGATTGTTGTGTAGCAAGTACATGATTGAGGAGGTTCATTGGCTTCTACCTGTGAACTCATCATCTAGACAATCTAGAATCTAGTGTGATG
The DNA here is from genome assembly GCA_030407325.1 of Camellia japonica. Lineage (NCBI taxonomy): Eukaryota > Viridiplantae > Streptophyta > Magnoliopsida > Ericales > Theaceae > Camellia > Camellia japonica. The sequence continues at coordinate 94,506,608 of JAPPVO010000002.1, forward strand.
TTCTTGCAATTGCTAGTCATAATCCACCTCCAGTGGAGTTCTTTTTGGGGAAGTATCAGATAAAGGTTGGCAATGGGTGTAGAATTAAGTTTTGGTATGATAAGTGGGTTAGCAATAGGTGCCTTAAAGATGAGTTCCCTAGACTATTTAGTCTGTCAAATGATAAGGAAGGCACCATGTCTTATTTTTCTGAAAGAAAATCCAGTTCGGAGGAGTGGAACTTCTCTTTCCGAAGGGCTTTATATGATTGGGAGAAGGAGAAGGTCACTAGCTTGGCTGCAGTGTTGAGAATAGCCCCTTCTCTGAGAGTTGATGTAGAAGATTGTCCTGTTTGGAATGGTTCTCTTGGTGTCAGTTTCAAGGTCTCTGATCTGTATTGGTTTAGTGATTCTATTATGGGCCCTCAGTTCAAAATTTGTAAGTTTGTGTGGAATAATGGTATCCCTCCCAAAGTTTAATTTTTTGGTTGGTTGACATGGAGGAATAAAGTCAAAACATGGGACCTTTTAAAACATATTGGTGTCCTTAATAGTAATGCATCTGTCTTATGTGCCTTTTGCAGAATTGAAAATGAATCTGCTATTCATGTCCTCTTACACTGTCCATTTTCTTGGCAAGCCTGGTCTGATTTATTGCTATGGTGGTGCCAAGGACTATTGATTGCCTATTTCATTGGTGGATAGGCTGGAATTATAAGAAATTGGTTAGGAGATTATCAAGGGCCTTACCTTCTATTGTTCTATGGTCCATTTGGAAGTTAAGAAATGATTGTATATTTAATGAGTACAACCTTATGGGTCTGAGTTATGTGAGATTATTAAGATCAAATTTGCTCTATGGGTTAAAGCTTCTTCTAAGGGGATCATGTACTCTGCCATGGACTTAATCAACAATTTGGATCAAATTAAGAAATGCAGTTGAGGGATGCTAGCTGGTTTGGTCCCTGGCCTGCCAAATATGGTGAGTATGGTTTGTAGTATTTTGAGGGCTGCTTGCTAGTTTAGTACCTGGCCTGCCACACTTGGTGAGTAGGATCTGCTGTTATCTGGTCTGTAATCTATTGTGCTCTGGTCTGTAGTGGTTGTTGGTTTGGTGTTTTGGGTGGCATTTAGGTGACCTGGGCTGATTTGTTACTTGGTGGGATCTGAACTGGGTAATACCTCCTTCAGTTGTGGATTGGTTACACTGGTAGTTGGGTTTATTTGCAAAAAGTTTCTTTTGAAGCTGTGTTATTATCTTTGCTGTATCTGTTTTTGTGCTACTAGCTCTGTGTATCTATGTATCTGTTGGTAACACTTTTGCTGTCTCTAGTTTCCTTTGAAGCTGTGTTGCTAACTCTGCTGTCTTTGGTTTTATGCTGCTACCTCTATTGTAGTGTTTTGTGTATCTATTGGTCTCTCACTAACAGTTACTTGGTTTGATAGCCTCTGCATCATCCCTCCCCCCTCCCCTCTTTGTTGATGTCTTTTTTCTTCCTTGTAAGGTTTCATCTCATCAATAAAGTTTTCCTTTGTTGTTGATCAAAAAAATCTAGTTTATATTTTATTCACATTATTTTTACTTTCGTATTTTTTAATTTTTATCTAAATTTATAATTCAAAAGTAATTTGAGAATTCGTTTGGGGAAAAAAAAAAAAAAAAAGTGTTTTTTTGGTTAAAATATAAAGTAAAAAAAATTAAAATATTTGATAATGACTTTTTAATTTTTTAAGAAAAGGGGTAAAAGTTAAAAAGAATGAAGAGAAATGTTTAATTTTTTTATTTTATTTATTTATTTATTTTTTTAGTAAGACTTTTTGTCTTTTATTGTTTTGATTAGTGAGTTTTTGATTATTTTTACTACTTCCCAAACATAACCTCAAAGAAAATGCCAACCAACGTTAAAACCAGTTGAACTTAAGCTATCATTATAATAAATTAAAGTTTTAAAGATAAAAATTTGAGGATAAAATCATTTTTTAAGAATGAAAATTTTTAATTTGGATAAATTACAATTTGCACCTTTACACTTTGCAATAAATCTCACTTTGATCCTCACAAGTAAAATCATAATAGTCAACCCCTTGTATTTCTCGTCAAATATCAATATCCCCCTTTCTATTACTCCATTATTGAAGTTTTTAACAAAATTCAATCATATGACAAGTATGTAACTACGAAATGAAGGCAAGTGAGGAAAATTATACATATTTTTCATCAATATATACTTTACCATACATAATAAGCATGTGTGAGTTATATTAAAAAATAAAAACTCAATTTAATTTGTTACAGAGTCAAAACATGGAGTTTAATTTTTTTTTATTTTTTTTGTTCTTGGTAATTTCCCCTACAAGTTATATATATTGTAAAAGTAGCAAAAACAGATAAATTGTTTAGTGGGAACAAAATGAAATAGGTAGTGGGACGTATGGGACAAGCGGGCGTTTGGTATGGATTATTTTGACGAACTAATAGATTTTAATTTTGGAAAAATTATTTTAGATTGTTTAGTTAAATTTATTTTAAACAGTTTTTTATTCTAGTAACTTATTTTAACTTAAAAAAATTGATTATGAGAAACTGTTCACCCTCTACTTCTGATTATCAGCTTCTGTTATGAGCATGTTAACTTACAATTGTACCTTTAGTTTCAGCTTCTGTTGTGAGCATGTTAACTTACAATTGTACCCTTAGTTTTTTTTTTTTTTTTTGAAAATAGAAAAAAAAAAAAACCCCCAAATGGACTATGGATTAATTATTTTTTTATTTATGAGAAATGTGCAATAGTAGTAAATAACGCAAAAATAAAAGTTATTTCAATTTACAACTAACAAAGGTTCATTCAATTTACAATTAACAGGGGTAAAGATGACATTTACACATCAAAAAGTTATTTTACAGCTTATTTACAAAACACTACTCAGCAACTTAAATTTATAATCCAGTAACTGCACCAAACAGATTAACAACTTCTGATTAAAGCTATAATTTATAATCCGTTAAATTATAATTTTTAATATATTTTAACAGTTGCACCAAACACCCCTAAGGTATATACTTTCAGATCATAATATTAGGTATTTACACTAGCATATATATATATGGACATTATTGTCCTAAATGACAAATCTATCACAAGCAAATTTGAGAAAATAATTTACAAAATAAAAAATAATGTATATACAAAAATAAATTTAAATTGATGTGTCAATGATATTTTTAAAATTATAAAAATAATAGTAGGCATTTTGATTGAAAATAAAGAGATCACAAAAAAGTCATATCATTTTGTTGAAAATTTTATACAACACTTATGTTTGTATATTATTACTCCAAATTTAATGATCATAAAATAAATAAATAAACAAAGGATAGGCATTTTAGCTCGAAACATAACAAATTAAAAAATTAAAATTATTTTAAAAGTGCATAGTAAAAGTCTTGTTGTCATATTTCAGTTAGGGCTACTAGCATAAAGTATGTTTAATTTCTAGATGAAAATGCATCAATAGTTGAGCTCTAGATATTAAGGGTAATTTATAGTGTATGTATGAATGTTTCATGGGTTGAGAAAGCTTGCAGGAGTGAGGTAAAGAAAAGCCCAAAGTGGATGCGAAAGAAATCCTCCCTGGGAATGTAGAAGCGAAAAACTCAGCCAAATTTGTATGAAACATTTAAGTAGAATAGAAAATTTTCAAATAATGGCGATATAGTTTGCCTAAACTTCCAACATGGTATTAGGGTGGGTAGCATTCATAAACTAGGCACAAAAGAAAAAGAGAGCAACAACTAGACAAGAATCAAGTTTGTCTTGGGACAAAAAAGGTAAATGATCCAATAAAATAAAATAAAAAAAAATAAAAATGATGAATCGTTTCTGATTGATCACGACACACATGTTGTGCAATTTGGTGTTTTTCAATTACAATTTGTGAAGTGCTAAAACTCGCACATATCTTTAAGCTTGCAATTTATGGTGTAATGATAAGTCCAAACAGTTGCAAGTTAAGCAAAATTCTAGAGAGGAAAAATGAACTATAGCAATGAAGATACTAAAGAAGGCAATACAAAAAGAAGAGTTTGGAAACATGTCGAAGTTGTGAAATCTCCAAATCAGGTATTAACAAAACAAAAATAAAGAACTTCGTGAGAAGCAATTTTTAGAAACTTTTTCCAAATTTTGTAGAGATGTTAGTGAAAATGGAAAAGAAGATGAACTTGTCAATGAATAGAACGAAGAGAAGTTTTGGGGGTGGGGGATGAAGGAATGAAGTGGATGAAAATGTTGGGGATGGAAAGGAAGAAAAAATTGCAAAAGTCAAAAGTTGAAGTAAAATTTGAAAAGCATGAAATTGCAATTTTTGTAAATATTGGCAAGAAACAAGATGCAATTGATAAGAAAGAATGATTCCTCACTTACCCAAAAATAAAAATAAAAATAAAAAATGAAAAAGAAGAATGGCCTCTCTAGAAAATGGTGGGCAAGCATATACGTATAATAGCAAGAGTGATGAAAATCTGAAAACTTCAAATATTCACTTTGATGTGGAGACTTTCATTCTTGATACAGGTTGGGTAGCATATAGCATGTTTTTTTTATCCACCAGATCAAGTAAAAAGAAATTAAGAAGCAAAATAAATAAGTGAAGATCTACCACAAGCTCGTGTGAAGAAAGATTGTTGCTGTCAAGAGTACTAGAAATTAAGAAGATTTCAAGTTCAAGACCGAAAAGCATTTAACCTACGTTTTTACAGAGTTTAAGAAATTTTGACATCTTTAGAAAATAAAAATTTCTCATTAATTGATAGCGGTGTTGGGAAAAGTGATTTCAAAATCTTTCGTGAAAAAAAAAAAAAAAAAGATTTAGAAATGTATCAGAGTGAAGGTCTTTCGAAGTACAAAAGTAAGTCTAGAGTTAATTTAATGTATGAGAAGAAAATTGAAAACCCCCTACAGGTGAGAAAATGATAGGGCCCTAAGTAATAAGATGTGAAAGAAATCCTCAAACCTGGTAGAAGTGAAAAGATCAACAAATTTCGTTGAAAGAAACATTTAGATACAATTAAAAAAATTCAATAATCATATCAGAGCATGCAAAAAATTCTAACAAATTAAAGTTTTATAAAATGTCATTATCAACAACTACTCTATACATAGACACAAAGAAAAGAAATTTAGTGATGAAAGCAATAAATAAATAAATAAACAAGGAAGATAAATAACAAGAAGAAGAAGAAGAATAGAGGCGATTAAAAAGGAAGAAGAATAACAGAGAAAGTACTTTGAATGATTAGATACTGGTCTTTTCCTTTGAGATCTTATGAGAAATTTGCAATTTATAGAAGATATTTTGATTTTGCCAGAATAGTTGAAAACTAAAAATTTAGTAATCTAGATGGATTTTCTTTTTGTTGGACACAATTTCACCTCAAACACTTGCCATGTTCTTAAACCAAACAAGCTTTCCCCTTCTCTGCATTAATGGAAATTCATAGCATTGTATTCTCTACAAAAATTTCATTTATGCAGTTAAATGTCGCAATTTTTGGTTGTAAAGAGGGCTTAAAATTAAAGGTTTTTCTTCACGGGAAGGTCATCAAAGTCTAAAGATAAAGATAACTTATGTTTGATAAAAAGGGTCACAATTAGGTTTAACAAGGTGTGTTTCTCCAATTCTCCTTCACTTGAATTTTGGAGGGATGTGGATTAAATGGAAAACATCAAACAGATTGTCCATTTTAGATAGTTTCTCTGAATGAGAGAGCACTGAGAATGCATTAAACTCAGGTATGGGCACTTTAGATTTACAAAACCTAATGTAATTTTATAAATTTTTGTTAATTAAGTAGTGCTAAATCAATATTAAAAACTATTTTGTCTTTTATGTAAAAATCACAAGAAAGGGAAATAGTGGAAGTGCTTTGAAAGGAAATATTTGAGGTAGATGAGAGAGTAAAATATCAATCATGAATGTGAATATCCAAAATTCATATAGATGATGAGCAAGATATGAAAGTGCATAATGGAGAGGGTGATGAAAATGGTGTAAATTGACTCAAGTGCTATGAGAAGCTCTCTCAGATGAGCTTAAGAGCTCATCTAAGAGATCAGCTCCTAGATCCTCAAATTCAAATATTGACATATTTGCTCCAGGCTTCACTACTATTCCTTCTTTTTCATTATTCCTCCTCCTCCTACTTGTCAGCAACTTCATTCTCATCTTGTTTCTCTCTTTCAGTGCTGCAGCTGGAGAGGAAGAGGAGGTGCAGGTGCAGTTGGAGGAGGAAGAGGAGGACTCACCACCATTCTGACGAAGCGATTCGCGTACTCTTTCAGTAGGAAAGTTGAGGCGAGCCAATGGGCCTCGCATCACAAATGCAGCTTGGTCATAAGCCAAAGCAGCCTCCTCTGCAGTAGTAAATGTTCCGAGCCATACACGCGCTCCTTGCCTTGTCGAATCACGTATCTCAGCAGCATACTTTCCCCATGGCCGCTTCCTTACCCCTATGTACCTCTTTTCCTTTCCTGCCTCTTTTTTCGCCTTTGAAGTAAAGTCTTCTTTATCATTAAACCCCTTGCAGGAATCTGTTTCCAAAGATTTTTCCTTCACTTTCTCAGGAAAATTCTCATCCAATGGATTTTCTTCACACGAAAGAGATTTGGTATGAAAAAGTTCCTCAGGATCATACCAGGATGAGAATGGAGACTGAGGCAAGAAATCAAACCCAAGGTATTGAGGGGATGAACAATCTTCCATGGATAGGCTCAGATCTAAATTTTTTAAGCCTTCAATCACCTTAAACTTGTTCAAAAAATTGATAATAATAGAAAGAAAATGGAAGAATTTGAGTTTTAACAAAGAAGATGGGATTAAATTTGTCAAAGAGGCTGGGAGGTAAGGTTCTCTTCAATACAAAACAAAGAAGAAGTTATTGCATTTTGTACATAATGATGTACGGGGTGGTGGGGTTTTCATTGTTTGTTTCTTTTTTTAAGGGGGCGGTGCGGTTTTCTATTATTTATTATTATTATTATTATTATTATTATTATTTGGGTTCAGCTTTTTTTTTTTTTTTTTTTTTTGGGTGGACCAAAGTTGGAGGGGCATGATTTAAGCACGCCTGGGAAATAATGCAAAGCGGCGAGGTCTAGGTATGCAATTTGCAATAAAGTGTAAATGTTGAAAACTTATCTAATTAAGCACCTATCACCATATTAACCTAGATACCTTTTCTGTTCATGCTGATAAGTAGACCATCCAGAACAGTTGACCCACTTTTACCCTTTAAAACAGACTACACTTGTATTGGGAATATTATTTAGCCATATTAGAGCAAGGCCATGTGGTAACTCAATTTATTTTTGTTAGTTTAAATACTAATTTGTCACTTTTCTATGTTGGTAGCTTTTCTCTATGATCTGAATTGATGTTGTCGTCTTGGTTCATAAGACTTATTATTAGTTTTATTTTAATAATTTAAATTGTTCATTTTATATGATCCTTCGTATGCATTATTCACATAAAAATTGATTTGATTCGATAATTATAGCCTATTGAATTGTCTCAAAAAAAAAAAATGAAAAATGAAAAATTACACTACTAGTTTCTATATTTATTTCTTGTGTTATTTTGATTCATATACTTTCAATTTGTTCAATTTTGACCCATAATTTTAAATTTTATATCAATTTGGTCTAGTTGATAATGTTTTAGTGCTTTTTTTTTTTTTTTTTTTACTATAGAAAATTATCATTATATTGGTTGAGGTTAACTCATTGAGTTTAGTACATTTATAATTTTATCCTTCAAAATATGACACATAATACTTTTTTTTTTTTTTATCAACAAAAAAAAAAAAAAAAAAAAAAAAAACTTTATTGATGAAGAAGTAAAGTATAAGGTACAAAACCAATTACATCAATAAAGAAAAAGAAGTGCAAAAGTATCATAATGAACTAAATCATCCCAACTAAGTTAGCACCAAAAAACTCATCCTATCATTTGCTAGCACTTCTAAAGTTGATGAGCAACCAACCAACCAAAGAAACAGAAGAACCACCACTACACCATTTGCACAGTATGGTAGTCCAAACATATCAACATAGCAGTCCAATCAAAATAGAACTTGAAACAGGACATGCATAACAGAAGCTGCCTAAGACTAGCATAACAGTCCAGGAAAATAGTATTGGGAAAAACTACTCACATTACATAATTTCACATTGCATATCGCAAAATTATGAGATGAACAAAACAACCCTTCAATCCCAGAAAAAATAACATGCTGAATAAAATACAGATAAAATATAAAATGGTTAAAGGAAGCAAACCGAAGCCTGTGTGATACCACAGTCTCCTTAAAATAGATTCGCCGCCTCACCGTTGGGTGCTGGAGGTACGCCGGCGTCTACTTCCCAGGATACGACGGTTTTTACCATCTACAACAGAAGCACCTTCTGATTAGCTTAGCGAACGGACAACGGCAGCACTCTCTCTCAGGAAGAAAATTATAGGAGAAGTAGACTGACAGTGTATGGATGTCAAGGAAAAATTCTATATCTCTTTTCAAGGAATAGGGCCTCCTTTTATACACCATGGGGGAGAGGGGAGAAGCCTCTAGCCATCAAGGCTGGCAACTAATGCTAGCAAAACTGCCCAATCAATTTTGTAAAACTGATGAGCCTTAAATTTGTGAGTTATATACACATTTATGAGGCAATTTCTCATTTAACCATTTTTCTCCAACAATCCCCCACATGAATAAAAATTGACCGAATACAGCAAACGCTCAACGTTTATCAACAAATACTCGGAAAGAGAGAGAGCACACAGATTAACCCTGCATCAGAAAAGGTAGCTGTTGGCCTTGAACCTTTCGTAGTGAAAGCCTATCGGATTTACTGGCTGACCAGTGAACGTGATGTCTTGAACTGTTCTGCCGTTTATGTAAACCGAGACAATAGACCTCACACAGAAGTTAGTCCAACCATTGTTCTTGTTCTCACTGGTGTGTCCGGTATGGCCTTGGAACACTAGCCTGGTTCTGTGAGTGTTTTTAAAAAATTTGGCCTTGGCAATTCTTAAAAAACGGCCCCACTTCGCACTCACATAGGTGACCTAGATACGGTATTTCATTATACCACATCACTAAGGTCATTAAAAGCATTAGCTTAACCTTCCACCCTCACAGGGCATCACTGTATAAAGGAATGGGCAAGAGGATTTACCTCTTCAGTGACTCACCCGTTACACGAAGTTAGGTTGTCCCTTTGAACCTAGATCTTGGGATCTCCAGTCAACTAGGTTGGGTTTGCCGTTCCGGTAACCTTTACTAAAGGCCTTAACCCCATTCCTCTTGACGACTTTTCTACTAACTCTCGAGTTAACCCTTTAGTTAGCGGATCCGCAATGTTGTCCTTAGACTTGACATAGTCTAGAGAGACAACTCCATTTGAGAGTAGTTGTCGTATGGAATTATGTCTACGACGGATATGTCTAGACTTTCCATTATACATATTACTCTGTGCTCGACCAATCGCTGATTGGCTATCGCAATGAATACTGATAGCTGGCACAGGTTTCGGCCAACGTGGAATATCCTCAACAAACTGGCGAAGCCATTCAGCTTCTTCAGTTGCTTTATCTAAAGCAATAAACTCAGATTCCATCGTTGATCTCGAGATACACGTTTGCCCTTCCAATGAGTAGCATTAGGATTACTCGTGTATCTACTCAACCTACTAACAGCGTAGGCGATATCCGGCCTTGTACAACTCATCAGATACATCAAACTCCCAATGACCCGAGAATATTCTAGTTGAGAGACACTCTCACCATTATTCTTGGTCAAATATAGACTTAAGTCTACCGGTGTCCTAAACATACTTGTATCTGACTTTCCAAATTTCTCAAGTATCTTATTAACATAATGAGCTTGAGAAAGTACAATACCACCAGATGTTCTGGTGATCTTAACACCCAGAATGACATCTGCAAGGCCCATATCCTTCATGTCAAACTTAGAGTTTAACAATCTTTTGGTAGCTTTAATCCTTTCATCATTGCTACCAACAATGAGTATGTCATCAACGTATAGACACAAAATGACATAACCTTTGTCAGTGTCTTTAACATATACGCACTTATCACACTCATTGATTCGAAACCCATTTGACAACATAGCATTGTCAAACTTCTCATGCCATTGTTTGGGAGCTTGCTTCAAACCATACAATGACTTAACAAGCTTACAGACTTTCTTACTTTTCCCTGGAGCTGAAAACCCCTCGGGTTGCTCCATGTAGATTTCTTCATCTAAATCTCCATTTAAGAAAGCTGTCTTTACATCCATCTGATGTATTTCTAAACCACGTAAAGCTGCTATTGCAATCACCATGCGAATGGATGTAATCTTTGTCACAGGTGAATACGTATCAAAGTAATCCAGGCCTTCTCGCTGTCTGTATCCTTTGATAACTAGCCGAGCTTTATATTTGTCAATTGACCCATCCGCTTTCATCTTTCTTCGAAAGATCCACTTACTCCCCAAGGCCTTACTGCCTGGGGGTAGATCAACCAACTCCCAAGTATGGTTCTGTAAGATGGAATCAATCTCACTTTTAATTGCTTCTTTCCATAAAGGACTTTCAGGTGAAGTCACAGCTTCATGGAACGTTCGAGGTTCTCCCTCTAACATATAAGTCAAAAAGTCTGGACCAAAGGACTTTGTGGTTCTAGCCCTTTTACTCCTTCTTGGCTCATCTACTTCATCAGCTTGATCATCTACTTGATCAGTTATTTGATCAGCTGTTTGATCATCCATGTGATCGTCTTCGTGATCATCTATTTCTTTCATGGAACTCGGAACCCTGTCTTGGGGACGACACGGAAATACATCTTCAAAGAAAGATGCACTTCTAGATTCCATGATAGTATTCTTGTGTATATCTGAAATATCAGACTTGTGCACAAGAAATCTATATGCACTACTATTTAGTGCATAACCAATGAATATACAGTCCACGGTTTTCGAACCTATCCTAACCCGCTTGGGTGTAGGTACCGCCACTTTTGCAAGACACCCCCACATTCGTAGGTATTTATATGAAGGCTTGTGACCTTTCCATAACTCATATGGAGTCTTGTCCACTTTCTTCCGTGGTATTCTATTAAGAATATAATTCGCGGAGAGAATTGCTTCCCCCCATAAGTTCTGTGGCAACCCAGAACTTATCAACATTGCATTCATCATCTGTTTCAGCGTCCTGTTCTTCCGCTCAGCAACACCATTTGACTGAAGCGAATAAGGCGCTGTGGTTTGGTGAATAATCCCAAATTGAGCACAAGTCTCGACAAACGGGGATTCATACTCACCACCACGATCACTTCTCAATGCCTTGATTTTCCGACTTAATTGATTCTCAACTTCATTCTTAAAAAGAATAAATTTATCAATAGCCTCGTCTTTGCTTTTAAGCAAATACACATAACAGTATTTAGTGCAATCATCAACAAAAGTGATAAAGTACTTGTTGCCACCACGTGATTGTACAACTTTCAAGTCACACACATCACTATGCACTAAATCCAAAGGCTGGGTACTTCTTTCAATAGAATGAAAAGAAGACCTTGTCAATTTTGCTTCTACACAAGTTTCACACTTGTGTTGTGGATTAATCTTGAAAGATGGTATGTGATCTAACTTGATTAATCTACGTAAAGAGTCAAAATTTACATGACCCAATCTACCATGCCATAAATTAGGGGACTCAAGCATATAAGCAGAAGAAGAAGCTTTCTCATTAATCTTAGGGATAAGTGTCATTACATTCAATTTAAACATACCACCTGACATATATCCCTTCCCCACATAGACCCCGCCATTGGTCAACACGACCTTGTCTGATTCAAACACCATGCAGAAGCCATGCTTGCTTAGGAGAGACCCCGAGACAAGATTCTTACGAATGTCCGGCACAAAAAGAACATCGTTCAAAGTCAGTTCTTCTCCTGAAGTCATCTTCAGGATCACCTTGCCTTTACCCTCAACAGCTGAGGTTGCAGAGTTTCCCATAAACAACTTCTCCCCGTTTGAAACCGGTTCGAAAGTTGTGAACATTCTTTTCTCTGCACAAATATGGCGAGTGGCCCCAGTGTCCACCCACCACTCCCTCGGGTTTGACCCCACCATGTTCACTTCTGACACGACGGCTGACATATGCATGTCGTCCACATCGTGTGACAATTCCTCCATTTCAGCCATATGTGCCCGGTTTTTGTGTTGCGGAGGGTTTTTCCTGTAGGGCTTCTTCTTCAGACAATCAACTGCCCGATGCCCGTCACTTCCACAGTTGAAGCATTTGCCATTGAACCTAAAAGTAGGCTCCTTTGGCTTGTAGGCTGGCCTTTTGGAGATTCCTCCTCTAGCCCCCAACTTTGAGCTTTTGCCTGTCGGTGGTTTATTCCTTACCCCCGAGGACTCGCCATGCTCAACCATGTTGGCTTTGACAGTGGAGGTACTCCCTCCTTTCTTCCTGTTGTCCTCTTCAATCCGGAGCCTGACAACAAGCTCTTCGACTGTCATCTCCTTTCGTTTGTGCTTCAAGTAGTTCTTGAAGTCTTTCCAGCCGTTAGGCAGCTTCTCAATCAAAGCAGCTGCCTGGAATGACTCACTTAGGACCATCCCTTCTGCATGTATCTCGTGCAGAATCACTTGGAACTCTTGGACTTGACTCAGGACAGTTTTAGAGTCCACCATCTTGAAGTCCAGGAATCGGCCGACGATAAATTTCTTTACCCCAGCATCCTTGGTCTTGTACTTTTTGTCCAAGGCATCCCATAACTCCTTAGCCAATTTCTTGGCATAGAACACGTTGAAAAGCGGGTCCGCCAAGCCGTTCAGAATGTAATTCCGGCATAAGAAGTCTGCTTGTTTCCAAGCGTCCAGAGCCATGAGCTTTTGTTTATCTTGCTCATTCTCCTCTACAGCTGGTACATCTTCACTCAGAAACCTCGCAAGGCTTAGAGTAGTCAAATAAAACAGCATCTTCTGCTGCCATCTCTTGAAATTCACTCCCGTGAACTTCTCCGGGCGCTCGTGATGATTGAGCGGTCCTCCCGGAACAGCCGGAGTAACAACAGGAGGATTGACCACAGAGGTCACAGCAGGGGTTGGCAAGCCAGTCGCCCCGGGGTTCGAATCCCCACCAACATTAGCAGCAGCAGCAGCAGCATCAGAGACAGTTGCCATTTCTGAAAAATTACAGCAGAATTTTCACTATTCTGTATTTCCAGAAATCAAACTTAACACTAGAAAATCCCACAATTGGAAATTTAATTCAAAACTAGTCTCACCACGCAACCTAGAATCGAACATGGTCAGGAAAGTTTCCAGGAAGACTGGAGGGGTCACACCGGTCTCACTTAAAACCCAGTTAACTTTAGACAAAACTTTCAAGAGCATGTTGACTCCTAGTCCATGGGAAACAACTTTAAGAATTAAATTTCCCAAGGGATGAACTAGGTTAAACACACCAAGTTCCAAACTGTACAAGCAATTACAACAAAATTGCTACAATAATTACAAGCAAATAAAACGTGCTTTACGTATTGGTGAATAACCACAAATGAACACTCAGGCAAACAATTGCTTCAAATATTTAGTCCAAATTAATCATTTTTCCCATTCCCATAGGTATTCCTGCAATAACGAGTTAGCAGCAAAATACAACAAAACCTCCCTCAGCTTTTCTTTGCTTTTTGGCAAAGTAGTGATTGAAGGGGAGGGTACTAGCAAACAAAATAATAAATAACTGTAAGTAAAGATTAAAACCAACCCTTAAGTTACACATCTAGAATTTAAACTAAAAAAAACTGTAAAAAATTAATTACAAAATAAACATGTAATTAACTATACAAGTTACAAACCCAAAATTAAATATAATTAAACCATATTTTGAATTGGTAAAGGTTACATATGAACTTATGGTACACTAAACATGTAATTAATTGAGGCAAGTAACAAACATTTTATAACTCCTAAACACTTAAATCACATTACTAGGCAAGAATTGCAAATGACATGATTAACATGCAAATAATTCTAGAGAAATTAACATGAATTTAAATATAGGCAAGTTATACACTTTACAACTCCACACCTAAATTAAAAATTAATAGGTACAAATTACATGTAAATTTACTACCTAATAAACATGCTAGAAATGTAAATTACACTAAAAATTAAAACCGAATGAACATGTAATTTATATTGTAAACTAGAAGCATGTGAACTAGAAGCATGTAAATCTAGAAATACAAGGCATGAACTGGTACACCATAAATTAATAAATTAATTAGAAAATACAATGAATTAACGTTGCACCAATGGAACTCTTCTTCCCTATTGATAACAGTGGCCTATTCCATGCTATGGGAAGACCAAACAGTAGCATACTGTAGACGTCCCCGAACGCCCCGGGAGGATGAATCCCGTTCTGTTCATTTTGGGCTCACTACAGTTCAGGACTCAATGTCACGGTTCTTAATCTGAACCAAAGAGTCCAAATCCGGCAAATCGTTTTGAGAAAATAGATTTTTTGAAAGAAGTGCCAAACATGGACTTCTTTGCCAGATACAGAGTCGCCACCTAAATATTTTATTTTTGGAGAAATTTAGGAAACCCTGACTCGTTTGCCTAAGGCCACGTGTCCGTCATCACCAAAGTTGCCTCGGCTCGGGAACTTGGGTACGATTGGGAAAGGTCACTTCGTGAGCACCCCCGCTCGCCCGATCAAAGATCGGCCTCTACTAACCATGATATCGAGTTTTGAAAACCTTATGCATTCTTATTCCGGTTATTAGCCTAGATTTACTATGTGATGCGCACAGCATACAAGTATAGACCGGGTCGCCTGAATTGGAACGAAACATCTCATATTTGTTTTGAAAACGGTTTGCTCCTCGCAAGTAGGCTTAAAATGCAGATTTTGCCACCCTCGGGTGGGCTTAGAAAAGATGGTTTTGCCACTATCTAGTGGGCTTAAAACTCACAGTCGATGCATTGTTCCAATCCAAATAACCCAACCTTCACCCACAGGCATTCAGGCAGTTATATCACATAAGCATATAGCCTCATGGTAAGCATGCTATCATGGCAGTCACTCACACACATGCAAGGATGCTAAAGCATAAAACTTACCGAGTACTCCAAGCCAAAACAAAAGCTATGTTAGAAATCCATGCATGATCCTAACTATACAGAGATGCCTAATGCAACACATGCAAAAATGCAACTATAGCAGGCTCGGCTATTCTAAAGATGGCATGTGAAATGCTACAACTAACAAGTATTCAACTCGGAATTGAAATACAATGCAGTTAGTATGATGCGCCGAGCCCGGTGCATGCAAGACAGATGAATGAATGCAAACATGCTATCATACTGTATGCTAATTGAAACATGCCCTAATCTAACCATCATAAGCTAGTAAAATAAAAGGGAGAAAGACGTGGGGTTGGAAGACATACATCACACGCACGCACACTTATTACAACATTGCCCTCGCGCAGAGAGTCCAAGTAAATAATACAGTCCCGAATGAATAATACAGTCCCAATAAGTACAAAACCCTAATTAATTAACAAATTAACTAGGAAAGCAGTAAACTAGCATGCGAATCTATGGACCGCCTCAGCTCTGTTCCAAATGATGAATGATGCATGCTTGAGTTGCCTTGCGCGGAAATCCATTGCAATGCCCCAATTAGCCTCTGTTTACAGTTAAGCCCGAAATATTGCACGAAGCTCCAAAAGACTGCTGGTTTCTGATTTGCTGCAACAGAGAGCAAGAAAGGGGCATGGCAAAGTATTTTCACATATGTATGCATACCTCGATCCTCGTGCCACCAATCACGCGTCTCGATGCATGATGGCCGAGGAGTCGAATTGCACGACTCAATGTGAAATGAATGCACATATGAACACAACAAGACCGAGACTCCATCATGGTTAATCCGGAGTGTCGGTGATCGGGAATTGAGACACGTTCCGTCACTCGGAGTACGAAACGTCCCTCGTTTCCCATGTTTGGGCTAACTCCTATGCCAAACACAATGCAATATGCATGATATGCATGAATGCAATCCTAACATACAACCTAGCATACGCAATGCTATGACATGGCATACACAATGCACGATGTAACATGGCATACACGATGCTCTAACATACAACCTAGCATACGCAATGCAAAGGACTAAGATGACATACACAATGCATGATGGACTTACACCAACATGAGTGGACCTCAGCCACACTCATATCAGTAGCCATAAGATGAAAATGAGACTATCGAAATGAGTGCACACATACACGCAAATCGAGGACCGAACCTAAGGCATAGATGCCACTCTAACAAGGCATGTCAAGGCATGAAATATGGCATACAAACATGCAAGTTCCAGCACCGAAATGTGATGCAAAATGATCCCGAAACATGGAAACATGGCACCCGATGCATGAGATGAGCCCCGAAACTCAAAACTAGGCACATGTATTGACTTATAGCTATACAAAGCATGCATTATTTGACTATGAAGCACAAAGACAGAGCCAAGGCAGTCCCAAAACATGAACATTTCTAGTTCAAAGCATGGCCAAAGATGCTAGCAAGATGGACTAAAATAGCATGCAACTTGGACTAGCAAACATGGTTTACATGGCATGTGTATGAAGCATATGAAATCTTACCAAACCAGAAAAAATCAGTGAACAAAACATGTGAAAATATGCCCAAATAAACATGGAAATGCAGCCAATGCATGTAAAAATGAGGGGCTCCTTTGGAAGGGCATACAAGGGGTTATTAAGCACATGCATCAAGGACACTTAGCATAGCCAAATCAACTCTGGAAATGAGTTATGGGGGTCCTAAAACCCACTGAAAAGTGATAGAAACAAAGCTTGGAAGCTTTCAAATAGGGGGTCCTTTGGAAGGCCAAAAAGGTCACCAAACAAGACAAGGAGAGAGGGGGTCACCCCCCTCTGATTTTGGCCTTCAAGAATACACCTAAGCCACTGAAAATCCACTGGATTTCAGTGGCTAAGAGGCCAAGCCATGGCCAATGCAAGAGCTCTAATGCATAGCCCTAATCATGGAGAGATGAAGCATGCATAGGGGGAAGATGACCCCAAACAGAAAATAGACCTTAATCAAACATGAAGATGATATCAAAACAAGACTTTTTTCAGTTTAGTTCGAGGTCCAAAAGGGCTCACAAATAAGGCTAATGTATCATGCAAAAACAGCCCTAAAAGAGAGATTGGACAAACAGGGCAGTAAAAGGCCACAAACAGGGTAGTAAAAGGCCTCAAACAACCAAGTTCCCTTCAACAAAGTTGAAGAGGGGCTCAAAAAAAGATACTTTACAGTTTATGGAAAATCTCAAATATGCTCACAAGTAAGGCTACAATATGATGCAAAAATGGCCCTAAAAGAGAGATAAAGGGTAAGGGGAAATAGATGGCCTCAAAAAGTAAAGAGCCCTTCAACAAAGTTGAATAGGGGCTCAAAATAAGGTACTTTACAGTTTGGCTCGAAGCCCAGAAATGCTCGCAAGCAAGGCTAATATATTATGCAAGATAAGCCTTAAAAGAGGGATAGAGCACAAAGGGTGAGTAAAAGACCTCAAACAGAGAAAAGTCCTTGATCAAACATGAAGATGAGCTCAAAATAAGACTATTTTCAGTTTAGGTCGAAGCCCAAAAATGTAAGAAAAATGAGCTAAGATATAGAACAAAATAGTGCAAAAATGTAGAAATTCCATGAGAATTGAGATTTGAAGCTCAAGATTTCAATTTTTTAACTTTACATATCTTTTCAAAACTTTGATTTGTTTAAATGGACAATTGAGTTTCTTTCAAAGCCATGGTTTGTAATTGATGTTTAAAGCCCAAATTCTAACATGATTACATGAGGCTTTGGGAGTGTAATGCATGAAAGTGGGGTTGTTTTTGTACAAGAAATGCATTGCCATAACAAGGCAGGTTTTGGCTTCAAACAAACCCAGCACCGCATGTGCGCTTGGGGCCCCGCACGTGCGGAAAACAGGGCAGATTAGTGGTGCACACTGAAATAAATGCAGGTGCGGAGGACACGTGCAGCAATGGTCCCGTATGTGCAGCCAAGCCCTCTGTACGTGCGGCCTTTTTGGGCAACCCCGATTTGTTTTCACTCCCATTTTTCACCTTTCGGGCCTCTATTTGCATCGTTTTAAAAGTGTTTTTCATGTGCATTGCATCTCATGAGTAAACAAATAAGAGTAAGAACCGAATAAGTGAACAACGAACAGAAATTGACCGAATGAACAACGAAGTGAATAGAAATAGAAATGATTGAATCCGGCATGGATGTAATTGAGTTGTTGTGCCTGAATTTGTTTGTTTAGGTTAGACACTGCGTCTTTAGTGCATATTAGCACATGTTTCACGGAACCCACTGTGAGTAACAATGTTGTAAAGCTATGTTCAATTATGGTTATTTTCTGAATGATTAACTGTACTGCCTTCTGAAATGATACTGTTTATTAAATGAATATTTGTCCTATTTTATGAACTGTACTCGTGGCATCTATATCAACTGACTATTACTGCTATTGCTACTGTTATTGTTACTGTTACTACTATTGTTATAGAGATCTCTGTTAGTTTCAATGTTGGAACTACTGTTTACTGTTTTGATGGCCATCAATTGATTGTTCGGTCTTTTAAGACCTACTGTACTGTTCTGCTATTGAATGTACCACATATGACTGTTACACTTACTATACAACAAATATGATATGAAATGTGAGATATTGATCAAATAAATGATCCATTAATATGATTGACTGCTTCTAAATACTTATAGGACATTATTCATTAAACCCTTTACGCATTTGTTATTCACGGGGTTTTAGCTCATTATATATATATATATATATATGTATGTAGGTCTTCAAGCACCCGAGCAGAGTTAGCAGCGTCAACCCGATCTCGTTTTGTCAAGCCAACCTGTTGTGCCTCTCTACGAGGCTCCGATCCGTTATTGTCAAGGCTTTTGGGTGATCCAATTTCACTCCTTTTGGCAAGTTGTTGATGTCAAAGTAAATGTTTTATACTTTGTTTTGAGCTTGGGATTTAATTCCCAAACATGTCTTGGATGTCTATGACTTAAGTTTTTATGTGTATGTCGGATATGGACTTGGACTTATGTGTGCATATATGTATATATTCATATGGAAGTTGTTTGTTCATTTACGTCCTTACAGCTCTTTGGACATTATGTTTAATATGTACAGGTTTCCACCGGCCCCCATTTGGTTAATTGTTATTATTATTAAGTAGGTGTTTGGTAATTATGGATTATTGGCTGGTTATGATGCTAAACCCTTAGGAGTGGGTTTGGGTCGTGACAGTTTTGTGTACTCATACAGATTTGGCAGGAAATACGCAAATTCTATCAAAAAGGACACGGAAGCAGATTCTCCGTACGATAAGCAAAAAATCTGAGCCAGCCACCTCACCGCTGTTAAACTCACAGTGGTGTGGTTGTGTAAATTAAATAAACAATAAAATAAAATAATTCAGAAAAATAATTATGTAAATTATTTTCCGAATTAAATGCTTACAAAAATTAATGTCGAGGTTTATGTTGGACATAATCTCCTTAAAGTAGATTTTGCCCTCGCTACGATGCTTCGAGTTTTACCGGCGTCTACTTCTCAAAATGCAACGACTAACACTTAAATTTGCAGCACTACAAATTCAAGTCTGACGAACCAAAACTCTATTGTAACTCTTTTTTTTTCTTCCTAAAAAATAAATGCAGAAACAGATGCAAAAGCACAGGAGAACGAACAAAAGAAGAAAATGAAGAAATCTGGAAAATTTTCGATGCCAGAAATGCTGGAATGGCAGGCTTTATATAGGAGGAAAGATAGTTGTTCCGAACAGGTGCCAACAGATAGGCAACTGTTCGAACAGATTTCAACAGATAGAAAATCTATTTGGACTGTTACAGATCTATCTAGGAAAGGATTCAACAGGTTCAAACCAATTCGGGTGGGTTAGAATCTGTTTGGGTTAAGGAAAAAGTTTTGGACCAATTTATTTTGAATTTTGAAACTAAAATTAAAAATAAATAAATAAATTACAAATGTTTTTGGCCCAAAAAGATAAGTATTGGGTCGGACCAACCCAACGCAACCTCATACCACGCACCCAGGCCCAGCCCAACCCAGCCAGCTCGACCGACCGGATGGACAGTGGCGGCGGCGGCGCGCGCGTGTGGTTTTTGTTTTGGGTCCAATGGGTCTAGCTCACTTCACCCATAACCTCACCATTCCACAAACTTGGGTACCCCTTGGGGCCCATCCCAAGTATCCCAAGCTAAGGTATATAAACCCACACAAATCCATAAGCATTTCCAATATGGGACAAGCACATTTCACAAATGTGTAAGAAACCCATCTAAAGCCATTTCCATGAACCCGAAAGCGCGCATTGAATTCTCATTCATCCGGAAATGGTTTTGAGCAACCAAATACATGGTTTTATTCACTACGCGACATTAAATATGAACCCAATTAGAAACGTTAAAAATAACGCTTGGGTCCCACCTTAATTAATGCTCAAAGTTAGCAAAAAATAAGGTTTTTTCAAAAGTTACTAAAGCCATTTTCCAAAAATCCCCCACATGAATGGAATTTATGATAACGGACATGCAAGAAGATGCAAACAAAGAAAGAGTACATTAAGAAGATACACCACATCGAGATATGTAGCTTTTGGCTTTGAACCTCCTCTAGTGCAAGCCTATCGAACTTACTGGCTAACCAATAGACGTGATGCCTTGAACTGTTCAGCTGTTTGTGTAAGCCAAGACAATAGACTACATATAGTGCATCCGCGGACACAGTTTGGTTCTTACGGTTGTGTTCATTTTGGCCCTGAACAACGCATGGTAATTCATGAGTGCTCTAGAGAATTTAGCCTTCTCAATTCTCACAGAATCGGCCAAGTTCACACTCATATAGGTGATTTCTTATTAAGAGTATCATGTTATACCCCACTTGGATGTCTAAGCTATAAGAATCATTAAAAGCAAAGCTTATCCTACTAACGTTGCAAGTATCACTCTTCTTATCATAGAAATAGGTAGGAGAAACCCTCCTTAGTGATACGTGAAGTCATTCATAATTCGGTTATCCCTTTGAACCTAGATCTTGGGATCTCTAGTCAACTAGGTTGGGTTGCCATTATGGCGACTTTTAAGTAATAGGCTTTAATCCCATTCCCCTCAATAAATAGTACACTTGCTCTCTGGCTAGCCCTTTAGTCAATGGATCCGCAATATTCTCCTTTGACTTTACATATTCTATGGAAATTATTCCATGTGAGAGCAAATGCCTAACGGTATTATGTCTTTGACGAATGTGTTGAGACTTACCGTTATACATTTGATTATGTGCACGTCCTATTGCTGCTTCACTATCACAATGAATGCATATAGCTGGCACAGGTTTAGGCCACATTGGAATGTCTTCTAAGAAATTACGAAGCCATTCTGCTTCTTCTTCTATTTTATCTAATGCGATAAACTCAAATTCCATTGTTGACCTTGCTATGCATGTCTACTTGGAAGATTTCCAAGAGACTGCAGCACCTCCTACGGTAAAGACGTATCCACTAGTAGATTTTGAGTCTTTAGTATCCGATATCCAATTTGCATTACTGTACCCCTTGAGTACTGCTGGATATTTGGTATAATGAAGGTCACAATTATGGGTATGTCTTAGATACCTAGTACCCTAATTATCATTTTCCAATGATCGGACCCTGGATTACTTGTGTACCTACTCAATTTGCTTACAGCATAGGCTATATCTGGCCTAGTGCAATTCATTAAGTACATCATGCTTCCGATTAGCCGAGAGTACTTTAATTATGATATGCATGCACCTGTATTTTTTAACAAATGAAGACTAATGTCAACAGGTGTTTTAGCAGGACAGTCGTCATGCTTTCCAAATTTCTCTAGAATCTTCTCAACATAGTGAGATTGAGATAAAGCATATCCTTCAGATGTTCTAGTAATTTTTATTCCTAGAATTTACATCTGTTACTCCCAGAACTTTCATGTCAAACTTTTTGTTCAACATTTTCTTTGTGGATTTAATCATGTCATTATCGCTTCCAATAATGAGCATGTCATCCACATAAAGACAAACTATGACATAGCCTTTGTCTATGCTTTTAAAATAGACACATTTGTCACATTCGTTTATCTTAAAACCATCCGAAAGCATAGTGTGATCAAATTTTTCATGACATTGTTTCGGAGCTTGTTTTAATCCATAAAGGGATTTGACAAGTTTACAAACATTATTCTCTTGGCAGGGAACTTAAAACCCTTCCGGTTGTTTCATATAGATTTCTTCATCTAACTCGCCATTCAAAAAAGCTGTTTTAACATCCATTTGATGTATTTCTAGATTATACAAAGTTGTAATCGCAATCAACATGCGAATAGATGCTATTCTTGTCACTGGTGAATAGGCATCAAAATAATCAAGGCCTTTCTTCTGCTTGTATCCCTTAATAACAAGCTTAGCCTTGTATTTATCTATTGAACTATCTGCTTTCATTTTTCTCTTGAATATCCACTTATATTCAAGAGGTTTACACCCTGGTGGAAGATCCACCAGTTCCCAAGTATGATTTTGCAGTATTGATTCAATTTCACTATTCACAGCCTCTCTCTACAATGGAGCTTTAGGACTTGACATCGCTTCCTTGATGTTTTGAGACTCATTTTCTAACAGGTATGTTAGAAAATCTAGAACAAATGATTTAGAGATCCTAGCCCTCTTGCTACGTCTAGGTTCATCTGATTCATTATCATTATGGTCTTCACTGCTACCTATAGCAATGTCAAAAGTTCTTCTATTTGAACTTGTCACTTTAGTTTCCTTGCAAGGAAAAATATGTTCAAAAAACGACACATTCCTTAACTCAATAATAGTGTTTACATGCATATCCGGATTTTCAAATCTATGAACTAAAAATCTATATGCATTACTATTATTTGCATAACCAATGAACATACAATCAACGGTCTTTGGTCCTATCTTAGTCGTTTTGGAACTAGGGACTGCCACCTTGGCCAAACACCCCCCACACTTTGAGGTAATTGTAGGTAGGTCGTCGACCTTTCATAATTCATAAGGTGTTTGATTTAGTTTCTTGTGGGGTACCTTGTTAAAGATAAAGTTAGCAGACAAAATTGCTTCCCCCCACAAGTTCTGAGGTAACCCTGAACTAATCAACATGGCATTCATCATCTATTTAAGAGTTCGATTCTTTCTCTCAGCAACGCCATTTGACCGAGGAGAATAGGGTGCAGTGGTTTGGTGAATGTACCATGTTCATAACAAAATTCTTCAAATGGTGCATCATACTCACCACATCTGTCACTCCTCACTATCTTAATAGTTTTGCCAAGTTGATTTTCAACCTCAAGTTTATATTTCCTAAAAGCTTTTACGGCTTCATCTTTATTTCTCATTAAGTAAACATAGCAATATTGAGTGCAATCATCAATAAAAGTAATAAAGTACTTTCTACATCTTCTAGTTTGAACAAATTTTAAATTACAGATATCTGTGTGAATTAAACTTAGAGGTTCAGTACTTCTTTCAACTTTATTAAATGTTGCCTTAGTGAGTTTTGCCTCAACACAAATCTCACATTTATGATTAGGATCAAATTCGAAGTTTGGTAAACATTCTAAAGCAACAAGTTTACGCAAATAATTAAAATTAACATGTCTTAGTCTACCATGCCATAAAAAATAAGACTCAACAATATAAACAGAAAATGTGTTCTTATTATTAATAGCCAAATTAGGTACAATAGTTATTACATTGAGCTTAAAAAGCCCATCACTTATGTAACCTCGCCCCCATAGACATTCCACTCTTGGAGAGTACAACTTTATCAGATTCAAAAACTAATTTAAACTCATTCTTGATTAACAATTACCCAGAAATCAAATTCTTGCGAATCTCTGGCACATGGAGTACATTGTTAAGAGTGAATTCTTTCCCTCAGGTCATTTTCAGCACGATCTTTCCTTGTCCTTTTACAGTTGATGTAGATGAGTTTCCTATAAAAAGTTGTTCCCCACTTTCCACCACTTTGTAGGTTGTGAACATCTTCTTATCTACACAGATATGGCGGTTTACTCCAGTATCCACCCACCACTTCTTGGGATTGCCTACCATATTTGCTTCAGAGACTACTGTAGCAAGATTGATGTCTGCCACTCCATCAGAAAGATAAAAATCCTCAGCTATGTTAGCTTGTGCTGGCTTTTTACTCGAACTCCCTCCGTCCTTGCGAATGTGACAATCCTTAGCGCGATGCCCATCTTTGCCGTGTACACAAAACACTTGTCTTTGAACCTCTTGTTGAACCTGTTGTTGATCCCTTTATTTATCTTACTAATGGATCATTGTTTGGGACCATTGCCATCATGCTTTGGCTTCTTGTTGTTGAACTTTGACCCTTGTTCATGTTCCACAACATTTGATTTAGCCTGCATGACATGGTTTCCTGACTTCTTGTCAGAACCACGGTTGTCCTCCTCAATTCTGAGTCGCACAATCAGTTCCTCTAATTTCATCTCCTTGCACTTATGCTTTAGATAATTCTTGAATTCTTTCTAGGGTGGTGGCAATTTTCAATGATTGCTATTACTTGAAAAGATTCACTAAGAACCATCCCTTCTACATGTATGTCATGGAGAATTAATTGGAGATCTTGAATATGACTAATACCTGTCTTGAAATCCATCATCTTAAAATCCAGAAAATGGCCGACAACAAATTTCTTTGTACCGGCATTCTCTGTCTTATACTTATGATCTAGAGATTTCCACAGTTCTTTAGCAGTGCTTTTAACACTATATACATTGTACAGTATATTGTCCAACCCACTGAGGATATAATTCCTACACAGAAAATCACCATGTTTCTATGCATCGACTACGGCAACCACTTACCGGTCAGTTTCTTCTTCTTTCAGTGCCAGAGCTTTTTCATGGGTGAAGCGAGCCAAATTCAATGTGGTAAGATAAAACATCATTTTTTGTTGCCATCTTTTAAAATCATTTCCATTTAATTCTTCTAGCTTCTCCCCATGATTTCCCAGTACTACCGGAGTCATCATAGACACAACAGGTATGGGGTTTGGAGTAATAACAGTCTCAGTACTGTTTATTTCAGTCGTCATAATTCTAACGAAATAATAAGACACCAAAGACAAATTTATACAATAAATAAATAAATAAATAAAATTTACACACAAAATAAACAGAATAATATTTTGTTACAAAATTTCAATGATAAACAGTATATTACTACTATGTTATCAATGAAACCGTTAAATAGTATATTCCTACTATTTAAGACATTAAACAGTATATGACTACTATTTAATTTTCTGAAACAAAATATTCGTCTGTCTAACACAGAAATAAATAGAAAAAAGAAATCTATTTTAAGATTGTTAAACCCACAGTGGTGTGTGTGTGTGTGTGTGTGTGTGTGTGTGTGTGTGTGTAAATTAAATAAACAATAAAATAAAATAATTCAAAAAATAATTATAGAAATTATTTTCCGAATTGAACGCTTACAGAAATTAATGTCGAGGCTTGTGTTGGATACAATCTCCTTAAAGTAGATTTCGCCCTCACTTCGGTGCTTCGAGTTTTACCGGCGTCTACTTCCCAGGATACATCGACTAACACTTAAATTAGCAGCACTACAAATTCAAGTCTGGCGAACCAAAAGTTTGTTATAACTCTTTCTTTTTCTTCCTAAAAAATAAATGCAGAAACAAATGCAAAAACACAAGAGAATGAATAGAAGAAGAAAGGGAAGAAGTCTGAAAAATTTTCGATGCCAAAAATGCTAGAATGGCTGGCTTTATATAGGAGGAATGATGGCTGCTCCGAACAAGCGCTAATAGATAGGCAACTTTTCATGACCCGAACCCGCCCCCGTGCGTTAAGGACATAACCGGCCAGTAATCGTGAGATTACCTACGGCTTCAAACCAAACTAAACGTATTTTAACAAAGTTCATGGGGGCCAGACGGAAGCAAATTGAAACTTTGTCCATAGAGTCGTGCTTATATGCACATCGTTACATACATATGTTAATAACTCATGATAGAAAGTACAATGACATAAAATTCTGTACAGACAGGATCATTCAAATCTAAGTCAGCCAAACAAAACTATACACAGACGTACTCAAAACTTCGTCAACATAACGGAACAGAAACAAACGACAAAAGGCGAAGACGGGTCTCGTGCGTAAGACACAAGGGCTGACTTCCCCAAAAATCTTTGTTGTTCCACACTGACTTCACTGAGGCTGGGTTTGGGCTTCTCTGGGCTCACCTACAAACACATGAATGAGCGTGAGCGAAAGCCCAGTGAATAATACCAAATAAAGAATATACATTGGAACAATATACATCAAACGGCCTTGGGCCCAATTTGCATTTCTAACTAATACATACATACATAGACATATGTAAGTTAAGTAACTGAGGTTCCAAACACAACGTACGGCCTCGGGCCCAATTCATTCATGTCAGACTATCATTCATTTTAGACTGGCCTTTGGCCCCTTTCAAACTTTCGTATCAACCTGGCCTTTAGGACTTTCAACTTTCATGTCAAAACGGCCTTCGGCCCACATACACTTTCATACCAAAACGGCCTTCGGCCCACATTTTATCAATCAGCCTTCGGCCCATATTTTATAAATCGGCCTTCGGCCCATATTTTATTAATCGGCCTTCGGCCCACATTTATATCAAACGGCCTTCGGCCCACATTTATATCAAACAGCCTTTGGCCCATATTTTATTAATCGGCCTTTGGCCCACATTTATATCAAACGGCCTTCGGCCCACATTTAAATCAAACGGCCTTCGGCCCAAATATACTTTCGTATCAAACTGGCATTTAAGACTTTCAAGCTTGTCATATCAAACAGGCATTTAAGCCTTTCAGACTGGCATTTCAGCCCTTATATCAGACTGGCTCTTAGGCCTTTATATCAAACTGGCTCTTAGGCCTTTATATCAAACTGGCACATAGGCCTTTATATCAAACTGGCACATAGGCCCTTATATCAAACTGGCACATAGGCCTTTATATCAAACTTGTCCACCATTCAAATTAATGAACTTTACAAAACTTACATAAGAGTAAGCAAATGGGACAATAACATAATTTAGATATTACTCACAGTGATCGGTTGGTTGAATTGCCCTTGGAGCTTGACCCTACATATCACATAGCACATATGGGTCACAAATAATTCAATCCGTTCTTTAATTCACATATTCCTTTTTAGGCTTCATTCTTATCCATTTAATTCGATTACAATGCTCAATGTATGCCCAAGAGTGTTTAGAAGTGAAAGGGAACGGAAAAACAGAACACAGAAAACATTTTCAGATTTCCAGAAAACAGGGTCCCCGCGCTCGAGCGTGGACTTCCCCGCTCGAGCGGCCCTTAAGCCTGTAAAAGTGCTGGTTACCTCAAATTCCCGCTCGAGCGTGAACTCGGCCGCTCGAGCGGACTGCTTGTCTACATAGCTTCTCGCTCGAGCGTCAACTTCCCCGCTCGAGCGGGAACTATGTCTGTCAAAAATGCTGGGAGCACGATTTTCCCACTCGAGCGGCACTTCTCCTGCTCGAGCGGACACCAAAAATCTGAGTTTTCCATATTGAGTTCTTGAGCTCCATTTTCGACATTCAACCCATTTTTCTTGCATGCTATGACACAAATATCACATATACACATGCCAACATGATACTAATGCAAGATTACAACATTAGGAAACCCAATTTCACAATTTAACCATATGCATGCCCCAAAATTAACTCCAACTCATGCATTCAAGGTTCCCATTTTAAATAAACAACATGCATGCCCAATTTGACTTCCATCTCCACTTCTAATGATGCAATTAGTGCTTCTTCCCATGAAACTCGACAAAAACATGCTTGCATGTGGGATTACACTTCTAATCTTTCAAAATTTACAATTCACATGCTAGATTTTGTGATTCCATAAGTGTTCTTTACATGCATGCACATATTAAGCCGCAATTCCAACAAAACCAACTCAAATCATGCTCTTGATTGCAAACAACCTTGAACACACAAGATTACACATTAAATTCATGAATTCAAGAATCAATGCTTACCTAAAATCCCAATCTATGGTTAGTTCTTGAACTAGACTTTAAATTCCCAAGCTTGAGTTAAAAATCATGCAATTCTCTCCGTTTCTCTCTCTAACAGCCGGCCTCCCCTTTATTTTGAGTCCAAGGTCAGTCAAATGAAGCCAAGAAGAGAGATTTGAGAGTGTGGTGCCCTTTTACAACAATTCCCATTAGCCACAATATAATAATATAGGGTAATTGGGCACTAAT
The DNA here is from genome assembly GCA_030407325.1 of Camellia japonica. Classification (NCBI taxonomy): domain Eukaryota; kingdom Viridiplantae; phylum Streptophyta; class Magnoliopsida; order Ericales; family Theaceae; genus Camellia; species Camellia japonica. The sequence continues at coordinate 94,535,151 of JAPPVO010000002.1, forward strand.
TCATTAATTTAATCAGTTTAATTTGACCCGAATCAATTTTCAATTAAATTTCACCGTAGGCTCTAAAAAATTATGTCAATCACAATGGCGCAATCAATTTTGGGTTCTGTGGCCGATAAGGCCCTCAATTTAATTCCCGAAGCGGTAAAATCAAACAGATATTCCTACGGTAAATAGATGAAAATTCAAAAGCACATATATTCACATAATTGGCACACCAAATCATATCAAACATATAACCAAATTCATATTAAGGACCAATTAGCTAATTACGGAACAGGGGCATCACAGTCTTCCCCCCTTTAGGAAGTTTGGTCCTCCAAACTTAATTTACCTGTTGCCGAAAATAATTCGGAATAGTTTCTTATTCAACGGTTCTATTCCCTTTTGATAGTTATCTACTCAATCTCAAAATCAAGCAACACTCTGTTCTCAATAAGTCAAAGACTCAACTTTTCCTCCATACAAAGCTTGTACGGTACTACACCAAACTAGAGTGTAAGCTATTGTCATAAACGAAGTTTGCCAATGATGGATAGATTTCTCCAACTGCCTCGGAAATCTAAAACATACATTTGGAGCATTCCCTCCAGAATCTAAAAGGTTCCTTCTGACTGTACATCAATTTACGGATGGAAAGTAGCGCCGAATCACAATTCAGTTTCCATTACCTCTTGAAGGCTTGTCAGAATTCAAACACATTTTAAATGCCAACTAACCTTACCATATGAGTTTGGTCCATTTCCTTGTCACAAAAGTTCAATTCATTCTTCAATAATTCCACAATTCACAATCTGATTCGGTATTTAGTCTAGTGACTCATCACAATTATCCAAGGTTGATCAAAAGTCTTCAGGGATATAAGGTGGATCCAGATACTGATTCCTGAATCAACAAGGGCAACATCGAAGTAATTACCCACACAATACACATAGTCCAGACATCCCCATAATACTAATTATAAGGTACAATAACATCGAAGCAGGCAATTTCTGACATAATACACATGTTCTCAATTCATTCAACAGTTTACACATTGTCTATCGAGTCTTTCCACATTGTCTGATAGTCATCAAAAGCATAAGGCAATTCATATATAAACTTCCATAATGGCAAGGGTAGTATCAGGGAGTCAATCACATGTTAAGCACAATTTGCACATCCCTAGAATCCCAATTACAGAATATAACGGCACAGAGCAGATATTTACAGGGCGTACTGAATTCATACACTTACGGGTAATCAGGGTTTTTCAAAGTTCCTTGGATGTTAAAACATCTACATAATACCAAAGGATGACATTTCGGACAAAACAAAGGAATAATCGTCTCGGGATCAAGGCACACCCGTTCACGATCGTCGGTGGCCGACTCGAGATCGATTAGTCAAACCCACCCGTGCGAAACCGTCGGTGGCAAAAGATATCTCAATCAAAGGTGTTACATAGGCTTAACGTCCCCTAGTACGAAAGGACGCCTCAAGAATGTCATTAAAACAAACATAATACCATTCACTATAACCTGATTTCCCAAAATCTGATAACATTGAAACAACTACTCTTCCTTACAAAACATATTCTGATCAGTCAAAGACAAATGTTCAGTACTGCTTATAATCAAATCAATCTGCCATCACTGGTTCTCATAGCGTCAAATAGACAAAGATGGGACAATACTCAAGCACCGTTCCTTAAGACACCCAATCATTGGATTTGCACAATTCGGTTCATTTATAACACATATGTCCTCAACAGTTGAAGGTTGGTTCTCAATGGGGCTCATGGTTAGGTCAATCTATTGATAGCCCACAAAAGGTCTCTCGCATAAGTCAAGTATTCCAACCGGATTCAAGTTTTGGGTCTATCAGTTTTCTGCCCAGAATAATCTGGCTATTTACTTACAAGCAATTCTTAATCCCCTTTTTACAACACCAAATCAATTAGAAATTCTTATCAAATCAACCCAAACGAAGGTCTTATCGGATTAAATCGAACAAAGGTTCCATCAAATTATATCCAATGAGGGTTCTATCAGGTCAAATCAGACAAAGGTTCTATCGGACCGAATCAGATAAAAGTTTTCTCAAATGGGGTACATTCGGTTCTGTAAGGCTCACTTCGTTTGTTTAGGCACATGGCTGATAGTTTCACAACTGTCCCAAGTTTATCAGTTCTCAAAGTCATATCAGGATTATTCATCACAACTGTTCATATCAAAGCATTTCAAGTCATGTACAATATGGCATTGACTACATAAATTCAGGGGTAGTTGCATAAACATGCAATTATTCAGATCAGGAGGTTTGTACCATAATCAATACAGCAATTCCCAAACAAGTCTTATATAAAAGCACATGGTGCACAGTAACACATTAAACAGAGTTCATCGGTTGTACATAAGATAGGGTCCGTTACACAAAAGTTCCAAATTAGTCACAAAATGTAGGTTTATGAGTCGAGCCTAGTATAGTCACATAATCCCGTCAATTTTCTATCAATCAAAATACATGGTCTCCCAATTATAAAGTCCATCACTTGGGGTGCTCAACGCAGTCACACAATTATGGAATCATAATTCCAATGGTTCAATCATTGAAGGAAGACAGTAATATAACAATCACCCTATGCATAGGTTCAGATGTACATGTGCATGTGCAGAGTTAATCGATATCCCAATACATGTTTCACAAATTTCCCAAATGGAGCATAGACATTCAATGAATACGGTCTCGATCTTGTGGGTCCAACTAATTTAAATACACATGCAGCAGATACGAAAGGATATGCCGATCCGAATTAAACATTACCCCAAGCAAAGATGTACTCATGCACTAATTCAGAATCAATCAATATATATACATTCGTCTATAAACGGTATAGATACCTGGGATAACGGTCGCAGCATCCTGAGTACTTTCTGAGACGAGTGCAATCACTCTATCTTGATTAGCAATTCCTACCATTGGTACGAATCCAACTAAGGCAGGACATTTATTCACATTTGCTCAGTTCGGGAACAATTCCTTACCATATGGTCCATTTTACCATACCTATAACAAGCCTTAGAAATTCAGTAGTGAACCCCTCGATGCTTCTTACACTGGTGGTGGTAACGGCCCTTACCGTAGCGGCAACTGACATCATTGTCCTAAGATTTATGCCATCTCTTATACTATTCCTTCCAGACTGTCAAGTCGGGCTGTGAAAGAGTCTGCCAACTCGCATGCCCTTACCTTATTCATACTTTAGACAGATCCTTACTAAGCCCTGCCAAATACTGGGATACCCAACACAAAGACAATCACAGATATACATGGGTATATTCGTACATTATTATATTCTCATTTTATACATTGACAAGGCACAATTAATCATATACGTAACAGATGATTGCGTACTTATCAGATATCGCACGCTGAACATTTACTAAGTAATTGTATACTCAAATCATGTTCCTATTCCACATAGACACCCATTGGCAGAATCAAATGCACATAGCAACTTTTCATGGTTCATATGCTCATGTATGTGCATTACAACAAAACAAACTTGTTGTACACACTTGTGTAACAATTCATATCTCATATTCAAATCATGCGTGGTACTTCCTTTAGCGTAACATATCATTTTGGTCAAGCATATCAAGTTCCATAATGGAACCTTCAGTTATCACATACATAGGCCACGGTATTATTTCCCCCGGGCGAGGGCCTCATGACCATAAGCCACAGTATTATGTCCCCTGGGCGAGGGCCTCTGCTAAGGATACCACAATTACGTTCAAGGAAAATTTTGAACAATCATTCATTCATACAAAAGAATAACTTTACAGAGTTATTACTCACCAGCTGATTAAACTTGCATTATACTATATACAAAAGAGTCACCAGTATGCATATACCAAAGAGTATACGTATCCAAATAACTTGCAATGCAAGCGAATCACAAACTTATAATACATAATCATTCGCATTAAACATTTAAGCGTATTCTTGATGCTTTCAGATTCATATTTATCACATGAATGCATCCTAGATCTTTTCTAGACGCTTATTGCTCTTTTGGACAAGTGTGTGAGTTATTAAGTCGTGCTCTGATACCACTCTTTCATGACTCGAACTCACCCCCGTGGGTTAAGAACATAACCGGCCAGTAATCGTGAGATTACCTACGGCCTCAAACCAAACCAAACGTATTTTAACAGAGTTCATGGGGGCCAGACGGAAGCAAATTGAAACTTTGTCCATAGAGCCGTGCTTATATACACATCATTACATACATATGTTAATAACTCACGACAAAAAGTACAATGACATAAAATTCTGTACAGACAGGATCATTCAAATCTAAGTCAGCCAAACAAAACTATACACAGACGTACTCAAAACTTCGTCAACATAACGAACAGAAACAAACGACAAAAGGCGAAGGCGGGTCTCGTGCGTGAGACACAAGGGCTGACTTCCCCAAAAATCTTTGTTGTTCCACACTGACTTCACTGAGGCTGGGTTTGGACTTCTCTAGGCTCACCTACAAACACATGAATGAGCGTGAGCGAAAGCCCAGTGAATAATACCAAATAAAGAATATACATTGGAACAACATACATCAAACGGCCTTGGGCCCAATTTGCATTTCTAACTAATACATACATACATAGACATATGTAAGTTAAGTAACTGAGGTTCCAAACACAACGTACGGCCTAGGCCCAATTCATTCATGTCAGACTATCATTCATTTTAGACTGGCCTTTGGCCCCTTTCAAACTTTCGTATCAACCTGGCCTTTAGGCCTTTCAACTTTCATGTCAAAACGGCCTTCGGCCACATACACTTTCGTACCAAAACGGCCTTCGGCCCACATTTTATCAATCGGCCTTCGGCCACATTTATATCAAACGGCCTTCGGCCCACATTTTATCAATCGGCTTCGGCCCACATTTATATCAAACGGCCTTCGGCCTATATTTATCAATCGGCCTTCGGCCCACATTTATATCAAACGGCCTTCGGCCCACATTTTATCAATCGGCCTTCGGCCCACATTTATATCAAATGGCCTTCGGCCTATATTTTATCAATCGGCCTTCGGCCCACATTTATATCAAACGGCCTTCGCCCATATTTTATCAATCGGCCTTCGGCCACATTTATATCAAACGGCCTTCGCCCACATTATATCAAACGCCTTCGCCCAAATATACTTTCGTATCAAACTGGCATTTAAGCCTTTCAAGCTTGTAATCAAATTGGCATTTAAGCCTTTCAGACTGGATTTCAGCCTTATATCAGACTGGCTCTTAGGCCTTATATCAAACTGGCTCTTAGGCCTTATCAAACTGGCACATAGGCCTTTATATCAAACTGGCACATAGGCCTTTATATCAAACTTGTCCACCATTCAAATTAATGAACTTTACAAAACTTACATAAGAGTAAGCAAATGGGACAATAACATAATTTAGATATTACTCACAGTGATCGGTTGGTTGAATTGCCCTGGAGCTTGACCCTACATATCACATAGCACATATGGGTCACAAATAATTCAATCCGTTCTTTAATTCACATATTCCTCTTTAGGCTTCATTCTTATCCATTTAATTCAATTACAATGCTCAATGTATGCCCAAGAGTGTTTAGAAGTGAAAGGGAACGGAAAAACAGAACACAGAATGCATTTTCAGATTTCCAGAAAACAGGGTCCCCGCTCGAGCGTGGACTTCCCCGCTCGAGCGGACCCTTAAGCCTGCAAAAGTGCTGGTTACCTCAAATTCCCGCTCGAGCGTGAACTCGGACGCTCGAGCGGACTGCTTGTCTACATAGCTTCCCGCTCGAGCGTCAACTTCCCCGCTCGAGCGGGAACTATGTCTGTCAAAAATGCTGGGAGCACGATTTTCCCGCTCGAGCGGCACTTCCCCCGCTCGAGCGGACACAAAAATCTGGTTTTCCAGATTGAGTTCTTGAGCTCCATTTTCGACATTCAACCATTTTTCTTGCATGCTATGACACAAATCTCACATATACACATGCCAACATGATACTAATGCAAGATTACAACATTGGGAAACCCAATTTCACAATTTAACCATATGCATGCCCCAAAATTAACTCCAACTCATGCATTCAAGGTTCCCATTTTAAATAAACAACATGCATGCCCAATTTGACTTCCATCTCCACTTCTAATGATGCAATTAGTGCTTCTTCCCATGAAACTCGACAAAAACATGCTTGCATGTGGGATTACACTTCTAATCTTTCAAAATTTACAATTCACATGCTAGATTTTGTGATTCCATAAGTGTTCTTTACATGCATGCACATATCAAGCTTCAATTCCAACAAAACCAACTCAAATCATGCTCTTGATTGCAAACAACCTTGAACACACAAGATTACACATTAAATTCATGAATTCAAGAATCAATGCTTACCTAAAAGCCCAATCTATGGTTAGTTCTTGAACTAGACTTTAAATTCCCAAGCTTGAGTCAAAAATCATGCAATTCCTCCGTCTCTCTCTCTCTAACAGCCGGCCTCCCTTTATTTTGAGTCCAAGGTCCGTCAAATGAAGCCAAGAAGAGATGGGAGTGTGGTGCCCTTTTACAACAATTCCCACTAGCCACAATATAATAATATAGGGTAATTGGGCACTAATTCATTAATTTAATCAGTTTAATTTGACCCGAATCAATTTTCAATTAAATTTCACCGTAGGCTCTAAAAAATTATGCCAATCACAATGGCGCAATCAATTTTGGGTTCTGTGGCCGATAAGGCCCTCAATTTAATTCCCGAAGCGGTAAAATCAAACAGATATTCCTACGGTGAACAGATGGAAATTCAAAACCATATATATTCACATAAATGGCATACCAAATCATATCAAACATATAACCAAATTCATATTAAGGACCAATTAGCTAATTACGGAACAGGGGCATCACACAACTGTTCAGACAAATTTCAACAGATAGAAAATCTGTTTGGACTGTTATAGATCTGTTCAGGAAAGGATTCAACAGGTTCAAACCTGTTTGGGTGGGTTAGGATCTGTATGGGTGAAGGAAAAAATTTTGGACCAATTTATTTTGGATTTTGAAACCAAAATTAAAAATAAATAAATAAATTACAAATGTTTTTGGACCAAAAATATAAGTATTGGGTCAGACAAGCTAACCTCACACCATGCACCCGCGCCTAAGCCCACACCCAAGCTAGCCCTGCCCGTGTGCCCGCTCGATCGATCGAACGGCGGCGGTGGTGCGGCCGTGTGGTTTTTGTTTTGGGTCCAATGGGTCTAGCCCACTTCACTCATAACCTCATCCTTCCACAAACTTGGGTATCCCTTGAGACCCATCCCAAGTATCTCAAGCTAAGGTATACAAACCTACACAAATCCATAAGCCTTTCTAATGTAGGACAAGCACATTTCACAAATGTGTAAGAAACTCACCTAAAGCCATTTCCACGAACCCGAAAACGCGCGTTAAATTCTCATTCATCCGGAAATGGTTTTGAGCAACCAAATATACGGTTTTATTTACTACGTAGTGTTAAACATGAACCAAATTAGAAACATTAAAAATAACGCTTGGGCCCCACCTTAATTAATGCTCAAAGTTAGCAAAAAAAATAAGATTTTTTTAAAAGTTTCCAAAGTCATTTTCCAACAACCACACCTGCGGCCCACCACCGCTCGAGCAGCCCACATGGGCGCTTGAGCGACCCACCTAAGGTTACGTGCGTAAAAATTTGGGGCTTTTCTGCTAGGAATAAAAAGAAGAAAAAATGGGCTGAAAAGGGTTGGGAAGATATTTCAAAGAACAAGAGAGAGGCTAGGGTTTGGATAAAAATAACTTGAAACTTGAGGAATGTCTCCCATGGTGGCTTTTTCTTCCTCTAACTCTTCACACTTCTCCATAAGTGGCTAGGCTCTTCTTTTCTAGGATTTTGATAAAACCCTAACTATGTAAATAAATTTTCATTTATGTAATGATTTGAATAATTGTATGATTCTCAAGAGGGATATACACCAACGGGTAAACCGTTCAACCGGTACCAGTTGGAGTTAACCCAGCCGGCTGCTCCCACAAAGAAGTTGGCACAAAGAAAGCATGGAAAAAGTATATGCCCCCAGATTTGAACCAAACCATGAAACTCAAGGCGCCATAGCTTCTCCTTGTAATTACATTGTACACTAGGGGTGTAAACTTACCCGATGGGTGTAATATTAAATGTATAAGATATAAATTTTTATTTTTAATTAAAAACATATGTGGTGTTTGTTGATTGAGCGGTAAAGATGTTTTTCAAATCTAAAACGTAAGTTCAAATTTTATGTACTTTATTTTATAATTTTTTCTTGTTCTTTTTTGATATAAAAAAATCCACTTAGGAGAATGAAAGAATAAATTTCAAAAGATTAGAGTATTAATATAATATATAGATAATTATGACCTAGCATAGATAGATAGATGGATAGATATTATTTATTATTTGAATCTATTTACTCTCAAACATTAAGGGCATCTACAATGGGATAGCTAAAATTGTTTGTTAAAGTTTGTTATATATGACAAAAAGTGATAAAAGTGGGGCTCAAAAATGTTTAGTAAAATGTGTTAAGAGTTTGTTAATTTTAGAGAGTGTGTGGTGGTGCAATGGATTTGTTAAAGGGTGTGTTAAGATGTGTGTTAAATATATATATATATATATATATATATATATGTGTGTGTATAATAAATAAAATAAATAAATAATTTGGTTTAATCAAAAATTTCAAGCCCAAAATTAAATTTCAAGTAAAAAAAAAAAAAATCCCAATATGTATAAAAAAAAAAAAAAAAAATCCGTTGACCGGTCAACCGACTGGTCAACCCGTAACACAAAAAAACACTTCCCTGCGCTAGCTAAAAGGCTAGCCGCAGTTAACAAGCAATTTAGCAATTGACGCTAACAAAACCCACTAACACACTACTTAACACTTCCATTGTGGCATCCAAATGTTACTGTAGCTACCTAAAATTTGGCCATTGACACTAACAACACTGCTAACGCGTCCATTGTGGATGCTCTAACATAACTATCAATTGTACAAACAATATTAATATAATATATATTTTTGTTATATATATGTTTTTTCAAACATCATGTATAATTAATATATTTAAAAATAATAAATATAAATGTATTTATGTAATTGTATATGTATTTTAAAATTTAATTAAATATATTTTAATTCTTATATTAATATTAAATTTTATTTTTAATATATTTATAAAATAATTATAACGTCACAGTTTAATTCCGATTCGACTCAATAGTTGAATCAATAATCTGCCTATTTAATGTCTTTTTCAATTTACTTATCGATCCAATTTTTAAAACATGATCTATCTGACCCGTCCACTCGATGCCTATTTTTATACGTTGATGTTATTTTATTGTTTACAAATCATAGATTTACAGTTAAAAAGGCATAAAAATCTCATAAAAGTTTAGGCAATTTGGTGCTCAATCACAGGCGTAATCCATCCTCGGCAGGAGAGAAGAGGCGGATTTGAACCCCTAGGCTTTGTCGTGTTTTGTCGGCGGATGCAGTTTCACTTTATAGTTCCACATCTAAATTTTATTTTTACTTCTATAATTTCAATTTAAAAAATCTTGATTAGTTCAATTTTAAATTGATCCTTTTATTTAAATTGAACATTAAAATTTTAGGATAATTACAAAAAAAAAATAAATAAAAACTTCCTATAATTTGAGCACTATAATTAAATAAATCCTGAATTTTCAATTTTATCAATTTAGACTCCAATATTTTTATTTTTATTTTTAATTTAAATTATTTGTTTATTTTTGTTAAGTAAAACTTGTAGAAAAATAATATTTTAGTCACAAATTAAATATAAGTATACATAAAATATCTAAAATATCATTTTTCATTTAGTTTAATGACTAAAATACCACTTTTTAGTTAATTTTACTTAGCAAAAATAAACAAATGATTACATTGAAAATAAATAAAAAAATTTAGATTTTAAATTAGTAAAATTAAAAACTCAAGATTTAATTTATTATAAGGGTCAACTCTAGGATTTTATTTTTTGTAATTTTTCCTAAATTTTTTTATTTTTGAACATGTATGAGTCTCATGCGTATAAGTAGAAAAGTTGATAAAAATTTAGATAAAAATATTAAATTGAAACTAAACTTAAAATTTAAGATTAATTTTGTTCAAATTAAAACAATAAAGACCAAAGTAAAAATAATGTCAATTTATAGCAGGGAAAAATATAATTTACCTAAATTTAAAATTATTTTTTTTTGGGGGGGGTGTTGGGTGGGGGAGTGTGTTAATGGTGGTGGTGCTGTCATTAAAAAAAATAAAATTAAAAAAAAAAACAAAATCTCAAAATATATGTGGCCATGTTAAATTTGACATATTTTTTCAAGAAATTATAATTTAGTGCAAATTTAGAAGGAAAAAAAATTAGACATCGGTAGAAAACTTGATAAATACTAATAATTAAAATTTAAAATTTTTTCATGTATCGATAAATATTTTTTCAAAAAATGTTGAATGTAATTCCCTCTTCTTTTTATCTGTTTAATGTACGGGACTCATAAAAAGTGAGATTTTTTTTTTTTTTTCCCAAACATATGAAAATTAGTTTGAAAATTTGTTTTAGTAAAGTAAAATTATAAATTTGAGATATTTATTGGTGTTTATTTTTAAAAATATCAAATATGAACATATGAAGCTACAAAGCTGTGAATTTTTTTTTGGCATAATCCAAGTTAGAGATGCTCTAAGAGACTAAAATCTCGTTGTGAGTGTGACATTTGAAATATTAAACCATCTCAAAATAGGCTTTATTTAGTACCCATCTATATGAGACGAAAATTGGTGAAGCTAGTTGATAAAAATTATGTTTATAATTTGCAAGGAAAAAAAAATATTTATGTAAAATAAAAATAATAATTATTAAAAAATTAAAAAAATTTACTTTCTAATTATTAATTTTTGATTGTGGTGGTGTTGAACTTCACTATTATATTGGATAACATCACATATATATATTAATTAACAACCCATTAAGCCAAATTCATTTATAGATGAATTTAATTTATTTTTATTTTTTCGATCTAAAAAAAATAGTGTGAGTAATTTGGAAAATAAATGAGTCTGTGTCCAAGTTAACATCCCCTTAAACAAGGGCTTTATGCTGAGAAAGACTTTGACCAAGAGAGGCTGCAAACAAAAAGCCCCACAGTTTTCACTCTTTGGCCCTTTGGCCATCAGAAGGGACCAAAGGACAGGTCCCGTGGCCTAGTGGGGGCTGCCTTCTACTATTAATTTCTTTAATCTTTTAGAACAGAACCTTCTCCTTAAAATAAATAAAAAGAAAAAAAAATATTAAAAAAATAGTACACTCTAATTTGAAAATTTTGGTACAAAATATGCCAGTTTTATCTAAATTAAACAACCAATTATTGTTCAAATTGTGGAATCAAATGATAATATCTTTACATTTCTTAATTTCGACGTTTGGAGTCTCTAGTTATTTTAAATTTAAAAAATCATCATAAATAAAACTAATAATTAAAATAGCCATTTACATAATTAACTTATTACTCAGGCTTGTCTCAAAATACCTTGAAAATAAAATGAGATTTTTTTTTTTCCTCACAATTTTTAATCTTCTTGTTACATTTTTATGTAAGATTTTTTTTTTTTAGTTTTTTATATTAAAAAATACTAATTAAATCTTAATATTCAATTTTTGCTACCATATCTTTTTTATTTGATAATAGAAAATTACGAGAGAAAAAAAAAAAAAACATAATTTGTACAATAGGTTTTGAACCTTATAACAAATCAAATCTTGAGTTTTTAACATGTTTTTATACAAATTTAGATTCATGGAAAAAAAAAACCTCTTGGGTTTGACCCATTATAACAAATTAAATTTTGAATTTTTTGTTTTGTCAGTTTAAACTCCTAATCTTTTGTTTGTTTTCACCATTTGCTTAATTTTGTTAAGTAAAATCGATAGAAAAAAGAAGAAGATATTTTAGTTATTAAACTTAACGAAAAAGAGTCTTTTAGAGAATCTATATATACCTACATTAATTTTAATGGCTAAAACACTCTTTTTTTTGCCTATTTTATTTGAAAAAAATAGATGAATAGTTTAGATTGAAAATAAATATAAAATTAAGGTTTAAATTGATTAAATTAAAACTCACAATTTGTTTTGTTACAAGGGTTATTAAACCTTGATTTTTTTTATTTTTTTTAATTTCCCCATGAATCTAATATTTTAATTGGGATTTTTATTGATAAATCTCATTTAGAAATTTGTACAACAATTGGTGTTTGTTTGTTTGTTTTTTTTTAATTTTTAAACTTTAAACTCTAAAAAAAAATCTAAATTTACACTACCCTACTACTCGTTTATCAGATTATGAAAGCTTTCATTTTTTTTTTTCTTTTTCATTGGAAAAAAAAATAATATTATTGATGCAATCAGAAGAGAATGAAAGATATCATTTTGACAAGGAAAATAAGTCCTACCAAATTGCTAGCTAAACCACCATACAATACTTGAAAGAAAAATGCCTCAGACCCCCAGTGGGGGTCACTGAGGTCCTGTGCCTAGCCCTCCCATTGGTCCAAAAAAATAAACTGTTTTTTTATTTTTATTTTTTTTGAATTTCAGCCAACCCCAGTGCGCCACGTCACTGAGGGTTGACCCCACTGGGGGTCTGAAGCAAAACCGTACTTGAAAAGCCTCAAGTCAAACAAAATGGACTCATTCAAATTTATGGAGATATCTAAGTCCCATCATCAATTTCCTTGTCTATACAAACCAAAAAATAAAAACTAATTAAAAATTGGCTTACATTACTAGTATTGTTTCAAGAATTGACAAGATAAAATAAATAAATAAAATAAATGCATTAGCATCACATCATATAAGCTTCTCTCTCGCTCCAATAATACCTTAGTTCTTGGTTTTAACTTTTTAATTTTGGTATGAAAAATGGACTGCTATTAAGGGTGTGTCGGAGCCAGACAATAGAAAGTTTTTTGATTAGGACATGGGCTTGGAGTTGGACCCTTCCCACAACATAATCCTTTTTTTATTTTATTTTCTTTTCTTCGTGGTTTTAATATTTGACTGCATATAAATTCAAAATTCCTGAAGAGGAATATGAAAAATGCACGTTTGGTATGAAGAGGAATATGAAAAATACATGTTTGGTAGGATGAAATTGATTGAAATAAAATGTCTATTCTAATTTTGTATTCTCTTTTCCTTTTTTGGTATGCTTTATGTAAGTGAAAATAGTTATTCAATTGGAATGATTATTCTAACAAAATATAGGAATGCCTAATCCTTCCTCTAATCTAAGGAATAATCATTTCATTTGATCATAAAATTATCATAAAAATTTATTATTATTTTTTTTGTTGGCACTTAAAAAAAAAATATTAGTTAATTATTATCACCATTTCATTCTCCTACCGCCACTGCCACTGTCACCGCCACCCTATTACCACCACAACCACCACTACCACCACCATAATGGTAGCCGCCACAACCACCACACCACCATACTACCACTACCACTACCGTTGGCCTCCGCCACCCCCACTACTACTATTGCAACCACAACACCACCTAACCACCACCACTAAGGTCACAACAATGTACTACCACCATCTATCATTGCTATCACCACCACCGATGTCGCCACCTTTATTACGACTCACACCATCACTTTCAGAACTATTAATATTATCGTTATCTATATAAAATTTCAATTTATTTGTTACTAACTTGTTAAAAAAAATAATAAATAATAAAATTTACTCCATTCACTACAACATATAAAAGTTTTAGAGATCAAATTGTTTTGTCTCTAAAAGAGAAAATTTTATTACAAAAGACATTTAAGGACCCATTTCTATTGTCGTAAGGATAATCGCTAAAAAATCATCGCGAAAGTTAAAAATAAGGCTTTTAGCGACAAAATTTTGAAAATATCACTAATAAATACACTTTTAGGGACAAAATAATTTGGTTTCAAAATAGTTTATTTTTTGAGACAAAAAATTTGGTCCCAGAAAGATAATAATTCATCACTAATATCCAATTTTCATTACTAAAAATATAATAATGAAACTTTTCGCAACAAAAATATTTGATCTCTAAAAATAAATTTGTCCCTAAATTTTGGTCACTAAAAACTTAAGTTTTTGTAGTGATTCCATGAGTTTAATTGGCATAACTAAACATAAGAATGAGAATTATCATCTTATTCCTATATCATTCCCATATTAATAACAAAACAATGTAATGGGAATAGACACTCCATTCTATTCAACATTGTATTTCATTTTTACTCTCATTCTATTCACACTTCATTTTATTCTATTGCATCAAACATGTTTTAAAATTTTACTCTCAATTTATTGCCACTTCATTTTATTCCATTGTACCAAACATGTTCTAAAGAATTGACGGACCGCAAAAATTGAGAAGCATATGATTTGATTCGTTGCAAAGCGATTTTATATATAATTTTGACCAAGCCATGATGAAAGTCTCAAAAGAGATTGAGTTGGGCCATGACTTCTGTGCTGGATGAACCATTTTAGCCCAATAATAATCAAAAGCTCAATCAAGATACTGAAATCTGCTTATTGTGTTCCTTTTTACCCAAAACAATTCAGCATGTATCTAATAATAAATAACTAGGGAAAATTATTTAGAAGTCCTATTAGGGAGACTTGTACTACATTTGGTCTCACAAAAAAACTTATGTTCCCATAAGTCCTGTGGGAAGTTTCTTGACATATTTACCCTCAATATTAGTTGTTAATATCATAAATAATAATAAAACCATATATAGGGAAATTGATATAAACGTAACGTAACGTGACACCTACATAAACGTAACGTGACACATCAAACAAATCATAATTCACCATTAGTCTCAGAAAAATTTGACAGTTTGCAGCAAAATTGTCATGCCATAAAAATTTTCCACTATCATTTCATTAACCAATAAACTTCATGTAATTATCTCGGCCGCACAAATGGGTATTAGTCGGTCATAGGAGATTGAGGCGAAAACAAAATTTTATGCAATATAGCTTACGAATGGAAAAAAAGGACAAGTGTGACGTAATGGTAAAGTTACTGAAAAATGAGTGAGATCACTATCATCGAACACTCCATTAAATCAAGGCTTCAACAGCATTGCAATCGGAAACAATACTAATCAAGTTTATGGACAAGCTCTCTGCAGAGGGGATGTCACTCCTGAAGTGTGTCGGGATTGCATAAAGAATGCAAGCCAGGAGATCGAATTGGTCGATTGAATCGTTTGAGGAGCCGAGCCCTAGCGTTGTGTGCCCTTCCATTAATTAATTTAAAATTATAATTTTTATGAATTTATTTAGATTTCACATATATTATTGATAATTTTTTAAATTTTACAATTAATAATACAAAATAAAAATATATTAAGATTATATATCTATTTCAAAACAAACGGATTAAAAAAATAGAAACTTATTAAGTTTGCGAAACGTAACGTGACACGTTATGTTACGTTTATGTAAGTGTCACATTACGTTTATATAGGTGTCACGTTACGTTACGTTTATGTAGGTGTCACGTTACGTTTATATTGGTGTCACGTTACGTTACGTATATATAGGCGTCACGTTACGTTACGTTTATGTAAGTGTCATGTCACGTTAGGATCTTGTGGAATACATTCTTATGAAAATAGGACTTGAGACTCTATAAGAAATTACACAGGACTTAGCCTAGCATAAAGTTCTGAAAAAGGACTTATAAATAAGTCTCTCAAATAACTATCATGTATTTTATTTTAATTTTTTTGCATATTTCTTTCTACAATTGGTATATAATGTATAGTTTACTATGATGCTGATGCCACCTTTTGACAGAAGAATTACGGATTAATTATGATTAAACTAAATTAACCACAGTCAAAACACTTGAGCACAAATATAAAAAGTAGATAAAGCACCCAAATCAAGTCTGCGCTCGCGCATGCATTAATATATTATACATGTAAAACTTAGATGTGATATTAATGTATCTTTAAGATTTCGGTTGGATAGATGTGGATTTAAAACACATGAATTTGATATTAATTATTCAAAAAAAAAAAACCTTAAATTTATATTTAATAGTTTATCTATAAATTTCAAGATTGAATTAAATAATTTTTTCATAATTTATTTGATATAATTATGCTAAGGATTCACTTTTAGTTAAAAGGAGCTTACTAAATTACCGCTCTTCAATTTCAATATTCAATATTATTGGGTTAAAGAGATACAAGGCATGTCCACCTCCCATTTATTACTATTTATTAGCCAGTATGTGATGTCACGCTTACACTCACTATATTTTGTTTCCATTGACACACACATACTAGTGACAAAGAACTGCACCATGAAATTTTGTAAAACTTTGGTGATTCAACCCATTGATCGTGGTTAGTTGATGCTACAACAATTAGATACAAATCATATTTTTTAAAATTTAAACAAATAAATAAATAAAAATTTAATGTGATCAAACCAACTTAGAAAGCAATCTTTGAGGTGAAAATTGAATTGTTGCAATACTGTATAATGAAAGTATGATTCTATGATGCATATACTACATTAGGTGGAGCTGGCTATTAGCACTCTCGGTTAATCTAAGGAGTTCATCAAGCAAATCTGCACCGAGGTCCTCAAACCCCACCACATCTTCTTGATTTGTAATTTCTTCTTGTTTTTCCTACTTCATCTTGAAAGCTTCTTTATCATCTTGTGTGCCTCTTTCAACACTTCAACTAGGGAGGAACCTGAGCCACATCTATAGCCACAACCACCGTTGTAGTTGCAATTCACGTCGAGAAGTGATTTTTGGACTCTCTCCATTGGAAAGTTGAGGTGAGCCATCGGGCCTCTTATTGCCAATGCATCATAGGCCAAAGTAGCCTCCTCTGTAGTACTAAATGTTCTGAGCCAAACCCTAATCCCATATCTTGTTGAATCACGTATCTTCGCTGTATACTTTTCCCACAGCCGTGAAGAAAACCATGATTCAATCCATTTCCTTTACTAAACTTTCAATCTTGATTACAATGATACAACATCTCTTCTATATATATACAACACTTCATATACTTCAGTACATTCTAGATGATTATGCTATATATCTATTTTATATACGTGCTCTAATCAGTTGGTTATAACAGCCTTCTAACTGCTTTGATGAGCTGGATATGGGTTAAGCATATGCTGAGACTTGAGCTGTGGTTGATGTTTGAGCTGCAGCTTTAGCATCAGAATCAGTATCCTCAACATCACCCTTCAAGCTGATGGGCTGATTGATGACCATGAGCTTGTTTTTGAGATACTGAAATCTGGAGATAGCCAAAGGCTTGGTGAATAGATCAGCTAGTTGGTCAATAGTAGGAATGTATATGAGGGTAAGGTGTTTGGCAAGCACTTTATCACGCACAAAGTGACAATCGATTTCAATATGTTTAGAACGAGAGTGAAACATAGGATTTGAGGCCAAGGCTATTGCGGAAAGATTGTCACAACAAAGGATAGGAGTAGTAGGAGAAGAGATACCAAGCTCAGTAAGTAACATAGAAATCCAACTTAACTTTGCAACTGTATGAACTCAAGCTCGATATTCAGCCTCTGTAGAGGATCGTGAGGCAGTGGCTAGTTTCTTGGTTGACCAAGACACTAGGTTTGAGCCCAAAAAAATGCAATACCCAAAAGTCGATTTTCGATCATAAATGTCTCCAGCCTAATTAGCATCTGCGAAACCATGAACATCAGAGATACTAGGAGTAAATGTCAAACCATGTGTGAGAGTACCCTGCACAAATCTGAGAAGCCTTTTTACTGCAACAAAATTCCCAACGATAAAAGCATGCATATGTTGGCATGCTTGATTAATAGCTAGGGTAGATCAGGTCGAGTGATGGTAAGATATTGTAAGGCACCAACAATGCTTCGGTAGAGATTAAGATTATCAAATGGAAGGGAAGCATTAAGAGGAATCCTAGGTTTAATAGAAATAGGTGAAGAACATGGTTTACAATTAGACAACCCAATTTTAAGAAGAATTTCTATAGCATATTTTTGCTGAGACAAAAAATACCCTGATACTGTAGACTGAATTGAAATACCCAGAAAATATGAAATATTCCCCAACTCGTTCATTGAAAATGCACTATGCATTTGAGTAATAAGAGCTTGAATGTGTAAAGAATTACTCGCAATTAGCAAGATATCATCAATATAGATAAGGAGATAAGTCACTTAGGTAGCTGTTCTGTGAATGAACAAGGAAGAGTCACACTTGCTATTCTTGAAACCTTGAGAGAGTAAGAAAGTGAAAAAAGTAGAATACCAAGCACTGGGAGCTTATTTCAAGCCATATAAAGCTTTTTGAAGTTTACAAACATGAGTAGGTGAAGAAGAATCAAGAAAAGTAGGAGGTTGAAGCATGAACACCTATTCTTCAAGAAGACCATGAAGAAATGCATTAAAAGTGTCCAATTGTTTGAGAGGCCAAGCATGATGAAGAGCAAGATAGAGCAAAATCTTGATTGTAGGCTGTTTGGCCACAAGACTAAATGTATCTTGAAAATCTACACCCTCTTGTTGTAGGTAACCTTTAGCCACTAACCGAGCTTTTTATGCCTAGTAATTGTTCCATCAGAATTCTTTTTAACCTTAAAAACCCACTTACATCCAATGGCATTCTTAGTAGGTGGCAGAGGAACTAAAGTCCAAGTGTGTTCCTTCTGAAGAGCACTGAATTCTTCTAACATAACTTTATGCCAGATAGGGGACAATAGAGCTTCTTTATAAGAAGGAGGTCTTGTGTCTGAGTAAAGAGTAGGAGAAAAGGAGACATTAGCTAGACATTGTAAAGAAGTGACAGATTTGGACCTAGTGATCATGGGATGCATATTAGAAGAAATTGGTGGAGGTGGTGGCAAAGGTAAGTGAATAACAATAGACCGAATAGGGACAATAGAACCTGGAGAAGAATGAGTAACAAGAGGTGAAGGAGAGGAACCTGAAGTAATTGAAGAGTTAGAATGGTGATTAAGAAAAGAAGGAGAAGAATTCTAATCTGAAGTAGTTGGAGCAAGAGGAGATAAGGATGGTGCTGAAGGAGATGAAGAATAAAGAGACTGATTAGGAGCTGCAGAGGACCAAAAGAAGGATTGAATGACATATATGGTAGAAAAAAGTTTGAAAAGAAGATTGGGCAAAAGAAAAAATACTTTCATTGAATACTACATGTTGTAGACACCCCATTTTTGACCGACCTTAAGACTCAGACGTCACCGATTGAGCGCTCGGTGGTGTTGCATATCGTGCTCGTTCAGAAGTCTCGGAGGCGCGGCCGTGAGCCCTGCCTCCGGACTCCCGAACCCTCTTCTGTGCCTTGCCTCGGTTTGCGAACCGGACTCAGTTTTCTCTGTTTTCTTTCCTGAGGGGAGGGAGAGGTCCCGTAGACCATCTCTCAGTGGCCGTGGGCTACATTTCGTGGCCGTAGGCCATTTTGCCCGTTTCGGAGCCCGGTTCCCGGTTTTCGGAGCCGTCAGGCCGTGTGCCTCGGTTCGGGACCACCCAACCATCTCCGATTCCTCCGGTTTTTGGCATGCATCTCATTTACTCCCTTTCGAGGGACACTGGGGTCTTAGATACCCACTTCGTGGCCGAATGCCACTTTCGGTGCTTAACGGCCTATTTTCGGGATCCCAAACTGCGCGTTTTGGCCCCCGAGCATTCGTTTTGCATCGATTTTTGTTCATTTTTGGCAGGTACCTCTGTTTTATCACCAGGAAGATCACTGGAGGGTGGGAGGCCAGCAATTGTCTCAGCAACCAGTTATGCTCCTCCGGCGCCCCCTGGCGCCCGTTTTTCTCACTTCCGGGCTAATGTTGAACACCCTAGGGCCATTTTCTTCGAGCCAAAACCACATATTTGTGTTGTACACACATGGGAGGATCCTTAAAACACATGGCCGGCCAGTAACTCTAATTGACCCTTTTGAACCCGTTCTAAAAGTGGCTTGTTGTCTCTCTTGTTTCAGAGTTGCCAATTTCTAACCATAGGGTCTTGTTGTACATACATGGGAGGACACCAATCTTTGGTGGCCGGCCAGAAATTCTCATTGACCCTTTTGACCCCTAGCCGGCCGGCCATAGGGGGTGGCCGGCCGGCCACCTGCAGCAAAAGCACATGGCCGGCCTGTTTCCTCAGTGTGAGTCCATTCCAGCTGTGTCTTGGTTTTCCCCCAAAAATATCTCTATCCGGGGAAACCTTTTGGAGGGAAATAAGAGCTCATTTCCCTCCATTTTGAAGAGGACTCTTCTCTCCCTCTCTTGTCTATATTGCTGTCCTCCCAACTCAAGAAAGAGGGTTACAAGAATTGGTTTGAGGATATCTCTACATACCACTCCATTTCCTTCAAGTTTTGGTCCATTTCCTCATCATCTTCAAGCTCTACCCTCATCACTCCATTCCAGCAGCAAAGGAAGGGATTCCAGCAGCTTAGAGTCATCAAATCTGGTCCAAGAAGCAACAAAAGTATTGGTCTTCAAGGGTAAGTAGACTTTCCCCCTTTTGTAGCCCATTTTTGCACCAACTTCTTAGCCTATTTCTTATTGTTTTGGGCTCCGACCTTAACTGAAACTAGGTCTATTTTGAGCTATTCTTCATGTTTGTTCAAGGGCTCAACCCTGTTTGAGCCCTCTATGGCACACTTGTTTCAATATCCTCTTGTATGACAATATTTTGCATGAAATTTATAGCCAATGAGTGATCTGTTTTCGAGCATAATTTAAACTGTAAGTGGGCCTATTTTGAGCCCATCTTCAACATTGAAGAAGGGATCAACCCTGTTTGGGCCCCCTATCTTGCACTTGCTTCACAATTCCTCCAATTTACCGTAAATTTGCATGATTTGTTTGGCCTATATGTAAATTGTTTTGGAGCATGTCATGAACTGTGAGTAAGCTTATTTTGTGTCCCTCTACAACATTCTATAAGGGATCAACCTTTTTGGGGGTCTCCATGTTATACTTGTCATTATACCCCTCTTTGACCCCCATTTTTGCATGCTTTTTCAAGCTTATCTAGCTTCTGTTTTCGGCCATCATCAGAACTGGAAAGAGTCATATTTTTATCTTCTTGACATATTTAATTAAGGGTATTTTCTGGTTTGATGAATGTTTGGGGTACCTCATGTTATAGCCTTATGTATCCTAGTTCTTGCATGACATTTTTAGCATGTTTTCATACTGAGTTGGGGGATGTCATCTACTGTAAATGTTCATATTTTTAGTCCCTCATCAGTGTTGTAGAAGGGTATTTTTCCATTTGGGCATCGCATGTATCACTTGCTTCAATACCCCTCTTGCGGGGCCATTTTTGCATACTTGCCTAATCCTATGTGTGCTTGCTGTTTAACCCTTTTTATGACTGAAAAATGCTTGTCTTGGGGCTGTCTTGCTACTGTATTTTCATTCCATGTCTATATTGTGCATGTTTGGTATAGCTATAGGCCATTTCGGGTGCCTAAATTCATGTTTCGGGGCCATTTCATGCATCGGGTGTACTTTCGCCTCATTTCGGGGCTGTTTTCCCCCACATTTCAGTGCCAAAATTCATTTGCATGTTTGCATATCATCTCCATGCCATTTCATGCCTTAGGGCCATCGCCTCAGTTTGCGCGCCCGTGTGCACGCATTTCGAGGCACTTCATTTTCATCCATCGGCCTCCCGTGTGAGTATGGTTGAGGCTCTCTCATGTTGGTGTAAGTCCATATTGCATCGCATATCTCATTTTAGTCTCATTTTATATCATATTTCATGCCATTTCATGCCTTAGGGCCATCGCCTCGGTTTGCGCGCCCGTGTGCACGCATTTCGAGGCATCTCATTTTCATTTCTCGGCCTCTTATGTGAGTGTGGCTGAGGCTCACTCATGTTAGTGTAAGTCCAATTGCATTGCGTATGCCATTTCATCCATAGCATTGTGTATGCCCGGTTGTGTATTACCTCGTATAGCGTGTATGCCATTCCATAACATTGTGTATGTTAGGGTTGCATATTAGCTACATTTCATGCATATCATGCATATTGCATCGTGTTCGGGATAGGAGTTAGCCCGAGCACGGGAAACGAGGCACGTTTCGCACTCCGAACGACGGAACGGGTCTCAATTCCCAAGTCACCGACGCTCCGGATTATCCATGATGGAGTTAGGTTTTTTTTTTGTCGTAGCATTCATGCGCATTTATCCTATATTGAGTTGTGCAATTCGATTCCTCGGCCATCATGCATCGAGATGCGTGATTGGTGGCACGAGGATCGAGGCATGCATATATCTGTGAAATACATTGCTATGCCCCTTTCCTGCTCTCTGTTGCAGCAAAATGAAGAATCAGCAGTCTTCCGAGGCTTGGCATGCATTTCGAGGAACATTGCAAACAGAGGCTAATTGGGACATCCCAGTGGATTTCCGAAAAGGCAGCCCAGCATACATCATTCAGCGGAAGTGAGGCAGCCCCTGGCTTGCATGCAAGTTTACAGTTTTTCTTAGTTAATTTGTTAATTAATTAGGAATTTGTATATTATTCGGACTGTATTATTCTTTCATTTCGGACTGTATTATTTATTCGGACCCTCTGTGCGAGGGCATAATTGTAATAAGTGTGGGTGAGTGTGATGTATGTCTTCCAGCCCCCACTTCTTTCTCCCTTTTATTTAACTGCTTATGATGGTTAGATATAGGGCATATTTCAATTAGCATACAGTATGACAGCATGTTTGCATCATTCATCTGTTCTGCACGCACCGGGCTCGGCGCATCATACAAACTGCATTTGTATTTCAATTCCAAATTGAATACGTGTTAGTTGTAGCATTCCATATGCGATGTTTAGAATAGCCGAGCCTGCTATAGTTGCATTATTGCATGCGTTGCATTAGGCATTTCTGTATAATTAGAATCATGCATGATTTCTAATCGGTTTTCTGTTTTGGCTTGGAGTACTCGGTGAGTTTTATGCTTTAGCACCCTTGCATGCGTGTGAGTGTTGCCATGAATAGCATGCTTACCATGAGGCTATATGCTTATGTGATATAACTGCCTTGAATGCCTGTGGGTGGAGGCTGAGTTACTTGGATTGGACAATTCATCAAATGTTTGTTTTAAGCCCACTAGATAGTGGCGAAATCATGTTTTCTAAGCCCACCTGAGGGTGGCAAATCCACGTCTTAGCCTACCTGCGGGTAGCACCATCAAACCATTTTCAAACAAACAAACATGAAGTGTTTTGTTCCAATTCAGGCGACTCAGTCTATACTTGTTTGCTGCGAGCATCACATAGTAACCTAGGCTAATAACCGGAATAAGAACACACAATGTTTTCAAAAACAGATATCATGGTTAGTAGAGGCCGGTCTTTGACCGGACGAGCGGGGGTGCTCACGAAGTGACCTTCCCCAATCGTACCCAAGTTCCCGAGCCGAGGCAACTTTGGTGATGACGGACACGTGGCCTTTGGCACCGAGTCAGGGTTTCCTAAATTTCCCATTAAAAAAACATTTAGGTGGCGACTCTGTATCTGGCAAAGCAGTCCATGTTTGGCACTTCTTTCAAAAAAATCTGTTTTCAAAATGATTTGCCAGATTTGGACTCTTTGGTTCAAGGTTAAGAACCGTGACATATGAGTCCTTCGAACTGTGGTGACCCAATATCGAACTAGAACCGGGGGGGGGGGGGGGGGGACTCGCACTCCCTTTCGCCCGGGATGCGTTCGGGGACGTCTACACATGTCTAGACAAATAAATCTGACCTGTGAGAGGGTCAAGACATCTATAACGCTTGATAAAATGATGGTACCCTAAAAATACACATGAAATAGCTTTAGGCTAAAATTTTTTAGAATTGTAAGGTTTTAGCCAAGGGAAACATTGGCATGCAAAGGTTTTAAAGAAGGAGTAATCAGGTGGTGAGTGAAATAGAATTTCAAATGGTGACTTATGCTCAAGTTTAGTTGATGGCAGTCTATTAATAAGAAAAGTAGCAACAGCTATGGAATCACATTGAGCTAAATCAGCTCGACAAGAAGCTTAGAGTTGAACAAAATATCAACTAAATTTGTTGAGCTAAATCAGCTCGAAAAGAAGCTTGGGGTTGAACAAATCATCAACTCAACTTGCTGAGCTAAATCAGCTTGGCAAGAAGCTTGGAGTTAAACAAATCATTAACTCAACTTGCTGAGCTAAATCAGTTCAGCAAGAAACTTTGAGTTGAACAAAACATTAACTAAATTTCTCGAGCAAAAATCAGTTCGACAAGATGCTTAAAGTTGAACAAAACATCAACTCAACCGGCCGAGCAAAATCAGCTCGACAAGAAGCTCGGAGTTGAATAAATCATCAACTCAACATGCCAAGAAGCTTGGAGTTGAATAAATCATTAACTCAACTTGCCGAACTAAGTGAGCTTGGCAAGAATCTTTGAGGTAAACAAAACATTAACTCACTTTGCACTTTTTAGCCTGGCCAGCAACGCCTCATATTCAGCCTCGTTATTTGATGCTGGGAATCCAAGTGTGATTGAATGTTCTATGATCAGACCATTTGGCGAGATCAAAACTACGCCTAGTCCGGTACCATGCCTATTTGAAGTGCCATCGACGAAAAGTTTCCAAATTTCTCTGACGAACAGCTTTCAACATTATGAAGGATATTAAGATTTTTGAAGAGCCAAGTGTTCTCTATGTTTATTGCTCGGCTTAAGTGTCTATAGGGCCATATCTTTGCTCGATGCCTTAGTTATTTCTACTTTATGCACACCATTGTTGACTGCAACTTGCATGACCTCTTCTCCCTCCTGGCAATGCGTTGTTGGGTCCAACAGGTTGTCCTGTTATTTCCAAACTTGCCAGCGTATTCCTAGGTCTTGGTTAATCTTCAATTGGTAAGTTAACGGTTTGACGCACAATTTCTGCGACGCCATCCCCGCTTTATTCAGCTGGTAGGTTAGGATCGACTGGAGAGAGCATAAGCCTTGTAATTTCCACAATGTCCACTTAGTTCGGTTGACTTGGTGGGATATGTTGGAAGGATAGTAGGCTTTGCAATTTTTGCGGTGCCCAATTCCTTTTCTCTAGTTGTGTCTATAAGATCCACTTGGCAAACTAGGTGAGTCCCTAGTGAGAACTTTGTGACGAAGTTGGCCAATACTTAGGCATTGATGGTGGTTCTAGGTTGAAACTTGATGTTGAACTGCTCCAATCTGACCAGAGAAGTCTGCTCACTCAAACAAGGCCTTTAATGGGAATTTGGTCAACACTATAATCATGTGAGCGTGAAAATAGTACACCAACTTCTTGGAGGCAATCATTAGTGCTAAGGCAAGATTTTCCAATGGCAAGTATCTTGACTCTCCTGGAAGCAATGTTTTGCTCACATAGAAGATTATAAGGTGTTGTATGCCTTTTTCCCTAACGAGCACCGCACTAATGGCGTGCTAAGAGATGGCCAGATAGGGGAGAAGTTCTTCACCGAGCATTGGTGTTACGAGAAGTGGAGGGGATGATAGGTATGTCTTCAGGTCTGCCAATGCTCGATCGCATTCCTTATGCCACGAGAACTTCAATTTCAGAGCTTGAACAAAAGGATGGCAACGATTTGATGACCGGCTTATGAATCTATTAAACACGGCTGCCATTCCAGGAAGATGTTGCACGTCTTTCGCTGAGTTTGGCCGCTTCAACTCTTGCATGGCCTTGATTTGGAAGGGATTCCCCTCAATTCATTGGTTAGTCACCAAGAAGCCCAAAAACTTTCGTAATCCCACACTTAAGGTGCATTTAGACACATTGAGACGTAACTTGTGCCGCTTAAGGATCGTGAACATCTCAGCTAGATCGTTCAGTTGATCGGCTTCATTCTTGCTCTTGATCACCATGTCGTTAATGTATGCGTCCATAGTCTGGCCAAGTAGAGGGGCGAACATCTTAGTAATCATTCTCTGGAAGGTGGCCCCAACATTCTTTAGCCCAAAGGGCATGACTTTGTAGTAGAACAACCCTTGTGGGGTCATGAAAGAAGTAATTTCCCGGTTTGGCCCATATATGGCGATCTAGTGGTAGCAGGGGTAGGCATCTAGGAAACTGAGCCTATTGTGCCCAGCTATAAGATCCACCAGTTGGTTAATTCGAGGCAATGGGAAGCTATCTTTGGGGCAAGCTTTGTTGACCATCTTGGAGTCAATGCAGACTCGCTATTTTCTATTCTTCTTGGGCAGAACTACCGTGTTAGAAATCCATTGAGGGTAATGCACCTCTTGGATTGCCTCTACTTCCAACAAGTTGTTAATTTCTTCTGCCACCACCTCGGTTTGATGAAGTGTTAATCGTTATGTTCTTTATATGGCTGACTGAATGTCTAGGAAGACATCGAGTTGGTGTCAAATGAAGTTTGGATCGACACCGGGCATATCGTAAGGTGTCCATACAAACACTTCAATGTTCACCACCAAAAAGTCTACAATCTCTAATCGCTCGTGGGTGAATAGGGATGACTCGAGCAAAAAGAACTTGGTCAGATCATTTTCATCGATTCTCACTTCTACCAAGTCTTCAATGGCCTTGTCTTAAGCTTTCTTGCCGACATCGTCTAGGACGTTCTGATCCTCGGGTCCTTCAATTATTTTTCATGAAGCCTTTGGCTGTTTGGCTTCCATTCACAACCACAAAACATTGCTTGGCCATCACTTGATCACCTCATATATCTTCTATCATCCCGGTCGCAGTAGGGAACCTTATTACTTTGTGGTAAGTTGATGCCACTGTTTGGATGGCGTAAAGTCATCCTCTGCCCAAGATTAGGTTATAAGTTGAGGGTACCTTCAATACCCAAAACTCCACTTGCTTGACAACAAACCTTGCTTTGACTGGTAGGATGATCTTCTCGACCGGCCATTCTAGTTGTGAGTTGAAGCCAACTAGTGGTGAGGTTACTGGAGCCAAGTCTTTATCTTCCACCTTGAGCTGCTTGAAAGCATCATAGTACATTATCTCGACCGAGCTACCTTGGTCGATCAAAATACGTTTGATGTCAAAGTCTTTGATGCACAGCGTGACAACCAGCGCATCATTATGTGGGGTTTGGATTTGCTCCAAGTCTTTTCATGAGAAAGTGAGGATATCTTTCACCACAGTCTTCCCCTTCTTCACAGGGGGCTGGACGGATAAAGCCTCCTTCATATGTTCTGCTTTCTTAATCATCCTTACGAGCTCGCATACCTGTATCGGCTTGACGATCTCATAGATTATATTGATGACACCTTTGGGAGGGGCATCTGTAGACACCCCATTTTTGACGGCCCTTACGACTTAGACGTCCTCGTATGCACACCCGATGATGAGTCTGTTTGCTCACCAAGTGCTTGAAGTCCTTAGCAGAATGCCACAACTTTGAGCCTTTCAAACCCTACACCCCTTTTGTCTCATTTTTAGACCATGCCTTGGTCTTTCCAGCCTGCAACCTTTGGTGCTAGCCATCCCTAGAGGCTGCCGGCCACCAGTGATGGCCGGCCGACCACCAGTGTATTTTGCAGATATTTTATGCTAGTTGTGCTAGCTGTTTGCACAGATGCATGCATCTTCACCCACGTGTAGGGCTGGATCTTCTTAAGGAAATTTCATGTTTTCTATATATAGGGACCCCCTCTCTCTTGTAGCAAGGTTAGAAAATTTTGAACTCAAAAAATTTTCTTCTCTCTCTATAATTCTCTCTCTCTACAAATTCTCTATACTTTTGACTACAATTCCTTAACCTTTGCCTGTACACCCTCAACCAAATCTCACCATCTTTGAGTTGAGCTACTTTTGAGCTTGGTTTAAGCTTTAGAGGGTGTTGTTTGCTTGGTTTTGTTGCTTGGAGTTGCTCTTCTCTCAAAGGTATAAGACTTTGCTTGTAACTTTGTTTTATTTTCTTCTATTCCTACTATTTTTCCATTGTTTTGGGCTGTCAAAACTTTGTGTTTTTTGGGCTGAAGCTTGGGTTTAAGGCCATTAAAGGTTAAGGGGTTGATAGCCCTTCTTGGTACCTTGATTTGGAGGCTTTTGCCGTTGTGTTTCCCACCATTTCTCTATCTTTTTCCAAGCTTTTAACACTAATTTTCAGAGCTTTTTCAGTGGCCAAAATCATGTTTTGAAGTCCAAATTTGGAGGAGTTAGCCTCCACTCCTTGTGTCTTGCTTACTAGCCTAGGTTGTGCCATGTTTTAGTATGTTAATCTAGACTTTTTTAGCTCAATTCCAGCATGTTCTAGGACTTGTTTTAGACTGTTTTTCCTCTATTTTGGGCTCGTTATTGCATTTGAGCTTTATTGTGCATGCTTCAAGTGTTAGTGTCCTCACAAGTTTGGTGTTTTAGGCCTTTAGACACCACTTGCTTGAGTTGATTGCATTGTTTTAGTGTTTTTCTCATTTAATTTCAGCAAGCATAATCTCTGCAACCTCCCTCATTTCTTCACTCTTTGTTTGCTTTGAGGGTTGTTCCAACCTTGGGATTGTTTAAGCCTGAGATTGAGGTCCATGCTTAATGGTTTCATCCTCTTTTGGAGATTCATTACCAATGGCATGACACCTCTCTCTTGCCTTAAACTACCCCTTGTTTGACACTTCCTTCCCTTTTAGAGGACCCAACTCACCAATGGACTTAATTGGTTAAAGAATGGTTGGTAAGTTAAAATCAGTAACTAAAAATTTGGAATTAAAAGTAAGAAAGGTAATAACTTGGTTGTGTTCAATCTGACGTTAATTGAACACATGCAAGCTTGAACCATTTCATACTTGCTAGTGATGAAATGATTCAAAGTCTCCAAGGTCAACTTCTTTCCTTGATCACTCATAAAAGAGAGGAGGCTTATGTCTTGTTTGGCATTTATTGAACTTGCACACTTTGTTTCACAAGCCATCATGCAATGAAATTGTATCCATTGATGGTTTTGTGAAACCAAAGCTTGCTACTCCTTTGATTTGTTCATGAAAAGGAGGGGTAGGTGTAGACGTCCCCGAACGTCCCGAGAGGGAATCCCGTTTTGTTCATTGGGCTCACTACAGTTCAGGACTCAATGTCACGGTCCTGTATCTAATCTCGCAGAGTGCAATGCATGACTGATGAATCATCAAAGAGTCCAAATCCGGCAAATCGTTTTTGTAAACAGATTTTTTTGAAAGAAGTGTCAAACATGGACTGCTTTGCCAGATACAGAGTCGCCACCTAAATATTTTATTTCGGGAGAATTTAGGAAACCCTGACTCGTTGCCTAAGGCCACGTGTCCGTAATCACCAAAGTTGCCTCGGCTCGGGAACTTGGGTACGATTGGGGAAGGTCACTTCGTGAGCACCCCCATCGCCCGATCAAAGATCGGCCTCTACTAACCATGATATCGAGTTTTGAAAACATTATGTGCTCTTATTCCGGTTATTAGCCTAGATTTACTACGTGATGCACACAACATACAAATATAGACCGGATCGCCTGAATTGGAACAAAACATCTCATGTTTGTTTTTGAAAGCGGTTTGCTACTCGTAAGTAGGCTAAAATGTGGATTTTCCACCCTCAGGTGGGCTTAGAAAACATGATTTTGCCACTCTCAAGTGGGCTTAAAACTCACAGTCGATGAATTGTTCCAATCCAAATAACCCAACCTTCACCCACAGGCATTCAGGCAGTTATATCATATAAACACATAGCCTCATGGTAAGCATGCTATCATGGCAGTCACTCACACACATGCAAGGATGCTAAAGCATAAGCACTTACCGAGTACTCCAAGCCAAAACAGAAGCTATGTTAGAAATCCATGCATAATCCTAACTATGCTGAAATGCCTAATGCAACACAGGCAGGAATGCAACTAAGATAGGCTCGGCTATTCTAAGATGGCATATGATGATGCTACAGCTAATACGTATTCAACTTGAAATTGAAATACAATGCAGTTAGTATGATGCGTCGAGCCCGGTACATGCAAGACAGATAAATGGATGCAAACATGCGAGCATAAGTATGCTAATTGAAACATGCCTTAAACTAACCATCATAAGCTAGTGAATAAAAGGGAGAAAGACGTGGGGTTGGAAGACATACATCACACACACGCATACTTATTACACAATTGCCCTCGCTCGGAGGGTCCGAATAAATAATACAGTCCGAATAAATAATTAACTACTCTAGCTAATTAAATATTACAAAATCCTAATTAATTAACAAATTAACTAGGAAAGCGAATAAACTAGCATGCAAGCTATAAAATGGACTGCCTCAGCTCTTGTTCCGAATGATGAAAGATGCATGCGTGCTCGGGTCGCTTTGTCGGGAAATTCCTTGCGATGACCCGATTTGCCTTTGTTTGCAATTGATCCCGAAATATTGTACAAAGCTCTAGAAGGCTGCTGGTTTCTGGTTTGCTGCAACAGAGAGCAAGAAAGGGGCATAGCAAAGTATTTTCAACATATGTATGTATGACTACTCTCCCCGTCATTGCACAAGCTCTAGGGAGTGTAGATCTCAATCCTCGTGCCACCAATCACGCATCTCGATGCATGATGGCCAAGAAGTCGAATTGCACGACTCGATGTGAAATGAATGCACATATAAGCAAGTAAAGCCAACAACTCTATCATGAACAGTCAAAAGTGTCGGCGACTGAGAATCGAGGCACGTTTCGCCACTTGGAGTACGAAACGTCCCTCATTTTCCATGTTCGGACTAAACCTTACTCGAAACACAAAGCAATGAGATGGCATACACAATGCGACTAACATGCAACCTAGTATACACAATGCTATGGGCTAAAATGGCATACACAATGCACGTGACATAACATGGCATACACAATGTGTGATACCTCTGTTCCGTATTATGCTAATTGGTCCTTAATTTGTATATGATTATGTGTTTGTTATGGTTTTGTATGCCATTATGTGAAAATACGTGGTTTTGAATTTCTATCTGTTCACCGTAGGAATATTTGTTTGATTTTACCGCTTCGGAAATTAAATTGGAGGCCTTATCGGCCACAGAACCCGAAATTGATTACACCATTGTGATTGGCATAATTTTTAGAGCCTACGGTGAAATTTAATTCAAAAACTGATTCAGGCCAGATTAAATTGATTTAATTAATGAATTAGTGCCATATTATTTATTATTATTAAACTTGATTAGTGGGCTTATACATAAGGGCCATTACACTTCAATTCCTCCCATTTTTAACACTTTGGCTGATTTTGAACTCAAGAATAGAGAGAGAGAGGGTCGGCCTTAGAGAGAGAAGGGGAAGAGTTGTGTGGTTTTGGCTCAAGGCTTGGGAATCTTGAAGATTAAGTCCAAGAATTGACTAGGGTTTGGAAGATTAAACTCCTAGGTGAGTAAATTCATGAGATTGAACTTGTAATTTCATGAATTAAAGATTAATTGGTGATCAAGAACAAGAGTTGTGCTACAATTGATGAATTTGAAGCTAATGTGCACATGCATGTGTAGGATCACCATGATTTTGCATAATCAAGCATGTATTAAGTTGAATATGGAAATGTGAGTGTTGAATCATACATGCAAGTATGTTTTTGTTGAGCTCCATGAGAATGAACACCATTTGCATTATTTGGAATGGAAATGAAGTCAAGATTAGCATGCATGTTTGAATAATTAAAGATAGGAGCTTTGAATGCATGAATGTGTATGATAGAATTGAGCTTGGACTAAATTGAGCCATGCATGTATTTGATTTATGAAATTGGGCTCCATGAAGATGTGTTTTGGTGTTTATACCATGTTAGTACAAGTATATGTGAAATTGAAGCCATTAAAGGCAAGAAATGATGGTTTGAATGTTGAAGGGAGCTCAAGAACTCAATCTGGAAAACCCAGAAATTTTATGTCCGCTCGAGCGGGGAACCTGCCGCTCGAGCGTGATTTTCGTGCTCCCAGCATTTTTGCAGACTTGGATGTCCGCTCGAGCGGGTAATTTCACGCTCGAGCGGGGAACCTTTTAGACAGGACTTCCGCTCGAGCTCCCTATTTCACACTCGAGCGTATTTTTTATGCAACCAGCACTTTTGCAGGCCTTAAGGGTCCGCTCGAGCGGGGAAGTCCACGCTCGAGCAGGGACCCTGTTTTGTTGAAATTTTGTTTATGCATTCTGTGTTCTGTTTTTCGTTCCCTTTCACTTCCAAGCACTCTTAGGCATGCATTGAGCATTGTAATTGAATTAAAGAGATAAGAATGAAGCCTAAAGAGGAATATGTGAACTAAAGAACGGATTGAATTAATTGTGACCCATATGTGTTATGTGATATGTAGGGTCAAACTCCAGGGCAAATCCACAAGCCGATCACTGTGAGTAATATCTGACATATGTTATTGTCCAATTGCTACTTCTATGTAAGTTTTGTAAAGTTCATTAATTTGAATGGTGGACACAGTTTGATATGAAAGGCCTATGAGCCAGTTTGATATAAAAGGCCTATGAGCCAGTTTGATATGAAAGGCCTATGAGCCAGTTTGATATGAAAGGCCTATGAGCCAGTTTGAAAGGCTTAGATGCCAGTTTGAAAGGCTTAAATGCCAGTTTCATATAACAAGTTTGAAACGCTTAAATGCCAGTTTGAAATGAAAGTTTGAAAGGTCGAAAGACCAGTTTGACACGAAAGTGTATATGGGCCGAAGGCCGTTTGACACGAAAGTGTATATAGGCCGAAGGCCGATTGATAAAATGTGGACCGGAGGCCGATTGATAAAATGTGGGCCGAAGGCCGATTGATAAAATGTGGGCCGGAGGCCGTTTGATATAAATGTGGGCCGAAGGCCGATTGACATAGACGATTGGGCCAAAGGCCGATGGACATGAATGAATTGGGCCCGAGGCCGTATGATATGTTTGGAACCTCAGTTACTTAACTTACATATGTCTATGTATGTATGTATTAGTTAGAAATGCAAATTGGGCCCAAGGCCATTTGATGTATACTGTTCCAATGTATATTCTTTATTTGATATTATTCACTGGGCTTTCGCTCACGCTCATTTATGTGTTTGTAGGTGAGCCAAGAGAGGTCCAGACCCAGCCTCAGGGAAGTCAGTTTGGAACGACTAAGGTTTTGAGGAGTCAGCCCTTGCGTCTCACGCACGAGACACGTCTTCGCCCTTTTGTTATGTATTTATATTTTGTCAGGTTGGCGAAGTCTTTGAATGTGTTTGTATGTAGTTTTGTTTGGCTGACTTAGATTTGAGTGATCCTGTTTGTACAGAATTTTATGTTATTGCATTTTCTGATGTGAGTTATTAACATATGTATGTAATGATGTGCATATAAGCACGGCTCTATGGACAAAGTTTCAAATTGCTTCCGTTTGGCCCCCATGAACTCTGTTAAAATACGTTTGGTTTGGTTTGAGGCCGTAGGTAATCTCATGATTACTGGTCGGTTATGTCCTTAATCCACGGAGGCGGGTTCGGGTCATGATAGAGTGGTATCAGAGCACGAGTTAATAACTCACACACTTGTCCAAAAGAGCAATAAGCGTCTAGAAAAGATCTAGGATGCATTCATGTGATAAATATGAATCTGAAGACATCAAGAATATGCTTAAGTGTTTCGATATGAACAGTTATGTACTATAAATCTGTGAATTTCCATTTGAATATATATGCTCTTTGGTATATGCATACTTTTGAATCTTTTGTATAAAGTATAATGCAAGTTTAATCAGATAGTGAGTAATAACTCTGTGAAGTCATGTTTAACTTTAATTATTTTCTAATGATATGAAATGACAAGTTCCCTGAAATGCTATGTTTTGTATGAAAGAAAGATTGGCCAAATTTTCCTTGAACATAACTGTGGTGTCCTTAGCAGAAGCCCTTACGGGAATTGCCGGATGCTATCAGCAACACCCCTATCCCATACCCGTACTGGTTTGACGCTTCGTCAAAGTACATCGTCCAAGTCTCTTCTTCGACATGCAGAATAGCCTCATCTAGGAACAGATATTCTACTGCTTCATCCCCTTCAACTGGGTGGTCGGTTAGGAACTCCACTACCGCTCTCCCTTTTACTGACATGCGCGTCATGTACTTCAGATCAAATTCAGAAAGCAGAAGCAACCAACGGGCTAGCCTACCCGTAAGTGCCGGTTTCTCGAAGAGATATTTGATGGGATCTAATCTCGAAACCAGTATTATAGAGTGAGCTAACAAGTAGTGCCTCAACTTCCTGATAGCCCATACCAAGGCCAGACAAGCCTTCTCCAGCGGAGTGTAGCCGGTCTCGTAATCCAGCATTTTCTTGCTCAGGTAGTAGATAGCCTTCTCCACTTTGTCCTCAGACTCCTATGCAAGCATGCAGCCTATTGTCGTTTCGGTCACTGATAGGTACAGAATCAACGGTTTCCCTGGCTCAGGCGGTGACAACAAAGGTGGGTTCTGTAGATATTGCTTGATCTGTTCGAAAGCAACTTCGCATCGGTCGTCCAATTGGAACTTCTTTTCTTTCTTCAGGAGACGTAACAGTGGTTCGCAAGTCAAGGTTAATTTTGCAATAAATCGTCTTATGAATTGCACTTTACCCAGAAAGCCTCGCACCTCCTTTTCAGTCCTCAGTGGTGGCATTTCTAAGATGGCCTTGATTTTGGAAGGATCGACCTCGATACCCCTTTGTGTGATCAAGAACCCCAGCATTTTCCCTGCTGTAACACCAAATGTACATTTCTGAGGATTTAGCCGCAACCGATACTCTCTGATCCGTTGGAAGAATTTCTGCAAGGCAGTGTAGTGGCCCTCTCTTTCTTTGAACTTGACAATCATGTCGTCCATGTACACCTCAACCTCTTTATGGATCATATCGTGCAAAATCGTGGTCGTAGCCCGTTGATACGTAGCCCTAGCGTTTTTCAACCCAAATGGCATCACTCTATAACAATAGGTTCCCCACAGGGTGGTGAAAGCAGTCTTCTCCCTATCTTCGGGTGCCATTAAAATTTGATTGTAGCTTGAAAACCCATCCATGAACGAGAGCAGCACATGCCCAGCAGTGAAGTCCACTAATTCGTCGATATGCAGCAAAGGAAAGTCGTCCTTCAGACTGGCTTTGTTCAAATCCCTGAAGTCCACACATACCCAAATTCTGCCGTCCTTCTTTGGCACCAGAACTATATTGGCCAACCAAGTAGGGAATTCAGATACCAACAGGAACCCTGCATCAATCTGCTTGGTGACCTCTTCTTTGATTTTCAGAGCCTAGTCCGGGGGGATCCTTCGGAGCTTCTGCTTAACAGGTCGGGCCTCTGGGTCAAGAGGGATCCGGTGCTGTACAATCTCAGGATCGATTCCAGGCATGTCCTCGTAGGACCACGTGAAAACATCTTTGAAATCTTTTAATAAAGCGACTAAGCGCT
Organism: Camellia japonica; assembly: GCA_030407325.1. Lineage (NCBI taxonomy): Eukaryota > Viridiplantae > Streptophyta > Magnoliopsida > Ericales > Theaceae > Camellia > Camellia japonica. The sequence goes on from JAPPVO010000002.1 coordinate 94,570,742, forward strand.
CGCATTCCTCCGAAGACAACATGGACCCGATCTGGACCAATCGCGGGTCTTTCTCAGTACCAACATTAATTGTGGTGATTTCATCAACCAAAGGTTTTACAAACCTCTCCTGCTCTTGATCAATCAAACGTTGTAAAACCGGAGGAATTTCTTCCTCGTCATTTTCATCAAAATTTTGAAAGTCTTGATTAATGCAATAAATTAAAGGCACAGAAAAGTACTTGAAAGCCACCGCTGTACCATTCTCATTAATAATATCCAGTCCACCTGATTCTTCTATTACAACAGACTTAAAGGAAAAAGAAAAAGACGACCTGGACAAGACAGTGGCATCCTGGTTATCACCCCAGGAATACCAGACTCAGACTCAGAAGAGTTGGAATCTAATTCCGACTCCACAGACTCAGTGGAATCAGATTCCGGCTCATTACCTGACCTGGAACTGCTCGATAAAAAGCCCTCCTCGTATTGCCAGACGACGGAAGGTGCGATGGATGCATCGAGAATGCCTGAAGATGGGCCCACAGCCGCTTCATCCCCGATCATGGAAACTGTTGAGTTATCCCCCAAGCACTCTGGTACGATCTGAGGATCTGAGAGGAGACAAGCCAGTGCTACCCCCATCTCAATTTCTATGCTTAGAGAATCCTCCTCTTTACACTGCTCAGCCTCAGCTGGTGGGTCTGTTTGCTCTTCGGCAACTTCATCCCGAACAACTGAAGATCAAAAAAGATTTCGAAGCCGGGCAAGCGTTGCTGCTCTAAATTCATCTAGGGCTCCGGAAAGCCGCAAAACGGGAAGTCTTCCTCCTCCCAGGCAAAGCGTCCGTTCAGGATCCCCTGGATAGGTCGGTGCACCAACTCGTAGTGCTTCTCGGCTAGCTTTACATTGGCTTTTCCGGCCATCTCCCTTCCTTTTCTCGCCCAATCCTTTTTGGTAGGCAGATAACCTAATCCAAAGGTATGTGGGTTATCCGGCACTTCGGCCGATGCTGCAACGCCCTTCCAGCCACTTCGCCCTAATCCCATCACGGGCATGTGTTGAAGTTTGTTCATAAGGTAGACAGACTGTGCACTGACGTATAGCCCCTCATCAACAGCTAGCATATTCTGTACAACCCGGAACTCAACTAGGGTGAATCCTGACAAAAATACATCTTCCGCGCCATGCGCAATCTCCAGGACTGGTGTAGAAACCTCTGATGGCGGATGTATCGAAGAATTCCCAAAAACGATTGCTACCCCCTTCCTGTGGGGGTACTTCAGCATTTGATGTAAGGTGGAAGAGACGGCTTTCACTTGGTGTAGCCACGGCCGCCCAAGGAGTAGATTGAAGGTTGCGGGAACATCCAAGACATGAAACTCAATGTTCTGTTGCGCCGGACCACCCTGAGTCTTAATCCGTACGGTCCCCATCACCTCTCGGCTGGTATTATCATAAGCCCGTATCACCTGGGCTGTAGGCACAAAATGTGCGGGTTTCAACCCGATAACATATGCCGTTCTCGATAGACACACATTGATAGTAGATCCTGTGTCAACAAGGACCACTGGTATCCATTTCTCTCTACACTCAACAGAGATATAGAGCGGTTTGCTATGATCTGAGCCCTCAGGCAGCAGTTGCTTGTCAGTGAAGGTCAAGGTCGGGGAAGCTCCTCCCGGGAAAACCAGCCCTACCAACTGCTCAGGAGTTATATCGATTGAAAGTTTTGCCTTGTCCATGGCAGAAAGGACAGCTTGTCTGTGAACTCTTGAGGCCATTAGCAGTCCCCAGATGAAGATTTCTGCTTGGATTTTCTTAAGCTGCTTCAGTACAGCCTCCTCCTCCAACAGTTTTTCTTTCTGCCTCTCTGCTTCTTTGTCTTTTCCGGACACCTCCAGCTAGTCCAAGTGTGGGGGCTTGAAATACCGCCTGCTCCTGGTCATATGGTCAACCTCCTCAACATACCAGGTCTCATCTGGTTGGTTCTACCCCCAATCCACGTTAGTGCGGGCAAGACGTAAGTCATCGTCTTCCTACCACATCCCGTCGGCAACCGACAGACAGCTGTCCGGCTTCGTTGTCACTGTTTCTGTGCTCACAGTATATTTCATCCTCGCAGGGGCTTTGGCCTTCCTAGCCCTCTCAAGATCCTCGATCTTTTCTTGCTCAAGTCGCTTCAATGCAGCCTCTTGTTCGACATCTGCTGTACATAAACTGCCTAAATCCCGAGCCAAATTCTTCGCACCGGTGCTCTCCGGCGATTTCTCCTGATTCTCGGCCATTCCGGGCACTGCTGATATTCTAGCTTCTGATTGCCCTTGTTCTGGCCGAGGACCTGTAACAACATCTGGCTGGTCACTGAGCCACCTTGTATTTTCTGCCGATCCATCCAAGTCGAACCAGTTGATGTTCACATCCCCTGAGTCCTGCTCGTTGAAGAACTGCAGATTGGCAATATCCTCTTCCAGCTCTGCTAGATCATCTAACCCCTGACTTGGTCCATCTTCCCGAACCACACTGATCTCTGCCCCAGCTGGCAACTCTACCCTCGGCTTAACCTAATCTTTTGATGTGATATAACCACTCGGGCTGTACGCAAAGCTCCCAGACCCCTCAGGCTCTGAATCGACATTCCCATCTACCTCCAAAGTCAACCCAATTCTATCTTCGATAGTCACCACCACCGGTTCAGGTTGGGTTTGGGAGGTGCTCAACATGCACAAGTCTGTGTTGTCCGGGATGAACACCTCAGGCTTGGGTAGGTGGGAGGGTGTGAAGTATATACTTAGGTCATATGGAATGGCCGTGGTTTGGATCAGGTTGATGTGTTTGGGTGGTGGAGCTTGGTTATGTGGTAGAAGTGGGTTGGTGGTGACATTCAGCTTCTCTGGAGGTGCGATCACCTTATTGTCAATGAGATCCTGGATCTCATGACACAGTCTGTAGCACTGGTCGGTGTCATGACCATGCTGTTGGTGAAAGACACAGTATTTGGTCGGGTTATGGGAAGTAGGAAGTTTGTCTGGTAATGGCCGTGGCTCTAGGGGCTTCAAATGAGATCCTAGAGCCTGGATCACCTTATTGTCAATGAGATCTTGGATCTCATGACACAATTTGTAGCACTGGTCGGTGTCGTGACCATGCTGTTGGTGAAAGGCACAGTATTTGGTCGGGTTATGGGAAGTAGGATGTTTGTCTGGTAATGGCCGCGGCTCTAGGGGCTTCAAATGCCCTTTTCTAATTAAAACCCCCAGAGCTTTGGACAGAGGCATGTACAATGAAGTAAAGGTCCTTTGGCCTCGAGGTGGATATCTGGCTGTTTGTGGCTGTTTTTGGTGTGGTGGTGGTGACCATGCCCATATCGGAAGTTCTGGCAGCTGCAGCATTACTCGTGTCTGCATTCGAACTACGGGTAAATGCCCTCTTGGGCTGCTCTCTCTCATGGTCAATCAGACCCTGCTTCATGGCGTCCTCAATCTGTACCCCAATCTCGTGTAAATCAGCAAAGGTAGGGAGGGGTAAGACGATCATCTTTTGCATCAGTTTGGGTTGGAGGTTGTGTACAACCATCCGTATCTGATCCTTCTCGACCAGCCTGGTGGTCATCATAGAAGCTTTGGCCCTCCAACGGGTTACAAAGTCAGAGAAGCCCTATTTCGGCTCCTGTCTAGTTGTCTCGAGATCACGAGTTGTGATCTCGATCTGTGTGTTGTATGAGTACTGGGCAATGAAGGCCTCGGCCATTTCTTCTCAATTTCTCTTGATAGAATCTTCCAACTTCGCATACCAGATGCCCCGACACCCGACAAGGTCCGACCGAAGAGGGAAAGCTTTTGCAGTCTGGAGAGGCCCATTGGCCTTAGGATATTTGAGAACAACCGTAGGTGTACCATGGGATCCCCAGAACTGTCAAAACGATCTATATGCGGCATCTTGAACCGGTCCGGCAAAGTCACCGCTTAATCGGTGTATCCAACGTCTATGTTCAGAATGGAATTAACGCCTTGAGCTTTTTTGAACAGTTTTTCTAACTTGCTCACTTTCAGCGCTGTTGGATCCACCTCAAATTCAAACGGTGTATCCACTGGATTAGCCAGTGCTTTGGACAGCTGAGGTAGGATTGGCAGTGGAACTAGCCCCGTTGGGATGTCTGTATTTTCCTGGACGTTTGCAGTATCCCCGAGTGTTGGAACTCTAGGTGGGGGCGGGGGTGGATGCGAAGCAGATGCTCCGGCTTGTTGTGGTTGCTGCTGTTGCTGAAGTCTGGCAATCAGCTATGTTTGTTGAGCCACAACATCTGCCTGACGCGCGGCAAACTCTGCCTAGCGGGTAGCATCCCATTGCACGGCTTGCATAGTCTCTTGGAGCTGACACATCATGTCCTCCATACTGGCCATAAGGTGCTGATCCAACTGAACAACAGGTATATCTCTCTCTACGGTAGAAACGGAAACCTCAGCCCGACTACACACTGGTGGAGTGGATAAAGACCGTTGATCTGGTAATCGCTATACTGATGGACTACGCCTAACTGACCTCCTTCTAGTAACCGGGGGTAATGAAAAGAACACTGCTTGTCCGTCAACTAGATCCTCGGATCAATGAAGCCTTCTACCTCTAACCCAGAGTGCTTTGGGGGAAACTACCTCTTTGGAAGCAATGATGCTATATACCTTGCAAAAAGATAAATAAAGTAGAATAAGGAAACAAACAACCAGAAAAACGGACAGCATTTCGGCTTAAAATAAACACAACACACAGTTGACATTTGTAAGCTGAACACACTGTTCTCAACACTGATCGTTGTCCCCAAATCACTGCCTCAAATCTGATACCCTCAGGTAAAACTGATTCCCTCGAATACTGATGCCCGCAGGCCTAATACTGATGGCAGCAGGCCTGTAGAGACACACTCTAAAAGCACATAGCAAGCAAGTGAGAGACAAAACACCCCTATGGAGGGGTAGGGTTTCCCTGTCCTATCTTGTCAGGAGCTAGGGTTTCACTATGCACACAGCGGTTTCAAACAACCTACAATCGAGTAAGCAACTTGTCCTAGTTTGGAATGGTCACTATGGCTTCCGATATGCAACTAGGTCGAATGGTAAAAAAGGGTGCCTCGGTGAAAACTGAGGTTTGTGTTCCCATCGTGGCAGAGCCCGTAACCGGTCAGCCTTATAGCACACAACCTCTGGCAAACCGTTCAGGAATAGTAGACGAAAAACACGGTGTCCTAGGTGCACCAATGCAAATGCAATGCAAAGAAACACATAAGTGTGAACAAAACAACATATCATGATGTTCGAGTCAAGTTCTCTAAGTCCCCAGCAGAGTCGCTAGAAACTGTAGACTGCCCGAACTCCGCTCCGCGCACGAGGGCGCGAATTGTAGTTCTAGCTATTACAGTTCAGACTCCTGTCACGGTTCTGAATCTAATCTCACAAAGTGCAATGTAAGACTGATAAATCACCAAAGAGTCCAAATCCAGCAAATCGTTTTGGAAAATTGATTTTAATCAAAAAACGCCAAACATAGACTGTTTTGCCAGATTTCAGAGTCGCCATCTAAATATTCTGTTTTGGAAAATTTAGGAAACCCTGACTCGTACCAAAGGCCCGTCATCACCAAAGTTGCCTCGGCTCAGGAACTTGGGTACGAGGGGGGAAGGTCAGGGAATGAGCACCCCCGCTCGCCCGATCAAAGGATCGGCCTCTACTAACATGATATGTTGTTTTTGAAAACACATGCGTTCTTATTCCGGTTTATTAGCTAACCTTACTATGTGATGCGCACAGCATACAAGTATAGACTCAATCACGCGGATTGGAACAAAATAACTCATGTTTGTTTTTAAAAGTGGTTTGAAAGTGCTACTCGCAAGTAGGCTAAAGCGCGGATTTGCCACCCTCAAGTGGGCTTAGGAAAAACATGATTTTGCCACTTCAAGTGGGCTTAAAACTCACAATCATCGAGTTGTTCCAATTCAAGCAATGAAGCCTTCATCCACAGGCATTCATGCAGTTAATCACTTAAGCAGTTAGCCTCATGGCAAGCATGCTAAACATGGCAGTCACTTACACGCATGCAAGGATGCTAAAGCATAAACACTCACAGTGTACTCCAAGCCAAAACAGAAGCTAGTTAGTAATCAATGCATGATCCTAGCTATGTCAACAATGCCTAATGCAACACATTCAAAAATGCAACTAAAATGGCTTAGCTATCTAGTATGGCATATGAATGCAACACTTGATAACATGCTGTTTAAACACGTATTCAAGTAAAGTGTATTGAAATACAATGTGGTTTGAATGATGCGCCGAGCCCGGTGCATGCAGTACGAATGAATGATGCATGCATGCAAGCATAAGTATGCTAATTGAAATATGCCCTAATCTAACCATTGAAAGCGGGTAAATAAAAGGGAGAAAGAAATGAGGGTTGGAAGAAATGCACACACGTACGCACACTTATTACAGCAATGTGCCCTCTCGAAGGAAGGTCCGAATAAATAATACATGCTAGCTACGCTAAGCTAAGCTACTAATCTAATAATCTAATTAGACTAATTATTACACAACACAAATTGAATAACTAGCTACAGCTAATTATTACAATACTTCAACTAATTAATCAAATTAACTAATCATGGTAACTAACTAAGCATGTGAGGTATGTGAACCAGGCTGCCACAGCTCTGCCTTGAACAGTGAAGGATGCATGCTCGATCGCCTCGTTTGGAAATCCATTGCTATGCCCAGAATTGTCTCTGTTTGCATTTGATCTCAGAACACTGCACAAACCTCCAGAATGCTTCTGCTCCAACATGGGGACCTCGTGGTGGGCTGCCGACCAGAAAAGGGTGGTGTAAACCACCTGTAGACCAGAAAAATTGGTTGTAGACCAGAAAAACTGGTCGACCGATCACCTTTACTAGTCTGCCGACCAGAAAATTTGCCAAACTCCAGTTTTGCTGCAACAGAGAACAAGAAGGGGCATAGCAGTGTGTTTGCAAGATATGTGTGCACAACCACCCTCCCTATCATTTCTCATGCTCAAGGGAGTGCCGTACTCGACTCTCGGGCCACCAACAGAGCATCGCAATGCATGATGGCTGAGAAGCCAAGACTGCACGAGTTAATGTCGATGAATGCACAAATAACACATAAGGGCCTCCACCTCTATCATGCTTGATCAAGAGGGTCGGCGATCGAGAAATAATGCGCGTTTCATCACTTCAAGTATGAAATGCTCCTCGTTTCTCGTGTTTGGATCAACATCTGATCCAAACACAATGCAATGCAACAACATTCTAAACACAATGCAATGCAACAACATGCAAACAACATGCTAATGTGGCATGCACAAGGTTCTAACGTATGAACAACGCATGTATGGCATGTTTGGAGGCTAGAGCATCAAAGCAAGTAAAGAGCATCATACAAGAGGCATGCAATAGAATGCTCAATGGACTTAAACCAACTATGGACAGAGCTCCACCATGCCAAAACAAAGGCCAAAACATGCTGAAAAGGGAGTCCAAAAGCTTATACAAGCATGCATACACATTGGCTCACAAACAAGGCATGAAGACACAACTCTCAAACACATTGAAGGAGTGGAAAGTGTGAAAGTGTGGCAATGAAATATGCTCTAAAACCATGTAAGAAATGATGCCAAATCATGCACATATCACAAATGAGGCATGCTAGGAGGCTCTAAGCTTAAGGCTAGCAAAGGCACTTACACCATAGCCATATCAAGCCAGCCCTAAAGGACTAAGATGACCCAAAACAGTCCCAAGGCAGGTCAAAACAATGCCAAAACATGCATGGAATAGAGCTAACACATGCTAGAATGGGAGGCATAAAACATGACACTTGCAAGGCCAATGAGTGGGATTACACTACACCTACCAAAACCAAGCATGAGGTGACTTCACCAACAAAAATCAGAGTTGTAACATGGTAAAATAACACCAAAAACATGCTGAGATGGTAGCCCAAAGGCTTAGGCAAGCATGCATACATATTGGCTCATAAGTGAAGCATAAAGCATAATCCTCCAAAAGCATTGAAAGAGTGAAGCATGGGAGAGTATGACTATACTACACACACTAAAATCATGTTAGAAATGAGGCCAAAGCATGGAAAGACCTCAAGTAATGCATGCTAGAGACTTGACACTCAAAGCTAGTGAGCAAGATTGCACTATGGCTATACAAAGCAAGGCATGCATGACCAAAACAACTTAAAACAGAGCTTAAGCATGGAAAAACATGAGTAAAAGCTTGCTGGAGTGGAGCCAAAATCATGCTAAAATGATGGTCCAAAGCATGATGCATGTTAAGGCTATAGAGAGAATTGCACTACAAGGGTATGAAGCATGCAAGAGGCAATCAAACCGACCCAAAACAGAGCTAAGGCATGCTAAAATAACAGCAAAAACATGCTGAGATAGGACCAAATTAGGCTAGCATGATGGATCAAAGCATTGAGCATACAAGGCTAAATGGCAAGATTACACTACAAGTGTAAAAAGCATGCATGAGGTAACCAAATCAAGCCAAAACAGAGTTATGCCATGCTCAAATAGACCCAAAAATAGGCTGAGAACAAGCCAACACTTACTAGAAAAACAAGCTCAAACATGAGGCCAACAAGGCAAGCAACCAAGACACAAGGAGAGGGGATGATCCCCTCCTATTTAGGGCCTCAAAACACACTTTCCACCACTGAAATTCCTCTGGAATTCAGCGGTGAAGAGGCCAAACAAAGGTGATCTCAAAGGCCTAAAGTGATGGCACAAAACAAGGCCAAATAAGGCACAAAAGGGGGTAGACCACCCCCAATACCAAAGAGGCCTCAAACAAACACTTTAAGGACTTAAAAACAAGAGTTTTTTCAGTTGAAAGTTAAGCCAAAAGAAGCATGCAAAGGTGGCCTAAACTAATACAAAAACAAGCCTAAAAGGGGGTATATGCTTACCCTTGAAGAACCACAGCAAGAACAGCCACCTCTAAGGCAAAAACCAAGCTTTTGAGCTTCAAACAAACCTCCCAGAATCTCAGCTCAAGTGTGAAGGGGTTTCACTAGGTGTTTGTGTGCAAAAGTGTGAAGAAATGACCCTTTTGAGCACAAACCAACACAAATATAGAGAGAGAGGGAGAAAACAAGAAAGAGATATATGTTTTTCTCTAAGTAAATTTTCTGAACCTGGAAAAGGGAGAGAGAGCCTCCCTCTTATAGAAATCCAAGCCTCAAGCTTGTTGAACAAGCTAGAGACTTGAAGCAATCCCTTCATACATGTGTATTGAGGATGCCTTCTGTGCCCAACAGTTGGCACAGCTGGCAAGGAAAATATCTGCAGAAAATGTAGGATGGCCGCCAACCAGTTAAAGAGGTCAGTCGACCACCTCCTCTAGTCGACCAACCAGAAAAAGTGGTCTACAGGGACCAAAACTGGTTGACAAGGGGGAGCGAGGGTCTGCACAGAGAGTAGAAGGTGGTGGCAGGCTGCCGACCACCTTTGGTGGTCCATAGACCACCCACTCTAGCTGGCCGACCACCAAAAGTGGTCTACTGGGACAAAAAGTGGTCTACAGGGGGAAAAACTGGTCTACACCCATGTTCCACCCTCCAGACATAGGATAACAAGGTTTGGTTAAAAAACAAACCAAAAAGGAAGCAAGACAAGAGTTCGCAAGGCGAGGCACTCAGCCGGAAGCCCTGAAAACTAGTCTACGGGTACAAAAGGTGGCCTACGAGAGGGAAAGGTAGTCTACGGCTACAAAAAGTGGCCTACAAGCCTTTGTTTCCCTCTAGGCAAAGGCAATAAGGCACGGTCCAAAAACCAGGCCAAGAGTAGAAAGTTAAGAGGTCCCGAGACAAGGCGCTCAGCCGAAGGCTCCAGAAACTCAAAACGAGCACAAACATGCGCAATCACCGAGTGCACAGACGATGACGTCTGAGTCTTAAGGTCGATAAAAAATGAGGTGTCTACACAATGCAGTTTTAATGATTCGCCGAGCCTCGGTGCATGCAAGACAAATGAATGAATGCAAACATGCGAGCATAAGATATGCTAATTGAAAATGTCCCTAAACTAACCATTGAAAGCGGTTAAATAAAAGGGAGAAAGACGTGGGGTTAGAAGACATGTACACACGCACGCACACTTATTACAACATTGTGCCCTCACGAAAGAGGGTCCAAATGAATAAGCTAAGCTGCACTAAGCTAAGCTAATTATTACAAAATGAAACTAATTAACTATTCTAGTTAACTAATTATTACAACACAATTGAATAACTAGCTATCCTAAGCTAGTTAAAATATTACAAAACAAATTAAGCTAATTAATTACAACACTTGTATTGAGTGGCCTCGCAAGTGAGGGAGACATGCATGCTAGGTTGGCTTCCTCCCGAAAATCCATCGCCTTGCTGTCGGCTGCCTCTGTTTGCACTCATTTGATCTCTGAACATTGTACCAACTTCCAGATTGCCTCTGCTCCAACACAGGAACACTTTTGTACAAAAAAAATTCATTGGTGGCTAGTCGGGCACAAAAAGTGGCTGTCGGCCACCTTAACTGGCCGGTCAGCCAATTTAAGTGGCCGGTCGGCCACCCCTTTTTCCAGACTTCTGTTTTTGCTGCAACTGAGAGCAACAGAGCCAAAGCAATGCATTTTTCAAGAAATATGTGTTTTCCCACCCTCCTTATCATTTCTCAAGCTCAAAGAAGTGTAGCACTTGGCTCTCAAGCCATTAACCATGCATTTTCAATGTATGATGGCCAAAAAGTCAAGCATATACAAGCTTAATGAATGCACAAATAAGACTCGAAGGACCACCACCCTATCACGTATGATCAAAGGTGTCGGTGACCAAGAAACGTGACATGTTTCATCACTTCAAGTATGAAACATCCCCCATTTCTTGTGTTTGGATTAACGTCCGATCCAAACACATGCAATCCAACACAACATGCTTATCGTGCTGAAGTTTTACTTGTCATGTTTTATTTACACATTTTAGATTACCGATTAGTCCTTTAATCGATTAAGTCCAAGATGATTGTTCTCTAATGAGAGAGGGGTCAACCAAAGGAGGATTTAAGACATGAGAGAGATCATGCCTTTGGTTAGTAGAAACCCTCAAAAGAGGATTAAAACCATTGAGCACAAGTCTCAATCTCAAGCTTAAACACAACCTTCTTAAGGCTAACCAACCCTCAAAACAAATGGAAAAGTAAAGAAATGAGAGAGGTTGCAGATGTTTTAGTGCTGAAATGGCATGAAAAATGATACTACAACATGCAAGCAACCCATGCACAACATGTTCGAAAGCCAAAAACACAAAACTAGTGAAGAGCACTACACTATAGCCATGCAATAAAAAGCTCAACTGACCATACTAGCTCAAAACAGAGTTAAAACATGCCAAAAAAGTGGCTAAAACTTGCTAAGATTGAGGTACAACATGCTAGAAAAATATGCTCACATGTTAGGCTACAAAACAAGACTTAAGAGCAACTCTAAAAAGCAATGAAAGAGTGAAGCAAATGAGCATGTGATAGAGCTTTGAACACTGAAATTACATGTAAAAAGGCACTTCAACATGCAAACATCTCAAGAAAATCAAGTTTAGAGGCCTAAAATGCCAAGCTAATGAAGCCATTTGCACTACAACCATGCAAGACAAGGCTCATATGACCGAGACAGCTCAAAACAGAGTTAAATCATGCCAAATCAGTAGCTAAAACATGCTGAGATTAACTCACAAAAAGGTAGAAAAGCATGCTCACATGTTAGGCTATCTACACTTGCAAACAAGACACGAAAGGAGGCCACCCCCTCCTATTTTGGACTTCAAAACATACTTTTTACCACTGAAATAACTCTGAATTTTAGTGGTTTAAAGGGCCAAAAGGTTTGGTTTGATTATGCTAAAAGATAATGCAAGAAGCTTCACAATTAGGCAACAAGAAGGGTGGACAACCCCTTTGCACAAAATGACCTCAAACCAACATGTTAAGGCACAAAAATTAGAGTTTTTTGTAGTTGAAAACCAGGCCAAAATAGTGTAAAAAGATGGCAATTGACTAAAACAAAGCCTACAAGGTAAGTCTTTACCTCTTGAAGCACAGCACAAAATCAGTCACAATTCTGAGCTTAAACCACCCTTAGGAGCTCAAACTAAGCCTCAAAGGACCTCAGCTCCAAGATGAAGATGTTTGGTTAAGGGTCTTAGTGCAATAGTGTAGAGAATTCTCACTTTCAAGCACAAAATAGAGAGAGAGAGAGAGAGAGAGAGAGAGAGAGAGAGAGAGAGAGAATTTGCTCACAAAATTATCTAACCTCTCAAATGGGGGAGAGACCCCCCATTATATAGAAATCCAAGCCAAAGGCTTGCATTCATCCATCCATACACGTGTATGGTGCAGAGGATGATAGTGGCACCGTTGTCCATATTTGCTTCCTTACATAAGCTGGGGGTTCAAATCGAGAGTGCATTCAAAAAGGGTATCATCCACAAAACAAGTGAACCCACAAGAAGGCCATTTTCCCGGAATATCAATGCTAGCAGCAGAACTATTCCATGACCTGCGGATGTCAGTACTGTTGTTTTGATGGCCAAGATGGCTGATCCCTTTGCCACTGCCATAACTTCACAACCTTCACAAAGTACCGGTCTACCCCATAATCGAAGAGTTTTTACTCCCCTCCATATGAGCCCAACCCACGCCCTCAAGCTATTAATGCAAAAAGGGCATCTCAAGCCTCTAGATTCTTGTCCACTTCCAGACCCATTACCACCCAAACATGACCCTACCCAGTATTGTATCTTCCACCAACAACATGGCCATCCCACAGACATATGCTACCATCTACGTCATGAGATCCAGGATCTCATTGGCAACAAAGTCATCGCCCCACCTTCCAAGCCAAACTTAACAACCAATACACTTCCGGCACACAACCAAGTCCCCTCGCCCAGAAACATTAACCACATCCATACACTACCGTCCACCTTCAACCCTAGCACATACATTACCTTATCCCATCTACCAAAACCGGAGTTGGTCATTCCAGAAAGCACAGACATGTGCATGATGGATCTAACACCACAAACCCAATCCAAGCCCCGTGACAGTAGAAATAGGGAAAGAGAATAATGCACTAAAGACAAGGTCGTCTGATACCCGTGTCATAAAGAAGGGGGTCTCGTTCGCAGAGTAGTACGACCCTAGTTTATACATTGTGGCCATTGATCAGCCGAAGCCAATGGTCATACTGCCAGACTTTCTCCGCATCAGTGCTATAGGGGAAGACCAAATGGCACATAATCAAAATGAGTGGCCCGAGCAAGGCCTGAATGACATAGCAAACCTAAAAGAGGATCTGGCAGAATTGGAAGAGAATCTGGAGGATCTTTACTTCTTTGAGGAAGAAGATACAAGTTGTGTGCAGATAGGATGGTGGGACCCGAGCCAGCCAGAAACAAGCAATGGATGGTTGAGTGAGGAAGAGTCCGATGTAGAGGAACAGACATGAGAGACTAGGACAGAAGAGGAAACTACTATTAGTGGCAAAGCTAAAACTGAACCTATGACTGAGAAAGAACAAGCACTAGAACAATTTCAAAGGAAAAGGATAGAGGAGATCCAAGCGAAGATAGCTCTGGAATACAAAAGGGGAAAGGAGAAAGAAGAGGCTGAGTCCATAACCGGCAGTGTTCAAAGCGCCAAGAAAATAGAGTGGGAACCCAGTGATCGGAAGAGAATGTTAAGGAAACTCAAAAAGTACCATGATGTTAAATCCTCGAGCTGTGGTGGAAGAAGAATGGTATGATGATGGGGTGTGTGATGTTAATATGCTACGGATAAGACCCAATGCTAGTCCGGTGATGACTTTGGGAGAGTGGTGGGAAGACAGTGACATAAGTCATGCATATATTGACGAAGGTTGGAAAGCTGATACCCCGAATGACACTTGGTATACCGATGAGATCAATCACATGACTCGGAGCGGTCGGTACTTCAAACTCGCAGCGGTAGACCAACCAGAGACCTCTAGAAAGGAGGCTGAGAGAGAAAAAGAGAAGGATGTTAAGGAAAACAAGGTCTTAAAATAGCTCAAGAAGATTCAGGCCGACATATCCATCTAGGGACTAATAATGGCATCTCGGGAGCATAAACAAGCCTTGCTCAAAGCAATGAATCGAACCAAACTGCCCATTGACACCACCGCTAACCAATTGGCGTTGTTGGTCACCTTTGGAGACGTTACGCTAGTAATATCCTTCACGGATAAAGAATTGCCTCCCGAGGGTGCCAACCACAACCGTCCCTTGTATGTAACCCTGGAAAGTCAAAAAAAGTGAATTCTGATGGTGTTAGTAGATACCGGATCAATGATCAATGTGTGTCCAGTGAGAACTACCTATGTTATCGGTTTGAGGCCGATTGACTTCACACCCACGACCCAAGCTGTCCAGGCTTATGACAATACGAGCCGAGATGTTATGGGAACATTCAATAGCCATATCCTAATTGGTCCGTCCGAACATAAGGTGGAATTCCATGTGATGGATGTTCCGGCCATATTCAACCTAATGCTGGGAAGGCCTTAGCTACATCAGATGAATACTGTATCATCGACAGTCCATTAGTTAATGAAGTACCACTTCAAAGGTGGGATTGCCATTGTGTATGGTAACTCTGCGATCCAACCTCCCCAAGGAACCACTGCACCATTATTGGAAATCATATATGGAGAAGAATATGTGTTCCTTTCTGGCTTTTCTCTGGCAAAGGGCGATGGAGATTATATGAGTGTGCAATCTATATACATGATGAACAAACAGGGGCATATGTTCGGGTTGGGACTAGGCTGAAGTGGCAAATAAGGAGATACTATTGCTAGGAAGATGGGTCATAATCCCTACGCTTTCGGGCAAGGATACAAATCTACCGCTGCAGATTGGCAAAGAAAATGACAGGAGTTAAGAGAAAGGCTGAAAAACAAAGAGGACTGGGAGACAGTACGAGTTAGTCCACAAACCAATAAAGGGAATCTTGAATAGACATTTTGTTCGCCAAGGGGAAGACTTCCCCTTTTGTGGATTCCTTGAGCCTTGGTATGATTGGGAAATAAAAACAAGGTATCAGGGGTTCAAGATCTTTTTCGGACACCAGCTACTAGAATAGGAAGATGAGCAGGCAAACCTAAGCACTAGTACAAATCAAGGCAGGACTACAAACTTGGACATCGAAGAGGAGGAGCTGTTGGGAAAAATGCTAGCTGACTTACTGACAAGTTCTACTTCTGGAGCTGAGACCACCAACTTGGGGGATAGTTTTACTATCTCAATGATTGGAGACACCCCAGCAGCAGATTTCTCCAATCTTATCATGGATGCATTTGAGGCTCCACGCCTGGTCTGGAAGTTTGAGCAAAGCGTCATCAACATTTCTGAATCGAATAGTGGGTCTGGATCTGATTCCACTAAGTCTTTGGAGTCGAAGTCAGATTCAAGTTCCTCTGAGTCTGGTACTTCTGGGAGTGGTAACCCGGATACCAAAGTCTTGTCCAGGTCATCTTTTAGCTTTTCTTTTGAGTCCATTGTAACTGAAGATCGAGACTTTTTGAATGTGAATGTTGCCTACTTCTCTGTGCCTTTGGTTTGTTGTACTAATCTTACTTTTCAAAATTTTGACATAAACGAAGAGGAAGAAATTCCTCGAGTTTTGAAAATTTTGGTTGATCATGAGGAGGAAAGGCATGTTAAGCCCTGTATAGATGAAATTGTATCAATTAACGTGGGTACTGAGGAAGATCCTCACTTGGTCCAGATCGAGTCCATGTTGTCTTCGGAGGAACGCGAGCGTTTAATCACTTTATTAAAAAATTTCAAAGATGTTTTCGCGTGGTCCTACGAAGACATGCCTGGAATCGATCCTGAGATTGTATAGCACTGGATCCCTCTTGACCCCGAGGCCCAGCTAGTTAACCAAAAGCTATGCAGAGTTCGCCCAAATTGGGCTTTGAAGATCAAGGAAGAAGTTACCAAACAGATTGAGGCAGGGTTCTTGCTTGTATCTGAGCATCCAACGTGGTTGGCCAATATTGTTCCAGTCCCAAAGAAGGATAGCAGAATTAGAGTCTGTGTCGACTTCAGGGATCTGAATAAAGCTAGTCCAAAGGATGATTTTCCACTGCCGCATATTGACAAGTTGGTAGACTTCACCGCGGTCCATGCATTACTCTCATTCATGGATGGGTTTTTCGAGTATAACTAGATTTTGATGGCACCCGAGGATAGGAAGAAGACTGCTTTCACTACTCCGTGGAGCACCTATTACTACCGAGTCATGCCATTTGGGTTGAAGAATGCTGGGGCCACTAATCAAAGGGCTGCAACTACCATTCTGCATGACATGATCCATAAAAAGGTTGAGGTGTACATGGATGATATGATTGTCAAGTCCAAAGATCGAGAGGGCCACTATACCGCCTTGGAAAAATTCTTTCAGTGGATCAGAGAGCATAATTTGAGGTTGAACCCACAAAAATGCACCTTCGGCTTAAAACAGGAAAAATGTTGGGATTCTTAATTATACAGAGAGGAATTAAGGTAGATCCTTCCAAAATCAAGGACATCTTATATATGCCACCACCAAGGACTGAAAAAGAGGTGCGCAGCTGTAGACGTCCCCAAACGCCCCGGGAGGGTATGAGTCTCCCGTTCCGTTCGTCTTGGGCTCACTACAGTTCAGGACTCTAATTGTCACGGTTCTTAATCTGAACCAAAGAGTCCAAATCCGGCAAATCATTTTTGAGAAAACAGATTTTTAGAAAAGAAGTGCCAAACATGGACTGCTTTGCCAGATACAGAGTCACCACCTAAATATTTTATTTTTGGGAAATTTAGGAAACCCTGACTCGTTTGCCTAAGGCCACGTGTCCATCATCACCAAAGTTGCCTCGGCTCGGGAACTTGGGTACGATTGGGGAAGGTCACTTCGTGAGCACCCCCGCTCGCCCGATCAAAGATCGGCCTCTACTAAACATGATATCGAGTTTTGAAAACCTTGTGTGCTCTTATTCCGGTTATTAGCCTAGATTTACTACATGATGCGCACAGCATACAAGTATAGACCGGGTCGCCTGAATTGGAACAAAACATTTCATGTTTGTTTTTGAAAGATGGTTTGCTACTCGCAAGTAGGCTTGAAATGCAGATTTTGCCACCCTCAGGTGGGCTTAGAAAAGATGGTTTTGCCACTATCTAGTGGGCTTAAAACTTACAGTCAATGCATTGTTCCAATCCAAATAACCCAACCTTCACCCACAGGCATTCAGGCAGTTATATCACATAAGCAAATAGCCTTATGGTAAGCATGCTATCATGGCAGTCACTCACACACATGCAAGGATGCTAAAGCGTAAAACTTACCGAGTACTTCATGCCAAAACAGAAGCTAATTAGAAATCCATGCATGATCCTAACTATACAGAAATGCCTAATGCAACACATGCAAAAATGCAACTATAGCAAGCTTGGCTATTCTAAAGATGGCATATGAGATGCAACAGCTAACAAGTACTCAACTTGAAATTGAAATACAAATGCAGTTAGTATGATGCGCCGAGCCCGGTGCATGCAAAACAGATGAATGAATGCAAACATGCTATCATATTGTATGCTAATTGAAACATGCCCTAATCTAACCATTATAAGCTGGTAAATAAAAGGGAAGAAAGACGTGGGGTTGGAAGACATACATCACACTCACGCACACTTATTACAACATTGCCCTCGCGCAGAGGGTCCGCATAAATAATACAGTCCAAAATAAATAGTACAGTCCGAATAAATACAAAATCCTAATTAACTAACAAATTAATCTAGGAAAGCTGTAAACTAGCATGCAAGCTAGGGACTGCCTTGACTCTGTTCCGGATGATGGATGATGCATGTTTGAGCTGCTTTGCGCGGAAATCCACTGCGATGCCCCAATTAGCCTCTGTTTACAATTCATGCTCGGAATATTGTGTAAGGCTTTTGAAAGCCGCTGATTTCTGATTTGCTGCAACAGAGAACAAGAAAGGGGCATGGCAATGTATTTTCACATATGTATGCTTGACTACTCTACAGGGAGCGTAGTCCTCGATCCTCGTGCCACTAATCACGCATATCGATGCATGATGGCCGAGGAGTCGAATTGCACGACTTAATATGAAATGAATGCATACATAAACACAACATTACCTAAACTCCATCATGGATAATCCGGAGTGTCGACGATTGGGGAATTGAGACACGTTTCGTCACTCGGAGTACGAAACGTACCTCGTTTCCCGTGCTCAGCCTAACTCCTATCCCAAACACAATGCAATATGCATGACATGCATGAATGCAACTAAGATACAACCTAACATGCTCAATGCTATGAAATGGCATACACGATGCACGAGGTAACATGGCATACACAATGCACTAACATACAACCTAACATACACAATGCTATGAAATGAAATGGCATACGCAATGCATGATGGACTTACACCAACATGAGTGGACCTCAGCCACACCCACATAAGAGGCCATTAGATGGAAATGAGACACTCGAAATGCGTGCACACATGCACGCAAATCGATGACCGAACCTAAGGCACGAATGCCACTCTACCAAAGCATGGCAAGACATGGAACATGGTATGCAAACATGCAAATTTTAGCACTAAAACATGATGCTAAACAGCCCCAAAGCATGGCAATATGGCACCCAATGCATGAGGTGAACCCCGAAACACAAGATTAGGCATACGCAATGACCTATAGCTATATAAAGCATGCATTATTTGATCATGAAGCATGAAGGCGGAGTCAAGGCAGTCCCAAAACATGAACTTTTTCAGTTTAAAGTATGGCCAAAAGGTGCTAGCAAGGTTGCTTAAAATAGCATGCGATTTTGACTATCAAACATGGATTACATGGAAAGTACATGATGCACATGGAATCTGATCAAACCATCAAAAATCAGTGAATAAATCATATGAAAATAGGCCTAAATAACCACTGATATGCAACCATGGCATGCCAAAATGATGAGTTGCTTTAGAGGGCCATACAAGGGATTCTTAGGCACATATAAGATAGACATGAAGCATAACCAAAAAAACTATGAAAATCAAATATGATAGTCCCAAAACTCACCAAATTGACCCTAGAAAGCGACTTCAAAGCACGCAAGATAGGGTCTCTTTGGAAGGCCAAAATGACCATCAAACAAGAGAAGGAGAGAGGGGGTCACCCCCTTCTGATTTGGAGGCTCAAAATAGTGGCCAAGCCACTGAAAATCCATTGGATTTCAGTGGCTAGAAGGCCAACCAAAGTATGCAACAAGGGCTAGGATATAAGGCTCAAAATGAGAGGCAACCAAGCATACAAGATAGCATATGACCTCAAACAAAAATGGAACCTTAATAAAACATGAATATGATGTCAAAAAAAGCCTTTTTTAAGTTTACAACAAGTCTCAAAAATGAACACAAATAAGGCTAAACTATTATGCAAGAAAAGGGCCTAAAAGAGGGGTAAAGAGGCAAGTGGTAGTAGCTGTTCTCAAACAGAGTAGAGCCCTTCAACAAAGTTGAAGAGGGACTCAAAACAAGCCACTTTACAATTCATGAACAAGTCCAAAATAGCTCACAAATAGGCCTAAAATCCTATGCAAAAAAAAAGGCCTAAAAGAGGGTTTAAACACAAAAGGTAAGAAGGAAGCCTCAAACGGGGAAAGGCCCTTAATCAAACATGAAAAAGAGCTCAAAATAAGACTATTTATAGTTAGGGTCGGAGCCCAAAAATATAAGCACAAGGAGCTAAGAAAGCATGCAAAAATAGGCTTAAAAGAGGGAAAATGGGACTCACCCTTGAAGACCAATGGACCAGCAGCTTTTGGACCAAGTTTGGGAGCTCTTCACCTCTGGAAAACAGCCCCAAGTTGTTGGAATGGATGGTGGTGGTGTGGTGCTATGAGGTGGTGTAGAAATGGTCCAAGAACAAAGGGTTTTGAGGGTTGAATGAGAGAGATAGGGAGTGTATGCATGCAAAGGCTCCAAGAGGATTTTTCACCCTTTGAAATACAGCTGGGGGTGCTGGTTATATAGGCAAAGGAGTGGAGGAAAAGGGGGGAAAATTGAATTCAAATTTCCCCCCCAAAAGTTCCCCCCTCGGATACAGAATCTGGGGGGGAAATGAGGGTACATCTGGAAGGAACAGGGTGTGGGGAGCATGGCCGGCCAGTTTCTGGGAGCTCAGGTGGCCGGCCGGCCACCTCCCTTGGCCGGCCGGCCAAGGTCAAAAGGGTCAATGAGAATTAGTGGCCGGCCACCCCATATTGGTGGCCTCCCATGTGTGCACAACACAGCTATGTGGTCAAAACCCAGAAAAAGTGAACCAGGAGAGAGAAAACTCAACTTTTCAGAGGGGTTCAAAAGGGTCAGGAAGGGTTAAGGGCCGGCCATGCCATATTGGTGGCCTCCCAGGTGTGTACAACACAAATATGTGGTTGATGGCCCAAAAAAGTGGCCCGGGGGTGGTCAACACTAGCTTTCTAGCGAGAAAAACGGGCGACGGATAGCGTTGAAGGAATAAAGCTGGTCCTCAGAACAATTGCTGGCCTCCCACCCCTCTATGACCTTCATACCAATGAAAATAAGGTCCCTGCCAAAAATGAACTCAAACCGATGCAAATCGAAGGTTCGGGGGCCGAAGCATGCAGCCCGGGGCCTCAAAAACTGACTGTTAAGCACCGGAGGTGGTGTTCGACCACGAAGTTGGTCTCTTGGACCACAGTGTCCCTCAAAAGGGAGGAAATAAGATGTATGCCAAAAACCGGAGCAAACGGAGGTGGTTAAGTGGTCCCGAACTGAGGCACACGGCCGACGGCTCCGAAAACCGGGAACCGGGCTCCGAAATGGGAAAAATGGCCTACGACCACGAAATGTAGCCTACGGCCACTGAGAGATGATCTACGAGACCTCTCCCTCTCTTCGGGAAGAGAAAACGGAGAAAACGGAGCCAGGTTCGCAAACCGAGGCAAGGCACGAAAGAGTCCGGAAGTCTGGAGGCAAGGCTCGCAGCCGAGACTCTGAGACCTCTGAACGAGCACGATATGCAACATCACCAAGCGCTCAATCGGTGACGTCTGAGTCTTAAGGTCGGTCAAAAATGGGGTGTCTACAGTTGCCCCTCTTTGACAGAACTCGGAAGTCACGAGTGACGGGAGTGAATGTCAAAGCCCGGAGACGACCCATTTTTGACAAGGCCGAAGACTTAGACAAACATACAAGATAAACCAAGAATGCGCCCGCAGGCAAGGGGCAAAATGCAAAGCGATATGCACAAAGCCGGATGTAACTCAATGATCATGCAAATGCAGCAAGCTGTAATGAAGCAAGTACTCACAAGTAGATGCAACAGTTTTAAGCAAGGATGCAAAGCAAACTACATTTCATGCAGTTAAGAATGCGGAGAATTGTTCAACTCTCGCGGTGTCTCACACGGAGAAGATACGGTACTTGCGCAGTTCGTTTGGTCGCACCAGCCTCAAATGAGCCGTACATACAATATCGTGCCTGAAAAATGAAGAAACTTAGCAAGCACAATATATTTATCAACATATGTTCAACGTGATATCGAATGTAGACACACGTGGTGTCGATGGGCGGGTGCATCGCAATGCGAGAAGAAACGCTTGTGACAACGCGAGTTTAAGCACGGGGGCAAGGTAATACCAAGGAAACGTGCATAACAACGCAAGTATATGCATGAGAATGCAAGTAATGTGCGTAACAATGTAGAACAAGTGTAAACTCGAATGCACGTTTTGAGATGAAACAACGAGCATAGCAATGCGCGTTTCGGCGAGGGTGACTCGATCGCGGCCTCCGCTTCACCTCCCGGAGGGGTCACAACATATTCAAAAGGATACATCTTGCTTTTGATGAGTATTGATGAGCCACGCATCGAAAGTTGAAGTTGAAGTTCCGGCGGAGCGATTTCGCGACGGAAAGTGCACTTCCCTTGTACTTTTTCAGGTCCCGGGGACTCCAATCATCACCAAAATTTGCAGGGAGCTTGAAGACCATGTTGGGAAGGCTGCCGGCCATGTAGGGTCCCAAGGGGAGGCTGCCGGCCAGGGGTAAGGGAGTGGGGTGGCCGGCCTGCCAGAAAAGGTGGCCGGCCGGCCACCTAGCCCAGATTCGGGGCAGTTTTGTCTTTTCACTCTCTTTTCTTTAAATATACTCATCCAAACACTTTGTGCTCACAAGTGCAGCTCTGAAAACATCCTCTCTACCTTCCCAAACCATTTTCTCTCTCATATCTGCGCTCTATACGCGTTTTCCAACGCCCCACGCAAGTTGTTTTCGCGAAATCTTTCAGTTTTCGTCACTTTGGACCGATTAAATTTTGATTTCGGAGCTTCTTTTCTCATTTTCGCCACTTGAGGTGAGTTTGTCTCAATATTTGGAAGATTTTCTCGGGAGTTGACTTTTGTTGACTTTTTCCAATTTTGGCCCATTTTGCTCATTTTTGCTCCTTT
This sequence comes from Camellia japonica, assembly GCA_030407325.1. NCBI lineage: Eukaryota > Viridiplantae > Streptophyta > Magnoliopsida > Ericales > Theaceae > Camellia > Camellia japonica. The sequence continues at coordinate 94,593,343 of JAPPVO010000002.1, forward strand.
TTGCAGATTTCTCAAAATGGCGGGTCATTTTCCATATGGTGGAGGTCCTCCAGGTGCCGGGGGTGATCCGGATATTATGGCTCTGCCCCCGAGAGTTTGGCCATTCGATCCTGCGAGGTATCATCCTCAGGAGCATGTCCTCCCGCAGGCGGTTTTCTACCATTTCACTGACTTTGATGATCGAGCACCTGGGGATCTGATCTTGCGGGAGCCAGAGTCCCATCTTTCTCATGAGGCACGAGAGGTATTCACTCTACTTTTGCATTTTCTGTGATGTATTCTACATTTCCCGCGCATTTTGTGCTTTTGCTATATTTTTCTGCTCACTTAAGCACACAGCTTGTTTCGAATGTTTAGTCTACAACACCGTATTTTGTTTGTATCTTAGACACACAGTTCAAACATTCTAACTTTTTGAACACGTAACACACAGCACACGCTTAATAGAAGATTGAACACACAGCACAAACTTTGAAATGAACACACAGCCCACACTGATTTTGAAATCTGGACACACAGCTCAAATACTTGGTGGAAGGTTGAACACACGGCACAAACTTTGAAATGAACACACAGCTCAAACACTTAAATTCTAAACACACGGCTCATTGTTGAGGTGAACACGCAGCACACACTTATCGAGAGTAGAACACGCAGCCCAAACTCTGAATTTCTGAACACACAGCCCAAATCAAAGGTGAACACGCAGCACACACTTGAAGAGAGCAGAACACACAGCCCAAACTCTGAATTTCTGAACACACAGCCCAAATTGAAGGTGAACCCGCAGCACACACTGGTCGAGAGTAGAACACGCAGCCTAAACTCTGAATTTCTGAACACACAGCCCAAATTGAAGGAGAACCCACACTGGTCGAGAGTAGAACACGCAGCCCAAACTCTGAATTTCTGAACACACAGCCCAAATTGAAGGTGAACCCGCAACACACACTGGTCGAGAGTAGAACACGCAGCCTAAACTCTGAATTTCTGAACACACAGCCCAAATTGAAGGTGAACCGCAGCACACACTGGTCGAGAGTAGAACACGCAGCCCAAACTCTGAATTTCTGAACACACAGCCCAAATTGAAGGTGAACCCGCAGCACACACTGGTCGAGAGTAAAACACGCAGCCCAAACTCTGAATTTCTGAACACACAGCCCAAATTAAAGGTGAACCGGCAGCACACACTGGTCGAGAGTAGAACACGCAGCCCAAACTCTGAATTTCTGAACACACAGCCCAAATTGAAGGTGAACCCGCAGCACACACTGGTCGAGAGTAGAACACGCAGCCCAAACTCTGAATTTCTGAACACACAGCCCAAATTGAAGGTGAACCCGCAGCACACACTGATTCTGAAATCTGAACGCACAGTTCAAATACTTGATGTTGAACATACAGCTCGAACTTTTGAGATGAACGCACAGCCCAGGCTCACACAGCTCATACATTTCATTTGCACGCAGCTTATTCATTTCATTTGCACGCAGCTTATTCATTTCATTCTGAAACTGAATACATATGTTCATTCTAAACGCAGGTGACTGCTCGGACTGTGCGAGGATACGGCTCCATCACGGCGAGAGAGTGGTACGCCGAGCTCCCGGAGGCTGTCCGAGATTTAGTTGATGTGGCAGGGTTCGGGACCTTTTGCACTGGGATCTCTCGCTGTCCCGCTAGTAGGACATTGATGGGTGTTCTGGTAGAGAGATGGTGGGACACCACCAACTCCTTTCATTTTTCTGCCACTGGGGATATGACCATGACCCCTTTTGACTTTGCCGTACTGACGGGTCTTGATGTGGGGGGTTGGGCCATCCCATACGACGAGGATATGGGCCAGTGGGAGGCCGCTTGGATATATTTATTGGGGGCTCGCCCGCCTGTTGACAGATCTTCGGGCAGAGTTCGATACACCTGGTTCTCTTCTCACTTCAGGAGGCCAGAGATGGAGCCTGAGACCCCTGAGGAGGTGGCACAGTATGCTCGTGGATTCTTGATGTTCCTCTTCGGCACCACTCTGTTTGCCGATAGGGGGAACACTGTCGGGCTTTACCTGCTGAGCGCTCTAGTGGACCTATCACAGGTTGGTAGATATGACTGGGGTGGTGCCAGCCTGGCTACTTTATACTGTTATATGAGCGCGACCTCTCGCGGACGGGGGAACATGGTTGGCGGCTATTGGAGGGCTTGGGAGGTACTTTCTGCCCTCTTGACTTACGTTTCTGCTTCTCATCATTTGTACGTTGCACTCACGGCGCACTTTACATTCTGTACCATGCACTTTGCTTTCAGCATTTTGTATTTACATTCTGCACTCAGCATTCTGTATTCTGATGGCTATTGCTCTGTCTCTCACAGTTATGGGTCTATGCATACTTCCCGATACTAGCCCCAGAGCTTATGGTGGAGGTGCCCCTTACGACCCCGTTTTCACTTGTATTTGAGGGCCAGTATCGGCCGAGACCTCGGGAGTCTTTTCTCTATCTGCGACAGTATTTTGACACCGTGCGGACGTCAGAGGTATTTCAGAACTCTCAGTTCTTCATGTTTCCAATCCTTGATTTGTTTGCAATTTCTAATTAGTTCATGCACTGGTCATCCGCAGATTACATGGCAGCCTTGGGCGCCTTTAGGTACAGACCTCCGATTCCAGTTTGCCGGAGCGTGGGGCGCCTCTCGGTACAGGATCTTGTTTGAGGGGCCAGTTGGTAGAGCCTGGTTCTTGGGAGATCGTTTCTTGCGTCAGGTATGGGGCTACGCTGAGCAGGACATTCCTTCAGCGCCTCCAGATGATATGCGGACCGCCGACAGGCTCTCACTCCAGGTGGTCGTTGATGCTATGCTAGGTACCGATGCCTTCCTGCATCTGGAGCAGGGGGAGTACGCGACTTACCGCCACACCTACTTGATGCCTCCGCTGACGGGAGTCCGTACCCCGACGAGGAGATCTGCTGATATGCCTTCATCGAGCCGGGCTCGGGCTGCAGGTGCCCCTTCCACTAGCAGGGCTGGTACATCTAGAGGCGGGGGTGGACTGTTTCCCCCGGTTCCTCCGACTTATCATCCCCCTGGATGGCCGGATATGCCGACTGAGTTGATGGGATGGCAATATGGGACCACTTCCCCGATTCCGATTCCGATAGAGCCTCCGATGCCTGGCCATCGATACGTCAGTGACCCTGACTCACCACCGGTATGTTCCGCTATTTTCCATTCATCACACACATATTTTGGCATTTTGTTTATTCATTGATGTCTTGAACTTGTTTCTGCAGCGACCTCGGGAGTACATGGATGAGATACTCGGGATGGTAGCCTCGCTCGAGGGCATGGTCCTGCGGAGAGAGGCGCAGTTGTCCATTATGGGCTTCCAGGTATACTTCTGATGACATACTGAGTTTGGACATTTTACTGCATTGATAGGTTGTCTGTGTAGAGCACATCTGACACACACCATATTTCATACTGTATCTGTATGCACCCACTCTCTATATCTGATATACATGTTCCGGCTGATGTATTCAAATTGCATTTTTTTCATTTTCAGATGCCTCCAGTGTATGCTCAGTCACAGGCCGGGCCATCTAGGCCTTCCCGGGGAGCTGGGCCATCTAGGCCTTCTCGAGGAGCAGGGAGAGGGGAGTCGTCTCACGGACGAGGCAGACGCAGGGCACACATCATAGAGGAGGAGCCCGAGGAGGAGGAGGAGGAGGCTGCAGATCGCCAGTCAGAGACATCTGCTGACAGAGAGGGTGGCTCTGATCCCGGTTCTGGCAGTGGAGGCGAGGCCGAGGAGGATCCTGAAGGTGACAGCTTCGACTCAGATGATGATGCCGGTGGTGCAGAGGCTGCTTTGCAGAAGAGGATGAAGAGGGCCTCTTAGTCCTGCTCTTGAGAGCATTGATGCAGCTGTTCCCTGTTTTATTTACCTTTTGCTAGTAGTTTGTAGCACATTGCACATTGTTAGGTAGTTTTATTATTTTGTAAAACTTGTACCCTTGTTGTAAAACATGATGGAATGAAACAGCTTTTGTTCAAAAAGTGTTGAATTTTAATCTCTTAGCATCATATCGCATCATTTTGCACCAAAATGAGATTGAATGGAAATGTGCATGGTGTATTTGCCCAGTCAGGTAGTGAACCGACACAACAAACTAAACAACTCAACTTACTAAGAAATAACAAAACCTTAGCAAGTTTACAACTCGATAAGCAAAACAACAAAGTTGACGACTCGTCAAATAAGGCACAACAAAATTAAACAAAAAGTAACAATTCGATGCACGAAACTCGACAGCTCGACAAACTTAACAACTCGATAAGCAAAACAACAACTCGATAAGCAAGACTTAACAACAACTCCATAAACAAAGTGTATTTCGGACGATCTGGGTGACGGAACGCATCCGAAACTGAGGGAAATGGAGGCCTTTGACACCCCCGATGCATGGAAATGCTTGGAACTTCCTTCTAGAAGGTAAAACAGGACCAAAGGAACACATTGGAGCATGGCCGGCCACCTTTGGGAAGTGGCCGGCCAGCTTTTTGCATTTGAAGGGAGAAAGGTGGCCGGCCTGCTAGGAAAGGTGGCCGGCCGGCCACTCAGCCCAGCAATCACCAAATTTTCGACACGTGTCCCCCCGAACAGTGCCTTATCCTCTTTAAAAGTCCTAGCTCCGTGGCTCATTCATTCCATCTTAGTTTTGCATCAAAATGGAGGCGTTTCTCATCGAAAATCTCGCAGCTTGGATCGCTTCTCTAGATGGCTCGGAAAGGCTGAACTTCCGGGGTTTTGGCTTGAATGCACTATTCACGCTGAGCCGCACTCCGCTGCACCTTCCCTTCCTCCATGCCGCGGCGAGGTTTTGGAATCCGGTGACGCATGTGTTTAGCTTCGGCGGGCAAGAGGTATGTCCAACTTTCGAAGATTTTCAAGTTTTGATGGAATCTGAACGTCATGAAGAGATTTTGCCCCAGTTTCGCTTTGGCCACGCCCAAGCTTTAGGGCGGATGTGTGGGCTCACCCTGCATGATGCTCGGTCTCTGATCTGTAATGGGGAACTGGACATCCTCGGCTTGATTCATCGCTTTTCTGACGCCGGTGACCGTGGCAACCATTATTGGCAAGGTTTTCGGCAACACGCCCTCTGCTTGTGCATGCTGTCTCACTTTCTGCTTGCCCCGGGCTTCGGTGGGTCTAGCATTCATCTGATTGAAGTTGCCCAAGGCCTGAAAGAAGGAAAGAGCTGCATCGCCATGATATTAGCCGAGACACTGATGGGCTTAGATGCTTTCTATCGCCGGGAGACGATCAGATTCACGGGGAGTCCACTACTGCTGTAGGTAATGTTTCCCTCCCAACCTCACATATATCTTGCTCACATCACTCGGCCCTCGGGCTCGTTTTTCTCACAAAACCCTTTTCTTATTTTTCTCTCATCGCACGTCTCTCTATTCTTCATTCTCTCATTTTTCATCCCTCCCCAGGTATGGTTGATGGATAAATTGCAGGTTGTGGACTCTTGCCCAGCCTACTCAGCCCGTGGCTACTTCTTTCGACAACGCTTAGTCGATGCCCCTGATGAGGGATGGTGGTTCGACTGGATGTGCAATTTGTCGGCGGATCGCATCGCCTGGCGCTGTCCTTGGCTCAACCTTCCGGCACTGAGCTATAGCATGTCCCGGCTGATCGGGATCCAGTTGATTGGTCTGACTCACTGTGTGTTCTACTTTCCGTTCCGGTTTCTACGCCAGTTCGGTCATGATCAGACTTGCCCGCCTGAGGGGATTGAGTACCCGGCTACTTTCCCGGTCCGAGGCGCACAGCTTGCCCGGTATGCCACAGCATGGAGACTAGAGAGCTCCTGGCCCCCTCCCACTTTCAGTTGCACTTTGTCTGATGAGTGCTTGGATTGGCTCAATGAAGAGGCGCAGATTGGGCCCAGCTTGGCATCAGAGGCTTCGACCAGCTCTGGGAGGGGGCGCAGGGACACCTGACTTGACTATGCCCCGATTTATTGCTTTACTAGTACTTTCAAGTTTTCTTTATGATTGTAATAAAAAGCAACTTCAATTTGTATGCAAGAGCAGGAGAACTCTGTTTTGAAATCAATGAAATTGAAGGTTGTGGTACTGAAAATTTTCCGCTTTGGTCCAAAAATGGTCTTAGTTGTAAAAAGATTAGTTTGAACAAAGTCAACTTTTATTAAAACTTTTCAAAACATTTTCGATATGGATCAGAACTGGACACGCCTGAGATCTGTCACTGAGATGCACAACCCCGGATCCTAGCAACTGGAAAGTTGCCCCTAGTCTGAATAGTACGCAGCACTGCACAGCAACGGAAAGTTGCCCCTAGTCTGAAAAGCACTGCACCGGAGATTCACGATGAATGCTGATAGATAAAGATGACTGAGTTGATCAAATGGACAAAGTTGATCGGGGAAAAGTTTATGGCTGAACTTCAGGATGAAGTTGCCTACGTATCCCAAAGATGGGAATCAAGCCTTATGTAGTTCAGGCTCAGGTTCACTCCGGTATTTTCACTCTCCTTTTACGCTCTAACTTTTGCCAAGGCCGCCCTTTGCGGGTTTTCGACCTTGCGAGCTCAGTTTTTATAATTTCAAATTTTTTGTGCTCTGAGTTTTGCCTAGGTCGCCCTTTCGGGTCGGCCTAGCGAGCCTCTCAAGGGTAATATTTCTTCAACTTGTCCATATTGATCGGTTGTGAGAATTCCAAGCCATCTAGATCCATCAGAACCACAGCCCCACCTGACCAGATAGACTTAATGATGTAGGGGCCAGTCCAATTAGGTCTGAACTTGCCCCTTGGGTCGTGGATGGGAGCTCGGTTATCCTTGAGTACCAAATCTCCTTCCTTTAGATTCCTGGACTTCACTTTCTTGTTGAAAGCCCGGGCAATTCTGCGCTGATAACCTTGAACATGGTACAGTGCTTTCAGTCTTCTCTCATCAAAGAGCATGAGTTCCTCAAACCTGCTCTGTTGCCAATCTGCTTCGGCTTTTTGACACTCAGCCAATACTCGCAATGACGGAACCTCAATCTCGATAGGTAGAACGGCCTCCATCCCATAAACCAGAGAATACGGAGTCGCCCCGGTAGAAGTTCTGATTGAAGTCCGGTAGCCCCACAGAGCAAACGGCAGCTTATCTGGCCAGTCCCGGTAGGTTTCCACCATCTTCTGCAATATGTGTTTGATGTTCTTGTTGGCGGCCTCAACCGCTCCATTGGTTTGCGGCCGATAGGTAGACGACTTATGAAAAGCCACGTTGTATTTTTCCAACAAGTCAATCACTTCCTTCTTGAAGTGGGAACCGTTATCTGAAATTATCTCGTTTGGGACTCCGTAGCGACAGATGATGTTGTTTCTGATAAACTTTGCAACATGCGAAGCCTTCAACACCGCATAAGATTGGGCCTCGACCCACTTCGTGAAATAATCTATCGCGACCAGGATGAACTCATGCCCATTCGACCCCTTCGGAGTGACAGCCCCGATCACATCAATTCCCCAGACTGAAAATGGCCATGGCGAAGTCATATTGTACAGCTTCGACGGCGGAATGTTCATGCGATTTGCATGAATTTGACATTTGTGGCATCGCCGAACAAAACCGATACAGTCCTCCTCCATGGTGGACCAGTAGTAACCCTGTCTGAGGATCTTCCGTGCTAGCATTACTCCATTCATGTGCGCACCACATTCCCCCCCATGGATGGCTTCCATTAGACGCTTTGATTCTTCGGCATCGACACACAGCTTATGCATTCCGAGATGACCTCTTTTATACAGCTTACCCCCACAGATGATGAACTGAACGGCCATTCTTCTGATTGCCCTCTTATCCTTGGCATTCACCCCTGGCGGGTATGTTTCCTTTTCCAGGAAATTCCAAATGTCGTAATACCAGGGGTTTTCGTCCTGAACCTCATCTATGGCAGCAATCGACTCGTAGGCTGGCGCAAATTTCTGGTCAATGATGACGGGACGCATCCGGACTCCGAACGGGATGTCTATCATGGAAGATAGAGTTGCTAAAGAATCTGCGAACCTGTTGTTCTCTCTTAGTAGATGAGTAAAGCTTAGCTTCTCAAACCGAGGAATTAACAAGTCCAAGGTTTGGTGATACATCATCATCTTCTCTTCTTTGACTTTCCAGTCTCCTTTTGCTTGAGACACAACAAGGTTCGAGTCCCCGATGACGTCCAACCGTCTTGCCCCTAGTTCCAGGGCTGCTTCTAGACCGGCGATGCACGCCTCATATTCTGCTTCGTTGTTCGAGACTTTGAACCGGAGTTTGAAGGCTAGAGGGATACGGGAATTGTCGGGTGCTATCAGCAACACTCCTATCCCATATCCGTATTGATTTGACGCTCCGTCAAAGTACATCGTCCAAGTTTCATCGTCGATGTGCAAAATGGCTTCATCTGGGAATAAGTACTCGACTGCTTCACCCCCTTCCACTGGATGGTCGGCTAAGAATTCTGCTACTGCTCTTCCCTTGACTGACTTGCGTGTTACATATTTCAGATCAAATTCGGAGAGCAACAGCAACCAACGAGCTAGCCTACCCGTAAGTGCTGGTTTCTCGAAAAGATATTTGATGGGATCGAGTCGTGAAACCAACATTACGGAGTGAGCTAACAAGTAGTGCCGCAGCTTCCTGGTAGCCCATACCAAAGCTAAGCAAGCCTTCTCCAGCGGTGTATAGCGGGTCTCATACTCCAGCATCTTCTTGCTCAGATAGTAGATGGCCTTCTCCACCTTGTCCTCTGATTCTTGCGCGAGCATACAGCCCATTGTAGTCTCAGTCACTGAAAGGTACAATATCAACGGTTTCCCCGGCTCTGGCGGTGACAACACGGGCGGGTTCTGTAAGTATTCCTTGATTTGTTCAAAAGCAGCTTGGCATCGGCCGTCCCATTGGAATTTCTTGCCTTTCTTCAGGAGACCAAAAAGTGGTTCACAAGTCAAGGTTAATTTTGAGATAAACCGTCTTATGAATTGCACTTTACCCAGAAAGCCTCGCACCTCCTTTTCAGTCCTTGGTGGGGGCATTTCTAAGATGGCCTTGATTTTGGAAGGGTCGACTTCGATACCTCTCTGTGTAATCAGAAACCCCAGCATTTTTCCCGCTGTAACACCGAACGTACATTTCTGAGGATTCAGCCGCAACCGAAATTCTCTGATCCTTTGGAAGAACTTTTGCAAGGCGGTGTAGTGGCCCTCTCTTTCTTTGGACTTGACAATCATGTCGTCCACATACACCTCAACCTCTTTGTGGATCATGTCATGCAATATTGTGGTCGCGGCCCGTTGATAAGTAGCTCCAGCATTCTTCAACCCAAACGGCATTACTCTGTAGCAGTATGTCCCCCACGGGGTGGTGAATGCAGTCTTTTCCCGGTCTTCGGGTGCCATCACTATCTGGTTGTATCCTGAGAAGCCATCCATGAACGAAAGCAAAGCATGCCCCGCTGTGAAATCCACTAACTCATCAATATGCGGCAAGGGAAAGTCGTCCTTCGGACTAGCTCTGTTCAAATCCCTGAAATCCACGCATACTCGGATCCTGCCATCCTTCTTCGGCACTGGAACAATGTTGGCCAACCAAGTCGGGTATTCGGATACCAGCAGGAAGCCTGCGTCGATTTGCTTGGTGACCTCTTCCTTAATCTTGAGAGCCCAGTCCGGGCGGATCCTCCTGAGTTTCTGTTTGACAGGTCGGGCCTCGGGGTCAAGGGGGATCCGGTGCTGTACAATCTCAGGATCGATCCCAGGCATGTCTTCGTAGGACCACGCGAAAACATCTTTGAAATCTTTTAATAAAGCGACTAAGCGCTCGCGTTCCTCCGAAGACAACGTGGACCCGATCTGGACCAGCCGCGGGTCCTCCTCAGTACCAATATTCACGGTAATGATTTCATCCATTAGGGGTTTGACAAACCTCTCCTGCTCTTGTTCAATTAAGCGTTGCAAAACCGGAGGAATTTCGTCCTCGTCGTTTTCATCAAAATTTTGAAAGTCTGAGTTTATGCAATAAATCAAGGGCACAGAAAAGTACTCAGAAACCACAGTTACTTGATTCTCATTAAGCACATCCAAATCGTCCGAATTCTCGGTTACAACAGACTCAAATGAGAAAGAAAAAGACGACCTGGACAAAACTGTGGCATCCGGGTTATCATCCCCAGGATTACCAGACTCAGACTCAGTCGAGCTGGAACCTGATTCCGACTCACAAGATTCGGTGGAATCAGATTCCGGCTCACTACCTGACCCGGTGCTGCTGGACAAAAATCCCTCCTCGTATTGCCAAGTGAGAGAGGGTGCGATAGATGCATCCAAAATAGTTGCTGATAGGCCCACAGCCGTTTCATCCCCAATCATGGAAACCGAGAAGTTATCCCCCAAGCACTTATGGTCGATCGGAGGATCTGAGAGTAGACTTGCCAGTGCTACCCCCATTTCAATTTCAGCGCCCTCGGATCCACTGCTTACACTGCTCAACCTCAGCTGATGGGTCTGTCTGCTCTTCGGCAACGTCATCCCCAGTAATTGTAGGTCAAAGAAAATCTCGAAGCCTGGCACGCGCTTCTTCTCCGCGTTCAGCCACGGCTCGGGGAAGCCACAAAACGGAAAGTCCTCCCCCTCCCGGACGAAGCGTCCGTTCAGGGTACCCTGAATGGGCCTGTGCATTAAGTCAAAAGGCTTCCCCGCCTTCTTCGCTTTGGCTCTCCCAGCCATTTCCTTCCCCTTTCGCATCCAATCCTCTTTGGTGGGCAGATAACCCAAGCCAAAGGTATGAGGGTTGTGTGGCACTTCGGCCAATGCTGCGACGCCCTTCCGGCCGCTCCTTCCTAATCCCATCCCGGGGATGTGTTGTAGCTTGTTCATGAGGTATACAGATTGGGCACTGACGTACACTCCCTCATTAACAGCCATGATATTCTGCACAACCCGAGCCTCAGCCAGAGTAAACCCTGATAAGAACACATCTTCCGTGCCGTGCTCGATTTCTAGGACTGGCGTAGATACCTCCGGAGGTGGATGGATTGATGAATTCCCGAAAACAATGGCTACTCCCTTTCCATAGGGGTATTTCACCATCTGATGTAGAGTGGAAGAGACTGCCTTCACTTGGTGCAACCACGGCCGCCCCAAGAGTAGATTAAAGGTTGCAGGAACGTCCAAGACATGGAATTCAATGTTGTGTTGTCCTGGACCAACCTGGGTCTGAATTTTGACAGTCCCCATCACCTCCCTGCTGGTGTTATCATAGGCTCTGATCACTTGAGTAGTTGGCACGAAGTCCGCGGGCTTTAACCCGATTGCATATGCTGTCCTTGACGGGCACACATTAATGGCGGATCCCGTGTCAACAAGAACCACTGGCACCCACTTGTCTCTACATTCCACAGAGATGTAGAGGGGTTTGTTATGATTTGCGCCCTCAGGCGGCAATTCTTTGTCTGAAAAGGTTAACATCGGGGAACCTCCTCCCGGAAAGACCAGTCCGACCAGCTGCTCTGGTGTGGTATCTATAGAAAGTTTAGCCTTGTCCATAGCAGATAGGACAGCCTGTCTGTGCACTCGTGATGCCATAAGCAGTCCCCAGATGGAGATGTCTGCTTGTATCTTCTTCAGCTGCTTCAGTACAACTTCTTCTTCAATCTGCTTCTCCTTCTGCTTTTCAGCTTCTTTATCTTTCCAGATGCTTCTGGTTGGTCTAGGTGCGGGGGTTTGAAGTACCGCCCACTTCTTGTCATGTGATCGACCTCATCAAGATACCAGGTGTCGTCTGGTTGATTGCTTCCCCAATCCTCGTCTGTGTGGGCAAGACATAAATCATCGTCTTCCCACCACATTCCGTTGGCATTCAAAAGGCACCTGTCTGGCTCGGCATGATTGTACTTGCAGTACCTTCAGCCCACATGCTCACAGCATCTTCTGTTCCCGTGCCCACAGCACTTTCAATCCCTTCATGGATTTTGGCTTTCCCGGTTCTCTCAGAACCCTGTTGTTCTACCTGCGTCAGCGCAGTTTGTTGTTCAACTTTCCCTGCATTCACAATGCTTCTGTCCTGAGCGAAATTCTTTGTACCGGCGCTCTCCGGCAATGTACTCTGACTTCCGGCCCTTCCGGCCACAATTGATACCCTCGCCCCTGCCGGGCTCTGTTGGAACTCTACAACATCCGGTTGATCATCCAGCCATCCGGTAGCCTCTGCCGCTTCCTCATACTCAAACCAGTTGACTGCTGCGTCCCCTGATTCTTGGTCATTGAAAAACTGGAGGTTGGCAAGACCCTCTTCCACAACCGTTAGATCATCCGTTCCCTGCTCAAATCTGTCCCCCTGGATCACACACAGTTCTGCTCTTTCTGTCAATTCTATACTTGGCTCAGACTGGCCCACTGACAGGATGTACTCACTCGGATCGTAGGCTTCTCCAGCAAAGTTCCCAGACTGCTCAAACCCAGACTCAACAGTTCTACTCTCCTCCGCAATTTCCCCTGTATTCTCTTCAATGGCCACCACCATTGGCTCAGGTTGGGTTGTGGAGATGTCCATCATGCACAAAAGGTCAGTGCAGTCGGGAAGGAGCACCTCCGGCTTAGGTAGATGGGAGGGAGTGATATAGATGCTAGGATCGTAAGACACGACCCCAGTCTGGATAAGTTGATTCTTTTGGGAGGTGGAGCTTGGTTGTGTGTAGGGAGTGGGTTGGTTGTGACGTTGGGTCTTTCTGGTGGCAAAATCACATTTTTGTCAACGAGGTCTTGAATCTCGTGACGCAGTCTGAAACATTGGTCGGTATCATGACCGTGCTGCTGGTGATATGCACAGTACTTGGCTGGGTTGTGAGTGGGGGGAAGTGGATTTGGTAACGGCCTCGGCTCCAGGGGTTTTAGGTGCCCCTTTCTGATTAAGACCCCTAGAGCCTTGGACAAGGGCATGTACAATGGGGTGAAGGTTCTTTGGCCTCTGGGTTGGTATTTAGTGGTCTGTGTATTGCTTCCGGATGCACCGGAGAAGGGTGTGGCTGCCATGGGCCTTGGAAGGGGAGGGGGAATGGTGGCGACCATGCTGACCTCCGAAGTTCTTGCAGTTGCAGCGCCACTCGGGCCCGCATTGTTGTTGCGATTAAAGGTTCTCCGGGGCTGCTCCCTGTCTTGGTCAATCAGACCCTGTTTCATTGCATCTTCAATTTGTACCCCCATCTCGTGCAGATCCGAAAAGGTGGGGAAGGGGAGTACAATCATCTTTTGCATCAGTTTTGGTTGGAGATTGCGCACAATCATCCTGATCTGGTCCTTATCGGTGGGCCTTAAAGTCATCATCGAGGCCTTCGCCCTCCACCGAGTCACAAAATCCGAGAAACTCTCTTTGAGCTCCTGCCTTGTTGTTTCGAGATCTCGAGTCGTAATCTCGATCTGGGTGTTGTAAGAGTATTGCGCAACAAAGGCCTCGGCCATTTCATCCCAACTCCATTTGACATCATCCTCCAACTTCGCATACCAGATAGCGGCCACACCCGACAGGGTCCGGCCGAATAGCGAAAGCTTCTAGGGTCTGGTGAGGCCCATTGGCCGTAATATATCTGAGAATAGTCGGAGGTGGACCATGGGATCACCAGATCCGTCGAAGCGATCAATCTGCGGCATCTTGAATCTATCCGGCAATGTCACAGCCACATCGGTATATCCGTCCTCGATATCCGGGATAGCTTTTACCCCCTGGGATTTTTTGAATAGCTTCTCGAGCTTGCTCAATTTCAGCGCTGTAGGGTCCACTTCGAACTCGAAGGGAGAGTCCGGGTGGTTGACGGGTGTATGTACTTTGGATGATTGAGGTGGAAGCGGGGGCGGAGCCGGCCCCGTTGGAAGGTCTGTGTCCTCCTGGATGTTCTGGACATTTGGCAAGGTGTTTTGGATGTTTGGCAGGACATTTTGGGTAGTTGGTGTTTGCTCGGGTATTGGGACCCCTGGTGGAGGAGGAGCTGGGTGTGAGGCTGATGCTCCGGCTTGTTGCTGTAGCCGGGTAATTAGTTCCGCCTGTTGGGCCATGATTGTGGCCTGCTGCTTAGAGAACTCCGCTTGGCGGACAGCGTCCTCCTGCATTTGCTTCATACTCTCTTGGATTTGGCGCATCATTTCTTCCATCTCAGCTATATTCTGCTGATCCTGGTGACTGACTGGTATGTGTATCTCTATGGCAGAAACTGGGACCTCAACCCGACTGTTCACTGCTAAGGTAGACCACTGCTCTGGTAACCTCTGTTCAGACACACTACGCCTTCTCGGCCTTCTCCTGACAACCGGGGGTAGAGAATGGAACACTGGCTGTCCGTCAACCAGATCCTCAGATCGATTGAGCCGACGACCTCTTGTCCAAAGTGCTTGGGGAATATCTACTGGGTCGGAAGCAATTGTGCTAAAACTGTCCTAGCAGAAAGATAAATAAAGCAATAAGGAAATAAACAACCAGATAAATAGACAGCATAACAGCTTAAAATAAATACACAACACACAGCTGGGCATAACAACACACGGTTGATAAGCTGAATACACACTGTCCTCAAACACTGATCATTATCCCTGAATCACTGTCCCCGAAGACTGAATCTGATACCCGCAGATAACTGATTCTCAAACACTGACTGATGCCCGCAGGCCTGATGCCCAAACTCATAAACTGATACATGCATTTCCCTGTAGAGACGCACTCTAACAGCACATAACAGATAAGTGAGAGCCAAAACACCCCTATGTTGGGGTAGGGTTTCCCTGTCCTATTTTGTCAGGAGCTAGGGTTTCACTACGCACGCAGCGGTTTCAAACAACCTATATCGGGTAAGCAACCTGTCCTAGTTTGGAATGGTCACTACGGATTTCGATATGCACTAGGTCGAATGGTCAAAAGGGTGCCCCGGTAAAACCGGGGTTTGTGTTCCCATACTGGCAGAGCCCACAACCGGTCAGCCTTATGGTCATGCCTTGACAAGACAAGCCTCCGGCAAACCGTTCAGGAATAGCAGATGGCAAACACGGTGTCCTAGGCGCACCAATGCAAATGCAATGCAAAAAGAAACACACAAGTGTAGTCAAAACCAGATATCATGGGTTCGAGTCAAGTTCTCTAAATCCCCAGCGAGTCGCCAGAAACTGTAGACGTCCCCGAACGCCCCGGGAGGGTATGAGTCCCCCGTTCCGTTCGTCTTGGGCTCACTACAGTTCAGGACTCAAATTGTCACGGTTCTTAATCTGAACCAAAGAGTCCAAATCCGGCAAATCGTTTTGAGAAAACAGATTTTTGAAAGAAGTGCCAAACATGGACTGCTTTGCCAGATACAGAGTCGCCACCTAAATATTTTATTTTTGGGAAATTTAGGAAACCCTGACTCGTTTGCCTAAGGCCACGTGTCCGTCATCACCAAAGTTGCCTCGGCTCGGGAACTTGGGTACGATTGGGGAAGGTCACTTCGTGAGCACCCCCGCTCGCCCGATCAAAGATCGGCCTCTACTAACCATGATATCGAGTTTTGAAAACCTTATGTGCTCTTATTCCGGTTATTAGCCTAGTTTTACTATGTGATGCGCACAGCATACAAGTATAAACCGGGTCGTCTGAATTGGAACAAAACATTTCATGCTTGTTTTGTTGAAAGATGGTTTGCTACCCGCAAGTAGGCTTAAAATGCAGATTTTGCCACCCTCGGGTGAACTTAGAAAAGATGGTTTTGCCACTATCTAGTGGGCTTAAAACTCACAGTCAATGCATTGTTCCAATCCAAATAACCCAACCTTCACCCACAGGCATTCAGGCAGTTATATCACATAAGCATATAGCCTCATGGTAAGCATGCTATCATGGCAGTCACTCACACACATGCAAGGATGCTAAAGCATAAAACTTACCGAGTACTCCAAGCCAAAACAGAAGCTAATTAGAAATCCATGCATGATCCTAACTATACAGAAATGCCTAATGCAACACATGCAAAAATGCAACTATAGCAGGCTCGGCTATTCTAAACATGGCGTATGAGATGCAACAGCTAACAAGTACTCAACTTGAAATTGAAATACAAATGCAGTTAGTATGATGCGCCGAGCCCGGGTGCATGCAAGACAGATGAATGAATGCAAACATGCTATCATACTGTATGCTAATTGAAACATGCCCTAATCTAACCATCATAAGCGGGTAAATAAAAGGGAAAGAAAGACGTGGGGTTGGAAGACATACATCACACTCACGCACACTTATTACAACATTGCCCTCGCGCAGAGGGTCCGAATAAATAATACAGTCCAAAATAAATAGTACAGTCCGAATAAATACAAAATCCTAATTAATAACAAATTAATCTAGGAAAGCAGTAAACTAGCATGCAAGCTAGGGACTGCCTCGGCTCTGTTCCGGATGATGGATGATGCATGTTTGAGGTGCTTTGCGCGGAAATCCACTGCGATGCCCCAATTAGCCTCTGTTTACAATTCATGCTCGGAATATTGTGCAAGGCTTTTGAAAGCCGCTGATTTCTGATTTGCTGCAACAGAGAACAAGCAAGGGGCATGGCAATGTATTTTCATATATGTATGCTTGATGTGGGGAAGTGGTTTTGGAAATACTCTTCAGATCCTAGGAGACGCTCTTAATCCTCAACTAGTCACCTGCAAGGACAAACACTCCGGTCGGGGGTGCCGGGGTTAGCACTCCGACAGGCAAGTCAGTTCTTATACTCAAGAAAGCTTGTTTACTAAGTTTAGTGAAGTGATTCTTACATACCATTCCAAGAACGCTGCTTCTTTATTTATATCTGTTCCTTCTGAGGCCTCGGGGCCTGGGCCTACTTTTCAATCATTACCCGTTCTTTTATTCGGCCTCAAAGATCCTTTCTTAATCGGCTTACGTATCGTATTCGGCTCATCCTAGTCTTGCAGGATGCAGCCGGTTAATGTCTGCAGGATGCAGCCGGTTAATGTCAATCTACTAAAATATGCCCCTTCCGATTCAGCCATTTATTCGGCTCCCACAATTGCCCCCCGAACTCCCTATTGGCGGTAGTTAATCGGCGTGTTTGGTCTAGAATTCGAAAAGCTTAGCATAGATCAGGCGGCTTCGCGTTCCCCAAGACGTCAGAGGATGTCAGAAGGCGCACACCTTTTCATTTATCATTACACTTTCCCGCGCCATTCATGTGTCTCTCGCATTTATTGCGATTTTAAACTTCAGTCCTTTTGGGTGCACATTTCGTCGATCATCTAATACGTTTGGACCGCCAGTGCGCATCTCTCCTCTCACTCACATTTTCTACAACTTTCGTCCGTCTGCCTTTGCCTCATCTGCTCTTCGTAAGTCTTCTTCCCTTTTCTTTGTTATCCTATTCTTTGTTTATCGTTTTTACTTTCGGCGAATCCTTGGGTCCCCGTTGGAATGGCTAAACACTTGAAAGACCTCCTCTCTGAGAGTCGCATTTCCAGATTCCGGCGACATTTTTCCATTCCCGATGACGTCCATTTGTCTCTCGTAACGGACAACACTCTAGATATGGAGAGAGAGGATCAGAATACGATCGTATTCCCCCTCCTGTCCATTGCGGAGGGCGGAGTTCGTTTCCCCTTACATCCATTGCTTAAGGCCGTTCTTCGCTATTGGAGTCTGATTCCTTCTCAACCCAATGTAAATTTCTTTCGAATCATTATGGGGGTTATAGAGTTGAATCGATGCCTTAGGATCAATCTCGGAATTCCAGCCATTCGGCACTGCTATGCTTTAGCCAAATCCTCTGGTCGGCTGGGGCGGTACTTCCTCAGGGCCAAGGATACTGACCATCATTTGGTGACTATGCTTGCCAGTTCTGGTAAGAGGGTTGACAATGTAATGGTCAATGTCCGAGGTAATTGGGAGTTCGCTGAAGGCGAAGATCGCCTAGACCCCAATTCCCAGACATAAGGGTGATCCAGGTTGCCACGTAGTATCTTATGTTTGTCGATCTGTCTTTTAATCGGCTCTCTTTCCTTAAGCTCTCCTTATCTTTTGCAGGTAACAAATTGAAGAGATTCTGACTTCAGTTGACGACGCGGTCCTTAGGGACATTAAGACTGCACTCGACTACTTCGGTCGCCAAACGTGCAAAAACAAGGGAGAGCCGCCCACATTTTACTCCGGTACGAACCCACTTATACCACATTCTCGACTGCGGACAACATCCCAATTCCATCCGGCGATCAGCACCTCTCAGCTCTTATCTTCCCCAGCTACAAGAACCTTAGGCAGATTGGTCTCGAAGTTTCTGATTCGGGGCAAGACGCAGAGCTGGTGATAGAGGTAGTTGCTGACCCGGCCAGAGAATTCACTGAGGAGGGCGAAGAAGTTGACGAGGCCGTGAGTTCGGCGTTCGAGGCTGCCGGACTCAACCAGCCTCCTCACCATCCGCTGCGGGTCAGGCAGAGTTTTCTTCTTCCGGGGATATTTTTCGCGAACTTAGGAGATCTACCCGTGATTTCTTCGGAGGTATGGCAAAGGAAAGCCTTACGCAAATGGCGCGTAAGCGAAATGCCGAGCGGATGGCTGCTCGGAAAAAGGCCGAGGCCGCCGATCCGATCCCAGCTTGACTAAGGCCTCTGTACCCATTATTGAAGGAACGGCTCAGGTTACGCCGGTCGAAACGGAAAAAGTGGTTGAACAGCAGACCGGCGAAGAACGGCTGATTCCGGAGGGACGCGGCCAAAACGTAGTGCCGAGGAGGAGGCTAGTTCAGAAATTAGTCCCATTGACAAACGGCCTCGCCTCGAAGAATCGGACGTGGTTGCTCCTTTTGTTATTCAGCCCAAGATCAGAGATACGCCGATTCCTTCCAATGTTTCGGCCATGGAGGATTCGGCCGTTGCATTGAGCCTGGCGGCTTCAATTTCCTTGCCGGCTGACAATGCAACCTTTTGCACCGTGCTGGATATTATGGCCGTGGCTCTGTCTGCGCAGTCGGCACTTTTGGTAGGTGATTTCAAATTCGCTAAAATCTATTTTTATAGAGGTATCTAACGATCGCTTGTTCTTTGCAGACCGTCGGCAGGATCGCCGACTTAGGCCGCCGCTTGCATGATGCTCTTGGCAGAATTGACCGTTTGCAAACAGAAGTGGACGGTTAGAAAGTAGGGCCGAGTTTAAGAAGATGAGAGCCCGCAATGGAGAGCGCACGAGCCGAAGCGGAGAAGGAGAGGGCTCGCACTGCCGAACAGCTTCGTTCTGACGCTGAGGCCAGAGCGAGTGCGAGTGAGGAATCGCTCAAGCTCTCCAAGACGAACTTGCCCGAGGCGAAGAGTCAGTTGGAGGAGCTCAAGGCGGCCCAGGAGAAAGCCGAATCTGAGGCTTTTGAGGCGGGAAAAAGAGCCGCCTTCACGGAATACGTTGATGAAGTTCCCAAATTTGAGAATCGGGGGTTCAAACACGGGTGGCTCAAAGCCCTTGCTGCCGCTGGGATTACATTGGATTTGCCAATTCCTTACGAGCAAGTGGATGTTGAGCCCTTGAATCCGACACCGAGGAGTGATCTGGGAGGCGTTTCCTAATTCATTTAGTTTTTTTATTTTGATTTTTGTTTGGTAGAGTTTTGTTGGTTCAGGGTGGTTTTCATGTATAAATTGGTTACTATCTTGTGCGCAATTTATTAATGAAAATTTCCTTGTAATTTCATTACTACTCGTACACAATTTGTGTGGTTATGTTAATGAAAACATTTTGACTTTCACTACTACTTGTACACAATTTGTGTGGTTTATGTTAATGAAACAATATTGATTCGTCTTTAGAGATTGAATATCCTGTGGCAATATTGATTCGTCTTTCTCATGCCGACTGGATTCGAATTATGAACTGTCGATTTGTGAGCCGGCTGGGGTACCTGAGCCGAATAGATTGATGAATCTGCCCTTGCCCCAGGCGGTTCCTGCAGAGGTTTGGAGAATCGATTTGTGAGCCGGCTGGGGTACCTGAGCCGAATATATTGATGAATCTGCCCTTGCCCCAGGCGGTTCCTGCAGAGGTTAGAATCGATTCGTGAGCCGGCTGGGGTACTTGAGCCGAATAGATTGATGAATCTGCCCTTGCCCCAGGCGGTTCCTGCAGAGGTTAGAATCGATTCGGGAGCCGGCTGGGGTACGTGAGCCGAATAGATTGATGAATCTGCCCTTGCCCCAGGCGGTTCCTGCAGAGGTTAGAATCGATTCGGGAGCCGGCTGGGGTACTTGAGCCGAATAGATTGATGAATCTGCCCTTGCCCCAGGCGGTTCGCGATATTCGAATAGATGGTAAAATCGTGCCCCTGCCGTCGACTCAGCCGGCGTCGGGCGATTCAGGATCTCCAATTAATGAGATTGCCTCGATCGTGCTGCCTCTGTGAAGGATAAATGAACAAGGGTACATCCTTTATGAGCTTGGTAGACAACTGACTCGAGCTCCTGGAGGAAGACTGATTGCGCGAATGTCGAACCGACTCTTCTTTAACAGTAAAGGGGAAGCGAAGACCCTAGCTGAGCTGGGCGGAGATATGAATCGAGGTGGTGAACCCTCGCGTACAGGAAGTAGGAGTTCCAGGGGTCGAGAGAGGCGTCAGTCTCCCCGACGTCGCAGTAGATCGCCCAGGCGAGACAAGCAGTCGCAGGGTAAATCTCCACAGTCCCGAGTCGAGAGGAGGTCTGACGCGAATCCGTGCCCATTAAGCTTTGCGGTATTTGTGAAGAATAGACCCATGACGGAGGCGGACTCGATCGTTCGAGACCCAGACGTAGCGGTCGACTTTGCCCGACAAATATTTCCTCCTGAGGTTCAGCAATCAATGCTGGGTCGACAGGACTACGAGGTGTTTCGCGAGGGCATTCACGGCGCGGTGAAGGGGCTTTACACTGCTTACGAAGTCGGCATGCGACTGCGCGCTGCCCGTCAAGAGATGGAGAAGAAGGAAGAACGTATTCGAAGTTTGGAGGCCCGCGTGGAGGCGGCCGAGCGGGAACTAAGGAAGACCAAGGCGGCTCAGGCACAATCCACCGCGCACGCGAACCCAATTGTGGAAGAGAGGGTTACTAGTCGGCTTATCAGCTCCGCACTTGCCGATCGAGAGACGGCAAGTATGTTCGCAATAGAGAGCGCGAAGGGGAGGGCCTATGAGAAAGGTTTCCATGAGGGCCGAAAAGTGGGAATCGAGAAAACCAGGGAAAAATTGGCCGAAGAAGTGTGCCGATGTGAAAACCGTGGGTTTAGGCACGGTTGGATCAAGGCATCTCAAGCCGCAGAAGCTCTTCGAGCGTCGGGAATTGATTTGGCATCACCACGCTACAGGAGTAAAGATTTTCCGTTTTCTGCTTTTGAAGTTGAGAAGAGTGAGGATGAGGGTGACGCCGTATGAGTTTAATAGTTGTAAGATTGGAACGCAGGGCGCGTTTGAAACTATGTAACTTATTGTTTTATTGAATAAAGAACGCTTCATTATAAATGTTTCGTTGTCATTCATATTCGGCATATGTGTATTTCGTGTTGCTTAAATGTTTGAATGAATGTCTAAATATTGTCCGACCCAGGTAGCTGTTAACTGTCCGGCGATACGCGGGCTTATCGGCAGGATCTGCACATGGTCAGGATCGGCACATTCGCGACGACCGTTAAGGTTTTATTGAGGCTATTTCAACGGCCATTTATCTTTGACTTGGGTCAGCGCATTGATGCTTGGCCAGTTGGATTAGTGGGCTGGTCGAGGGTGATCGGCATGTGAAGACTTGGCCGACCGGTTTAATAAATCTATTTCGCTTTGGCCCAGCCAGTGCGCGTTTCGGCCAGCCGTCGGGATGGCGGTCGTGGCGAATGTCAATCGACGCTCGTCTTATTCAGCCAATGCGTTTTTTGGCGTTAATAAAATTTTCTTGGGATTGGGACCTCGAGATCGCGGTCGTTGCTGAGAATAAAAGGAGTAGGCGCTTCGCACCAATAATCCCACTTGACTCATCATTCCTTGTGTGGGATGGTGATTTTGGTTACAGAGGCTCAAACTTCGGTCAAGTTTGGTGTTGAGATGGTTTGCAGCAGAAAACCTACCCGTGAGGGAGTTAGGTCATCCAAAGAGCCTGAGATCTGTGAGTCTCCAAGTCGTCGAAGCAGATCACCCCGAAAGGAGAGTCAACAACTGTCAAGTTCATTCTTCCTTGTCCTGGATCTTTGCCTTGACATTGTCAATGGTATCAGGGGAAGTTTGGCGCTATGCAAGTCGTGGGCTTAAGCATAACTGGTTCAAGGTATTGCACGCCGTGGAGGGGTTTAGGGCGACGGTCGTCGATCCGGCGATGCTGCTTTACCGGCGCGTCTTAATTCCTTTTTTGCTTTCGATATTGTAATGCTCGAATGCGGGTTGTGTTTATGTAACAACTATTTAATCAAATAAATGGTTTTATTTTAAATCTATTTGCGTGTTATTCTGAATTTTGCTTGTGTACTAAAGCACATTACTTCGAATGTATGATCTGTTCTAGTGTGTTACATAGGATCAATTATCAATATCTTTTGTTCGTGCCAACGTTTGCTCCGGATTCGGAGACGTAATTAGCACTTAGCACTGTAGACCGATTAGTATGGCCGAACGGATTAATGCAATAATCCTCTGAAGCACTAAAGCGGGCTCCGTATTTGGAGGCTTGAACCCAGGCCCATTCGGCCTTAAGGGATTAATCGGCTCGAATCCGAAGTCTTAATCGGCCCTAAGGCGTCATGCGCCAAAGGGGCTCCGAATCCGGAGACTTGATTTGGCCGATCGTGTGATATCCACGAAGGGCGCTCCGAATCCGGAGACTTAATCGGCCCTAAGGCGTCATGCGCCAAAGGGGGCTCCGAATCCGGAGACTTGATTTGGCCGATCGTGATATCCACGAAGGGCGCTCCGAACCGGAGACTTAATCGGCCCTAAGGCGTCATGCGCCAAAGGGGCTCCGAATCCGGAGACTTGATTTGGCCGATCGTGATATCCCGAAGGGCGCTCCGAATCCGGAGACTTAATCGGCCCTAAGGCGTCATGCGCCAAGGGGGCTCCGAATCCGGAGACTTGATTTGGCCGATCGTGATATCCACGAAGGGCGCTCCGATCCGGAGACTTCTCGGATATCCAGAGGGCGCTCCGAATCCGGAACTAATCGGCCCTAAGGCTCATGCGCCAAAGGGGGCTCGTCCGGAGACTTGATTTGGCCGATCGTGATCAGGGCGCTCCGAATCCGGAGACTTAATCGGCCCTAAGGCGTCATGCGCCAAAGGGGGCTCCGAATCCGAGACTTGATTTGGCCGATCGTGATATCCACGAAGGGCGCTCCGAATCCGGAGACTTAATCGGCCCTAAGGCGTCATGCGCCAAGGGGGCTCCGAATCCGGAGACTTGATTTGGCCGATCGTGATATCCACGAAGGCGCTCCGATCCGGAGACTTGATTTGGCCATCGTGATATCCACGAGGGCGCTCCGAATCCGGAGACTTAATCGGCCCTAGGCGTCATGCGCCAAAGGGGGCTCCGAATCCGAGACTTGATTTGGCCGTCGTGATATCC